>OX401404.1:2142062-2189020 GCA_947846245.1 Cerastoderma edule
AGGACGTAGTGAGGGAAGTAAGGATATAGTGAGGGATGGTAGGACGGAGAGAGGGATGATAGGACGGAGGGAGGGACGGACGGAGGGACGGAGGGACGGACGGACGGACGGACGGAGGGACGGACAAAGGGACGGAGGGAGTGATGGTTGTACGGAGGGAGGGATGGTAGGACAGAGGGAGGGATGATAGGGCGGAGGGAGGGATGGTTGGACGGAGGGAGGGATGGAAGTACGGAGGGAGGGATGGTAGGACGGAGGGAGGGATGGTAGGACGGAGGGAGGGACGGACGGAGGGACGGAGATAGGGATGGTAGTAATGATGGAGGGATGGTAGCACGGAGGGAGGGATGGTAGGACAGTTGGAGGGATGGTAGGACGGAGTGAGGGATGATAGGACGGAGGGAGGGATGATAGGGCGGAGGGAGGGATGGTTGGACGGAGGGAGGGATGGAAGTACGGAGGGAGGGATGGTAGGACGGAGGGAGGGATGGTAGGACGGAGGGAGGGACGGACGGAGGGACGGAGATAGGGATGGTAGTAATGATGGAGGGATGGTAGCACGGAGGGAGGGATGGTAGGACAGTTGGAGGGATGGTAGGACGGAGTGAGGGATGATAGGACGGAGGGAGGGATGATAGGACGGAGGGAGGGATGATAGAACGGAGGGACGGAGATAGGGATGTTAGTACGGATGGAGGGATGGTAGCACGGCGGGAGTGATGGTAGGACAGAGGAATGGATGTAAGGACAGATGGAGGGATGGTTGGACGTAGTGAGAGAAGTAAGGATATAGTGAGGGGTGGTAGGACGGAGAGAGGGATG
The DNA here is from genome assembly GCA_947846245.1 of Cerastoderma edule. Classification (NCBI taxonomy): domain Eukaryota; kingdom Metazoa; phylum Mollusca; class Bivalvia; order Cardiida; family Cardiidae; genus Cerastoderma; species Cerastoderma edule. Next base: position 2,142,885 of record OX401404.1, read on the forward strand.
ATAGGACGGAGGGAGGGATGATAGGGCGGAGGGAGGGATGGTTGGACGGAGGGAGGGATGGAAGTACGGAGGGAGGGATGGTAGGACGGAGGGAGGGATGGTAGGACGGAAATAGGGACGGGCGGAGGGACGGAGATAGGGATAGTAGTACGGAGGGAGTGATGGTAGGACAGAGGAAGGGATGTTAGGACAGATGGAGGGATCGTAGGACGTAGTGAGGGAAGTAAGGATATAGTGAGGGATGGTAGGACGGAGAGAGGGATGATAGGACGGAGGGAGGGACGGACGGAGGGACGGAGATAGGGATGGTAGTACGGATGGAGGGATGGTAGCACGGAGGGAGTGATGGTAGGACAGAGGAAGGGATGTTAGGACAGATGGAGGGATCGTAGGACGTAGTGACGGAAGTAAGGATATAGTGAGGGATGATAGGACGGAGAGAGGGATGATAGGACGGAGGGAGGGATGGTAGGACGGAGAGAGGGATGATAGGACGGAGAGAGGGATGGTAGGACGGAGAGAGGGATGATAGGGTGGAGGGAGGGATGGTTGGACGGAGCGATTGATGGAATGACGAAGGTAAAGATGGGTAGAAGGGCGGAGGAAGTTACGGTAACCCCAGGGAAAGGAGAGAGGGATGGAAGAACGGATGTAAGGATAGAGGAAGGGAGAGTTAGAATGACAGATTGGTGAGATCATAAAGGCGGAGGAAGTTACGGTAACCCCAGGGAAAGGAAAGAGGGATGGAAGGACGGATGTAAGGATAGAGGAAGGGGGAGTTAGAATGACAGATTGGTGAGATCATAAGGGCGGAGGAAGTTACGGAAACCCCAGGGAAAGGAGAGATGGATGGAAGGACGGATGTAAGGATAGAGGAAGGGAGAGTTAGAATGAGAGATTGCTGAGATCATAAAGGCGGAGGAAGTTACGGAAACCCCAGGGAAAGGAGAGATGGATGGAAGGACGGATGTAAGGATAGAGGAAGGGGGAGTTAGAATGACAGATTGGTGAGATCATAAAGGCGGAGAAAGTTACGGAAACCCCAGGGAAAGGAGAGATGGATGGAAGGACGGATGTAAGGATAGAGGAAGGGAGAGTTAGAATGACAGATTGGTGAGATCATAAAGGCGGAGGAAGTTACGGAAGGACCGAGGAAGGGAAAGTCGGGAGAATAGATGGAGGGAATTAGAGAGGGATGGAAGGACGGAGATAATTCACTGAGTGTGATCCGAGAAGTGTTAGCTTTATAATGTCTATCTCACAGGAGGTTCCATTAAATAAGATTTAAGGTCAAAGTAAACTGAGTAAAAACATGAACTACGGAAGATTTAAGCGATCCATTAGAGTTCATTTATTTTCATCAGATTGACATCCCTCATATAGTCGACAATACTTTCAATAATGTGTTGCAGAAAAGCATCTAGCAAACATTTAGTGTCTTTTTGATATATGTACATGTTGTTCAGAGAGTGCATTTTATGACTTGTAGATAATCAATTAATTTGTAGAACCATTTTTATTTGGTTTCTTTACAGTGGACATCAGATGCTAGTCTCGACCTTTTAATCAAGTACTCTGTTGCATTTCAAGGCGAGACAACGAGAATCTGTAGTCAAGACACCGAATTCCGAATGTATCATAGAGTAACGTGCAAGGCGTCTGTGACGTCGCTTTCTAAGTATTGAGATGAAGTATTAACGGTCACCCCAGTAATAGATTTTACAGATACTTCATGCAGAAAATAACAGCAAAGTATGCACCTAATCTATAATTATTCTTTACATTCATGTTCACGCAGAGTTTGATTTATTCGAGTCATTGAAGGTTATTGGCTTGATCCACTGGCTTTCGTTGCAGCCAAAGAGTGAAATAGATCGGATCTTTTAGGGTTTTTTTACATAATGATTGTGCCTCGTAAATGGGAACATTGGTTAACCATATCATATCGAGGTTCATCTTAATTGGACAATAAGAGTCTAAGAATTTAATTTTGCAGTATAACACTATTTAACCTTTGGTATGCTTAAGTGAATGTAACTTACAGTATTTCTAGACTCAGGAAGGTAGCGAATACACCTGGTTGTACAGCCGTCAGTCGACCACAGCCTACAAGTCCTCTGAAATATACAGATTCAGTCGTAAAACTTGTACAACCAATCAATAACTCAACCGCTTTCGTATTTATCATTATCACCTGGAATTAAAGAAGGAGGTTGTGTAGTTAAACGAGTTTTGGGAACTCTAGGCGTAAAGCTGGACGAAGTTTTGTCCTGAGATACAATTCACAGTATTTCTTGTAACACCCCCTGCAATGGGCTTACTAGATGTTTTGTTAAGTGTTGGCGTACTCGTCAGTTGATACACGTATCTCAAATCGATTCACCAAACGTTTCATTCAGTGTTGGCGTACTCGTCAGTTGATACACGTATCTCAAATCGATTCACCAAACGTTTCATTCAGTGTTGGCGTAATCGTCAGTTGATACACGTATCTCAAATCGATTCACCAAACGTTTCATTCAGTGTTGGCGTAATCGTCATTTGATACACGTATCTCAAATCGATTCACCAAACGTTTCATTCAGTGTTTGCGTAATCGTCAGTTGATGCCTTCTACTGATTAACTAAAAAAAGTATTTAATGCTTGTGTTACCATAAGTTAATCTCTAATCGGTTATTTAAATGTTCCATTTATTGTTTGTGTTATCGTCAGTCTCAAAGTTTGGTTATAAAACCCTTAAATAAATTGTTCTGTCAAATATTTTCAAAATCGAAATATATCTTTCTTTTTTTAAAAGTTGGAATTGTTTTATGGAATTGTTAAGTATAAGTGACAGTCTTCTTTGTAACCATTTAGAAAATCTGTGTGTTACATATAGCCTGTTTAAATGATTTAATTGACCATGTCGTTTTTCATTCAATACTTCTTAATCCTTTCTTGCAGATTAACACTTATTTTCATTGAAAATATTGATATGTTCCATCAATAGTTCACACAACCATATAAATCATTTACTCAAGACAACATAGAGGACATTTTAATGCTCCTTTAAACCATTGAGTGAATCAATCAAGCTATTTGCATTGTAATCTCCCCATAGCTTATATTTATACTTGTTTGAAATGGATCTCTTAATACCCTTACAAAACCTTGTTAAATGCTAAGGAGAAATCATGTCTCTATCCCACTGAATATCCCTACATAAGAAGACTATTCTGCCCGTTCGTTGTTGTTTATTGGTAAAATGGGGCGTGTAAATCGAGATAAAGCCCGACATGTTACTTATTCTTTGGCTTAGCGGCTTAGTTCCATTAGAGAGGGCATCGGGTTGTTATCAGTATTTACGAGTTGAAGACCTCAACTTTAACGGTATAATAGGTGGCATCCTGTTATCAGTAATACAAACTTTGAGACAAAATAAAACAAACACAGTGTACCATTAACTCTCTGGTCTAAAAAGCGATATTACGATATGATCCAAACTTTAATCCAAAACTGCGATGCTACATTGCAGACCTGCGCCATGTGATGTATAGGTACAATAATATGATGCGATGAGAAATGGATACAATACAAATAGACGTTGATACATATGTTGTATAGTCACGGTGATATCATCATCGATGTAATGCATTATTGTAATGATGCAAGGAATAGAGCAGTGATACATTGCGAAAAAACGATGATACAATGATTTAATGGGAAAATACGTCAAACAAATACGATGAAAAAATACGTAGATATGATAAACAGAAATTGTTGTAAGCTAGATAAGGTGATAAAATACACCAGGCCCTCTAACATTCACTGTTGTTAGATCACTGGCTCCGGATCCCATAATTTTAACATATATCTATAAATAACACATGGTACGCAACGGCGAAAACACCTGCCCCCGCATCAGAGTAAATTTCTATACAAATAAAAAGCTTTGAACAGTATAAGCGACGATATTCAATTGAATATACATTTAACTCAATGTTATTTATAGAATCATTTCGGGAAATATGTGAATCGTGCTTCAAAGAGGCTTTTACCCCTGGAAATGATCGTGTTTACCATTTATTCTTGAGTACCGTTCGTGTCGGACTTCAGGTGACCTCGAATGACCTTTATGGAATGTTACGGGCAATCTGATTGGTTAAATATCGGCACAAGGGCATATTATTGATACTAATTTTCCTTGGTTTTTAAGTGTCTTGTACGCCTCTTGTATGAGAAATGCCTTTTCTGACCAATCTTGAACGCATTGTGACCCTGTGCTATTAAATTAATAGCTTTGTTTTGCGTTGCTGTAAGCATCTCTGAAAGAATTCCATCTGTCGAATGCCGGTTGACAGATTTGACAGATCGCTGGAAAACATCGCGTGAAAACATTCTTTTCATAGTCCAAGGGAATCAACCGTTTCATCGATTAAACCGGAAGTTGTAAACCAATCGCAGTCACCACTGAAAATACTGCTCGTAAAACATCTATTTTCTTTGACATATTAGCGGTTTTATTAGGAGTGTATCGTGTATCGGGTCCCTCTCGGAGTAAAGCCATCGCGGGTCACCCATCCAGGTACTGACCGTGAAGAACATTGCTTAACTTCGAAAGAAAGCCAACCACTCTACCGAATTACCAATAAAACAGCGAGAATGTAGAAGTAGTATTTGTACGTAAACCCTATTACTGTTACATTTCTCCCACATACATGGGCGGTTACCGACTTTTTTACAATTAAAGAAAGTACTACTGCCACTATTAACACTGCCTCAGAGCAGAAATAAGGGTGGAGAACATGTGACGAACTACTAAGGGTACGGGAAGGATGGTAATCTTAAATAGGCCAATCAATATAAGTTTCGACCTAGACAAAATTGCAAAAGAATTTCTTAATGTAATGTGCGAAACAAGACATACATATTAGCTCTATGCAGAAAGTTGCACGGTGAAGTATGTGGGGAAAGTTATATAAAAACGTATTTGAACCCCGTATTTTGAAGCAAAATTAGATGGCCAATATTATACACCATTGGAGTACTTCATGTCGTAAAATTCAGAAACGTCATCACTATAACGTCATTTTGGCTATCAAAATGGCTATCACGAGGTACCATATGGGATCAACTATTGCGGGGTTTTGTCCCTCTTTTTACCAGCTAGAAGGTAATTTTGCGTGACAATGATAAAATTCTGAACTTTCGAACAGGACTTTTAAAAAAAATGAGCGATGAAAGCAAAAGTTTAATGAAAAAATGCGTTGCTATGGTCGATTTCATGACACTTCGGAAGGACATTTCTGTCATAAATTCTCTGGATTCTCAATGCTTTTCGTGGATTTCATTGTCTATATGTCTTTTCGTGTAACGTTGAACAAACACCGTGTCAACTTTTTCTCTAAAAGTAATATAATGTCATTGATTTCAAATCCTTATTAAACCTTGTATTCGGCTTACAGTAACTAATCAACCCATCTCTATATATATTCTCTATGTAATTTCTTTTATTTTATTCATTTGTATATATCGACAAAAATTTTAGAAAAAACTTTGATATAGTTTTCTCATTTGACAGACAGCATAATTCTTTAAAAAAAAGTCTTTTGGAAGTGGTTCAGTTTAAATCTATACATGCCATACTTTTTCCTAGGTCAATAAATCAGAGCAGCTATGATTCTTAAATTAAAACGTTAACTGTATATCCCAATATCATCCAAGCCATCAACTTTGACCAAGCTGAGGACTATTTAAAGATATAGTTAAGATGTAGCTGTACGTCAATGCTTTTTTGTGAACTAATTATACCCCAGATTTCCTGATAAATTCCCCGAAAAAGAGCCATACCTATAAATGGGTTCCCTGTTACATGACTGCACGTGTTCGGCACTTATGTACAGCCTGATTTTCATGAACCATGTCGATAGGCATGATCACAAACTATGAGAGATATGAATAATGAACTAACTCAGATGAGCACATTCCTGATAACTATAAGAAACGGCATTTTTCATCGAAATTAATATGACAATATTCAATCAAAATTCAACACTGATCCAAAGGAAACTTTTTATAATTGTTGAAATTAAACAAGTTTCCGAACACCTTTATTGTCATTATACGCTAATAATCACTTATGAAATAAACCACAAGATTTGCTTTGTTTTATGAATGGCAACTCCAATTAAGTTTACATTAACTGCTGTTTAGCCCCACTTAAGCTTTTCATTACACCGTCTTTATTCGTTTTCTACCAAAATTGAGGAAAGAGTTATAACAAATAACATACAATCACAGTGAAGCAAAAGATAAATGATATAAAAGATTAATGCCTTTGATGTTTATAAGTTTATTTATACAACTGTCTAAGTCTAATTGTCTGAAATATCTAAACGCACCATAATCAAATAATTATTTAGTGTCTTGCTTTTATTGACGTTTCCTCTTTGTGTTATACATTTTTGTCTTATACAAGAATCGCAATCATTGTTGAATTACGCTTTCGCTTTTTTGCATTTGTAACAATGTAACAATGTAGCATGTATTTTGGCATTATGAAAGGTGAATTTTCTCTTAACAGCAATGTCATTAATACAGCTGTATGGATCGTGTCAATAGTTTTCCAAGTCACATGTTTAGAAGATATCCCAAGTACAGAACATCAACTTCTTATGGCACTTGGTTTTCATTACAAATTGGTGAATACAATGACAGAGCTAAATAACAAGGCACTCGTTTTATACAAAAACTTGCTGAACTGTAAAAAAAACCAAAACTAATATTCGTATAGGGGCAGTTTTTTGCAATAGGTTTTGTGACAAAACGTCAAGAATATTTAGTTTGGAATACTGTTGTCATGGTTTTATTACTTACGGATAAGCAGTGCTTTCAGTTGACTGACCAATACATGAATGCTTAATCGGAAGTGGATCTCTTAAGATATAATTAACAATGTATATTCAAGATTGATGACGCTTTTTGTCAAGCCTGTCAATAGTCAACCAACGAGTAACTTTTTATGATTGCTGAAGTTGAGCAAGCTCTGAACATCTTTACAGCCATTAATATACGCTAAGATTCAGTTAGAATAGAGACTTAAGATTTGCTTGGTCAAATGAGTAGTAACTTTAATCAGATCTACGTTAATTTTTGTGAAGTCCTACTTCCGCTTTTCATTAAAATGTATTTTTCGTTCTTTTCATGTTTCCCAAGAACAGTTGAATAAAAGAATTCCACGTATAAAATAACCAACAAATCTTATTGAAGCATGAAATAATCGATTTTGATATCGAAATCATAAAAAGTTTCCCGTAGATCAATGCCGAATGTTAATTGAATATTGACACACAAAATATTGATTATAATATTCTTATAGTTACCAAGACTGTGTTCCTCTGAGTTAGTTCATTATTCACACCCATCCGTGACCATGCTGCTTGACATGGTTTATGTTAGTGAAACAGGGAGCCCGTCTCAATGTTTGGTGCCTTTTTCTGGAACTTATCAGGATAAACGGGGAACGATTAGTTTACAGAGAACCGCTGGCATACTGCCATAGCTTTAACATAGCTTTAAGTAGCCCTCAGCCAAATCAAAGTTGATAATTTATATGGTGTGACAGGGCTCTTAAATTATGATGCCATAAGAACTTTATTTTAAGTGTTCCAGCTCCTCTGCTTAACGGGCATAGGAAAGAGCCAGCGTGAAATGATTTAAAATGAGCCAATGTCTCAAGAATCAGAAATTTTGTCTAGGTTGGGTCCTATTTTTGGCCAGATTGAATGGCCTTAAACCAAATCCCACCTCTGCCAACAATTTTGTAACTTGCTTCGGGCCCCCTCTCTGAGTAAAGCCATTGCGGGTCACCCATCCAGGTACTAACTGTGATGAACGTTGCTTAACTTCGAAAGAAAGCCAACCACTCTACCGAATCACCCATGTAAGCCGGCTTTTACAGCGAGACTGTAGAAGTAGTATTTATACATATTTATACATAGACCATATTACTGTCACAGGAGTATGTAAATAGCAAGGTTAGGCTAAAGGTCATATATACAGATTGGGTTTATTTCATAAAATCAAAGTATAAAGTAAAAGAATCACATTGAAATTATTTGCAACATTTTAGCATAACGGATTACGTCATAAATCACCGCACCGTTTAATGAAAGTTCGTATGACTTACTTCCTTTTGCTGTGACGTCATCTATGAAACACTGAAATGCCGCCATATAAGAAAACGCTCTTCAGTAATCGACATCGTCTATTAGTAAGTTAATATTGACGCGAATTTAGTAAAACAATGGACTTCATTGATGACTCGGATCATTCTGAGGAGGAAGTACAGGTACATGCATAAACCAAGGGCACTGAAAGAAAGATGCATTTCCCGAAACGGAACCTTCTAGCGGATCGCCTTCGGCGACAGTCCCGATCACTTGTACATCGACAATGTGCATGACTGGTAAGTTTTTCCTGAACAATACGTTGCAAAATTATATTTATCCTGTTATCAGAAGCTTTCACGTTGTATAAACAAAACCATATGTTTATACAGAAAATATTTGTAGTTTTATCCTCTTCGTAATTGTTTTTCAAAGTTTAAATGTGTATATTGGGTTACATAACAACACATGTATGAGAGAAAGTTCTGCCAACAGACAAATATTGTAAGTGGGTAAGCCGGGGCAGAAGGTGTGCCCTGCATCGCACTACACAAGTGCTGAGTAACCTAGTGCAATTAAAAGCATGATATTCCATCTGTAAAAAAATGAATGTTTTTGTCTGAATTTTTGTCATTTCAGAAAAGAAATAATGAATAAAACACACAGTGAAGAATGTTAAAATGTTGTTAGTTGCAGTTGATTTGATTGATTTAAGAAAACATATCAGTTGACATACATTCCCTATTTTTTATACGAATATTGATGAAAAAATGCTTGGTCTAAAATTTATTTCATTTTTAAGCATAATTAATAACTTGTTATCCGAGAACTTTAATCCGTCTAGTTTTGATGTTGTTTGGTATCCAATTCTTAAAGGCTATGCAAACAAAACAAATCCATATTTTTCTACTCGTTGAAAATGTATCAAAATGGCCAAAACAGAATGAAGAAGGACACAGTGTTGTCTTTGACATTTTTTAAGGACCTCGGATGGCCAATTGTTAATTGCAGAGACTTTCTATCGGCTTAACAGTAAAGAATCAGAAATAATTTTAGTAAAGGACTTGAGACTTAAAACATACGGTGCAAATGTGGCAGATTGGTGTTAATTTGCATCACGACCCTTTATCCTTGTAATGCCCGATGTTTGTCGATTGACCCTTTGTATGTAATTGTAAATGTGTTTGAACTTTGGGCCTATGGGCCTAAGTTCTAATAAAATTATGGTATTTTATGTTATGTAATTAAAGTGGAAAGCTGACAATAATCAATTAAATTGTATACAAAGAGATTATGTTCAAATGTGTAGATTATATATTTATGATCTTATAACTAAATTATCAATACAAATTAGAAAATCATGTTTTGAACACTAGCATCTCAGTGTGACATACATCATTTAAACCAATTTTACCAATGGCAAAAAAAATGAGGTGTGTGCTTAAAAAAAATTGGAAAGCAGACGCTTAAGGGAAGATCGAACCCATTCATGAAAAATTACCATTTTCGTTGTTTAGTTAAGAGACAGTTTGCTTGTATCAAATATTCATTATTTTGAATTTTCATTCGAAGACAACGACAGATAAAAGGAACTTGGTTGTTTTAATCAGTTTGTCATGGCTTATTTCATAGCAATCAACGTACATGTTTTCATTTTGTCTCATTTATGTACAATGGCAACGTTTCTACGATTATGTTAAAACATAAGACAAGTTAAACAAATAAGAATAACTATATGCATTCAAGCGTTTAAAAACCAAAGACATGGCTATACATTAAATTATGATGTGGGGGTATCCGGAGAAGGGCCCTCCCGGAGAAGTGCCCTCACGGAAAAGTGCACCATAATTGCAAAAAGGCAGAGAAGTGCCCTCCAGGAGAAGTGCCCTGGGTGCCCCCTAATTTCAAGAAAGCGAAGAAGTACCCTCCCACTAAATCGAGAGGTTCGGATATTATATAAGCCCCCCCCCCTCCCCTTTAAAAACAATATGAAACTTTGTCTTTTAACGGAATTTTGCATTTTGCAAATAAGGCGTTATACAAGTTAATTGTAAAGGTTTCTTAAATATCTTAACCAAATCCTTAAAGTCTTTTTTTGAAACTGTTTGCATTTTGAGCGGAGCTAAACGCCATAATTTATTTTGGGGACCGGGCCGATTTTAATAACTGAGTATACGTATTTGTTACCTTTGAAAAGGGCAGGCAACATTTTATCATAATATCATAATCAACACTATAGATCAGTTATATAGAAGACGAACAAACCAATCATTTTTTTTTAGTTTGTATAGGATTTCAGTAATTGCTAATTCATGAATTGTGCCGCTCTTTGTCTGAACTGCGGGTAAATGAGAGGATAAAATATAATTCAGTCGCGAAAACTTTGTGAGCATATGATGAACATTGACGATTTTGTTCTTTTGTCTTTGTTTACTGCACATGTGGAAAGCATCTTGCAGACGGGTATTCTTTAAGGGGGGCATCACAAAGGAGGGCTTGTTTGTGTCACCATTTTTGACGAGATGGCACCTCTCCGTCCCCTAATTTGTAGTAGGAGGGCAGTTCTCCGCCCAGTTAAAACTGTTTGAGGGGGCACTTCTCCGGCAGGGCACTTATCCGTGACCCTGATGTGGGATGAAATCTACACATTCTTGCAACCCTTTGAATTCTTAGGCAATATACAGTCAAACTTGTGCTTACGGTCACTTGTGATCAGCGGTCTTTTCCGTTCAACGGCCATTTTAAAGTTCTCCCGAATAATTAGACTCTTTAAAATTCCTTGATAAGCGGTCTTCTCTCTGTTCTTCTTCAATGTTAATCTTTTTGACCAATTACAGGAGGATGTATTTTACTTTGAACAAAGGGGTAACGTCATTCTGGCAGGGAATTTTAATGCTCGTGTAGGCTCTAAACCAGATTATATTGTTTGTGATAAGATGTTTTCAAACTTTGATAGTGATGATTATTTACCAGATTCAATGAATAGCAGGGCCTCACAAGATAGCACGTGTAATGCGAGAGGCACTCAATTATTAGACTTATGCAAATCAACTGGACTGAAATTAGCCAATGGTCGCTTAGGTGGTGATCACAAGCTCGGGTCCCACTCACATTACAGTAGAAACTCATGCAGCACCATTGATTATGTTATGTTAAAAGAAAGCTGTTTTCCCTGTCTAAACAAGTTTATGATTGGAGACTTTAATATTTTTAGCGATCATGCACCACTACATTTCGACCTTCATACATGTCATAAGCCATTTAGTAAAACAAATGAAAAACTTGTTAAGGAAACATGTAAATGGAATTCGGAACATAAAAACGAGTTTAGGCGCAGGATTATTGGTACACTGCCTACCTTTAACAAAATAGTGCAGCAGCAATACAATAACAAATTTAGTATAGACCAAATGGTTGAACAATTTTCAAACTCAATTTGTCATGCCGCGGATCCCCTCTTTAAAAAGGTGTTTATACAGGCAGATAGTAGTAGGCGGTTCAATCAAGATAAATGGTTTGATGAGAACTGTCACTTTGCTAAAAACGCATACAAAACGGTTTTGTTCAACTTTAATAAAGATAAAACATATGAAAATAGAATAGAATTGTGTACATTTAAAAAAGTTTATAAAAAACTTATCAAAACCAAAAAGCAAAATTATAAATTCAAACAGGCAACCGAATTCAAAAATCTTAAATATAAAAATCCCCGCAAATTTTGGGATTTAAGAAAAAACGTGCAGAAGCAGATATTTCGGTTGAAGAGTTTAGAACTCACTTCTCAAACTTATTAAACGAAGTGAAAACAGTGTCACATAATGATGAGGTATCTTTTAATGAAAATAGTAATTGTAATATTGATAACGAGACATTTAGTCAGCTTAATTAACCTATAACTTATAGTGAGGTGGAATCAGCCATAAAGCGTCTTAAACGCAATAAAGCTGTTTGTCCGGTAGATAATCTCATAATATTTTATTGAATCATGCGATATTATATGTGGACATATTACAACTTTATTTAACAATGTTTTTAGTTCAGGTATTTTCCCGGAAAGTTGGGCTAAGGGTTATATAATTCCATTGTATAAAAAGGGTGACATAAATGACGCCGCAAACTATAGGGGTATTACTTTATTAAATAATTTTGGTAAACTTTTAGCAAGTGTCTTAGACGCACGGATTGAAAAATGGTACACGGAACATGATTTACTATCTGATGCACAGTTTGGGTTTCGGAAAGGAAGGGGAACCGTGGACGCAATTTTTGTATTCAAAATTATTACATAATCTAATCGAACACTTTATATTTAGTAAAAAACGGCTATATTGTGCATTCGTAGATTTCAAAAAGGCATTCGATTCAGTATCTAGAAATCTACTATGGCACAAGCTTTTTAAAATGGATTTTGATGGTAAAATACTTACTATTTTTAGATCTATGTATGCACATGTTAAATCATGCATCAAGTATAGTAATTCCATTTCGGATTTTATTGATATATCAGTCGGTCTCTTCCAAGGCCAAAATAATTCACCAGCATTATTTGCATTGTTTTTAAATGATTTGGAATTATTTATACAGGGTAGTAACACTTGTGGTTTAAATTTTTATGATATATGTATTATTGTACTCCTTTTTGCAGACGATATGGTCGTTGTTGGAAACTCGCCATCAGATTTACAACAAAGCCTAGATAAATTATGCCAATACTGCACAAACTGGGGGCTGGAAGTAAATACAGAAAAAACTAAGATAGTGGTATTTAGAAAAAGAGGTTCTACATTTGAAGACGAGAAATGGTATTACAAAAATGATGAAATAGAAATAACCGACAATTTTAATTATTTAGGAATAACACTCAATTATACTGGTTCATTTGTACTCAACAATCAATGTTTAAAAGGTAAAGCTTTAAGGGCGATGTTTGTTCTGTACAACAATATTAAATTACACCAAGTATTACCAGACACTTCTTTACAATTGTTTGATTCATTTGTGGTGTCTATATTAAACTATGCGAGCCCTATATGGGGTTTCTATAAAGCTAAAAATCTTGAGCAAGTTCACCTTAAGTTCTGTAAATGGATCTTAGGGGTGAAAAGTAGTGCTTGCAATGCAGCAGTATATGGCGAACTTGGGCAATATCCATTATCTATAAATAGATATGTTCAAATTATCAAATATTCGCTTATGTTATCACAAACTGATAATATTATATTGCAGACCGTATTTAGGAATGCACATGAGATATATTTGAAGGGTCATAAAGGTTGGATTTATAATGTAAAACAACTGTTAAATGATTATGGCTTCTCTTACGTTTTTGATAACAGTAATATTGTCGACAGAAAAGTGTTTTTAGTGGAATTTAAACAAAGGGTAATCGATAATTTTTATCAAAAATGGTATTCTGACGTATCAAGTAACGCTGTTTTAAGCACACTATATATTTTCACAAAAAGAGATCTTAATTTGGAGCCATATCTCTACTCAATAGGATCGTTTTATAAGAGAAGTAATATAACAAAAATACGAATAAGTGCACATAATTTAAGTATAGAAACATTCAGATACGGAAGAGAACGTAAACCACGAAATGAAAGACTTTGTCAGTTATGCGATATCAGAGATATTGAAGATGAATTTCATTTTATAATTAAGTGTTCAAAATATAAAGATTTGAGATCAAAATGCATTAAGCATTATTGTTATTCACGTCCTAACATGAACAAATTCATAGAATTATTGAATACTAAAAACTCGAAGGATATGCATAATTTGGGTAACTATGTATCCTTAGCTTTACAAAGACGTAGTAAACTTATTTAGTACCACGATAGTAGTATGTTATCTGTTTAGTACTTAATATTTTTCCAAACGTTTTCAGTAATAGTTGAATTCTTTTTCATAATTCTCCGAAGTTAATTTAAGTTTAAATAAATAGAATAAGATTATATTAGTCATATTACATTGTTTTTTGTCATTATTGTGTAGTAGTAAAGTAGTAGTTTGATTCCAAAGGGACTTAACTTAAGATTGTTTCAAGAGGAGGTTGTGTCCCTTTGGAAGAAAACATCCAAAATATGAATTATGTTCTATATGAGGAGATAACTTTGAAATAATTTGTGTACATGTTTATGTATAAGATTTTGTATGTACGGAAGAGGAGAGGGAGAAATAGGAGAGATAACGAAGACAGAGAGGTAGAGAGGGAGAGAGGTAGAGAGAGAGAGGGAGAGAGAGAGAACGATAGATGTATCACGTTGACAATACATTATTTTGTAAATTTATTGTTTAAAATGACGATGTACTGTATTTGTATAAGTCAAATAAAATTATTCTGATTCTGATTCTGATGCGGTCAGCGGCCAGGCTAATTGACCTTACGACAGACTTTGATTGACAGCTGGAACTGACCAATCAGCGAACGCTTCGGTTGCTATCCGCCATTTTCTCCAACACGCTGTGCGACTCCGTCAACACATAGCACTATTGTGCTGTGATTTTTCTTCGTCAAGTCTGCTTAAGATATTGTTTAAGTACTTATTATAGAGAAATTATATATAAAGAGAGACTTGTGGGTGAAGTAGAGTTTATCCCGTTTCCAAAAACTGTCACATATATTGTGAAATGACCTGAGAACTACACGCAATTAGTAAATATATGCAAACAGTTAATTTATAAAACGATGTAAAGAATAGAAGTATGAACTATTATTTTCTTTCTATTTTTCTTTCACATGTTAGTAAATTTTTATTTTTGTCTTTTATCTTCGTTTGAAAATGAAAAATTGTTGTTTTTAAAAAACGGAATTGATACATTATGACGAATGTTATTAGTTGCATTTGATAATGAATCAAATGTTGACTAAAAATGCAATATTGATCGATAATGTTGTGAGAGGACATGGTTTCCAGTTGGATATATACAAATTCTTCAAATTGGATTTTAATTAATTGATTTTGTTTTTAAATGGACCCTAAGAGCACCTTAAACAATTAATTAACATTCTTATTATAACCCATCAATCCACCTACCTGTAATGATCGATGTATCGTATCCAAATTTAAAAGATATTAAAAACAAAACAAATCCATAGCTCCTTGTTGCAGCTTTATCCGAATAGCTTTAAGAATCTAATGTTGCTGTAATATGTTGTAAAACACACTCTTGGTAGCCAATGGTTGATTACAAAGACCGCCGATCGGCTAAACAATAAAGGGTTTGTGACTTGACCATAAAGTGCAATTGTGTCAGATTGATGTTAATTAGCGTCGAAACCCTTTAAGGCCTAGTTTAGTCCTTCTTTAATTGACCCCCCAAAAACCAATAACCAGATGCCCACCCGGTGTGATGACCAGCTGTGATAATTAATTGGGATTACGTAATACCATGTATAGCACTGTGTCAAACTGATGGGTTTCTTTTGACAATTTTTTTTAAAGAGGACATTTAAGCAGCAGAATTTTTTTTTTTTTCAATTAGGCTTCAAATATTTTTTTTTCGAAGTTTGAAAGGTTTTTTAGTAGGTTTTTCTTTTTTTTTCAATTTGTGCCTTATATAAAGATCATTTTGCGTAATCATCAACATTATCATATTCATCATCATCAACATCATATTCATCATCATCAACATTATCATCAACATCATATTCATCATCATCAACATTATCATCAAAATCACCATCATCAATGTTATAAGTATAACGAGTGAAAATTTATGGAATAACTAACTTATTATTTTCTTCACATTTCTTAACAGTTTATTAAGAAAAATCCACTTATCTTGTAAATCATTGTTTTAAATAAAGAAATCAAGAATTCAACATTTATTTCTTATTGATATTCCACATTATGAAAATCGAAGCAGAATGACATTTTTTTCTATGTAAGACTTGAAATATATTTTTGGAATTTTGGATGGGTTTTTAATAGGGGACTGTTTTTTTAATTAGTACCTTGAATAAAGATTAATTTATGTAAGAATGACTTGCAGCAGGGAATGTTATAGTTCCTCTGAGGTATATCATCATCATCACCATAGTATTTCATCATCATCATCCATTTTATAACTTTGACAAGTGCTAGTTCATTGAACAACTAACTCCTTTTTTTTATATTTCTTGTCAGTTTATTAAGAAAAATCTATTAATCATGTAAATCCTTGTTTTAGATAAAGAAAGCTATAACCAAACACGTATTTCTTATCAATATTCTACATCATGAGAAACCGAAGGGTTGGGGTATTGCATAATCTGACCACCCATTCCTTATCAAGTAATATACAGGAAATTTGCTCCATGCTGTGGAACTGTATTGTTGCCCTGTAGGGTGCCCAGTGGGAGATAAGATACCAGACATTCCAAAGACTAGGCCTTTAATCCTTTTTAAAAATCGAGGTTTGTTAACCCTTAACCAAACAATAACTACATTTGACTACTTTGTTACAGACAACTAGGGAAAATATTGTGGGAAAAGGAGATATTGCTCTTAACGAGCAAGTCATCCGTTTCCAACAATATGGTCTGCCCTATCAGAGAAGTATTAATTAATCATCTTCATTTAAATGACGTCTGCAAACTCTTTAAATTTTGAACAATTGAAAATATTTCGTTTGGTAAAATTACCCTTAGTTCGTAATCAAGTAGCAAAACCGACAATCATCCATTGAGTAGCATACAAAAAACGGTGGGCGTGGTTAACTGCTCTGTGTCGTAAGGTCAATTAAGTGAATCTTGATTTGCATTCGGAACACCTCGGCCATTTCTTAAAATAACCTCGGAGGTAATGGGGAGCCATCTTTGAAAGTAGGTCAGCAACGAAGGGCATGTCCGTTTGCAATCGTATCTACTCGGAAATCCCCGGTACAAGCCGGGGATTACCGAAAGGAGCCGATTGACAAAATATGAAACAAAGATGTGTTGATATGATCATATTTAATGAAAAGGGTAAAAAAAACATTCAATTGTGATATTTAACCAATTTGTGTGTATTCAAAAACATATTTAGTGCCTGTGTGCATTTTGCGTTATCCGCCGGAAAGAAAGGCGAATTACCCCAGGATTTCTGGTGTATTCATGTACTGCTTACGAGGTATATCTACCGACTTGTTACGGGGATTGCCGAGTAGATACGATTGTCTTGATTTGTTATGCCTGCTTTCACGACACAGAGCAGTTAACCACGCCCACCGTAAACAGGGAAGGTCACTCTAATTTTCTCCGACATTCTGAGTGAAATAGCGTCAATGCACAAACTAGGATCCCTGTTTGACATTGCCGATGATTTCGGATATTATTTGAAATCGGAAATATTCTTACAGAAATAAGCACCTGCCTTTATTGCTTGATGATATGTACATAGCATGACAATTTGTAAAGAAGATGGTATATTTTGAGCGTTAGCAGAGACATTTATAACAGCTCTGTTATATATCTCTATTGCGTTGGGGGTGATTTACCCAAGCAGTGTGGGGTCCGATCGGCACCAAACACGATCCGTCCAAAGTCCGATCAGACTCGGATCCGAACGACATTGGTCCGTTCGGCACTGGTTCGACCGGACCTTCAAAATGACCGTATTTCATACTACTTCAAAACAGTTAATTTGCAGTATTTGCAGGTTACGAACAAAATTATCTCATTTTGATTCTTAAACGGTTTAGATTTTTATTTTACTAAATCAGCGTATATCCTGAATGATTAAAAACGCAGACCTACCAATTTTGTCATGTTGAAAATGGCATAATAGTGTTCGTCATGTTGAGATTATGGTGTTAAACAATTGCTGATAGGAATAATCACTATTATGTTGTCAAATAAGTTAATAATCAAGACTTTCGAACATAATCTTTTGTATGCTACTCAATGGATGGTTGTCGGTTTTGCTACTTGATTACGAACTAAGGGTCATTTTACCAAACGAAATTATTTCAATTGTTCAAATTTTAAAGAGTTTGCAGACGTCATTTAAATGAAGATGATGAATTAATACTTTTCTGATAGGGCAGACCATATTGTTGGAAAAGGATAACTTGCTCGTTAAGAGCAATTTCTCCTTTTCCCACAATATTTTCCCTAGTTGTCTGTAACAAAGTAATCAAATGCAGATATTGTTTGGTAAAGGGTTAACACACCTCGATTGTTAAAAAGGATTAAGGGTTTCTACGCTAATTAACATCAATCTGACACAATTGCACTTTATGGTCAAGTCACAAACCCTTTATTGTTTAGCCGATCGGCGATCTTTGTAATCAACCACTGGCTACCAAGAGTGTGTTTTACAAGCCCCGTTTTACAACATATTACAGCAACATTAGATTCTTAAAGGTATTCGGATAAAGATGCAACAAGGAGCTATGGATTTGTTTTGTTTTTAATAGCTTTTGAATTTGGATACGATACATCGATCATTACAGGTAGGTGGATTGATGGGCTATAGTTAGAAAGTTAATAAATTGTTAAAGGTGCTCTTAGGGTCCATTTAAAAACAAAATCAATTAATTAAAATCCAATTTGAAGAATTTGTATGTATCCAACTGGAAACCATGTCCTCTAACAACATTATCGATCAATATTGTATTTTTAGTTAACATTTGAGTCATTATCAAATGCAACTAATAACATTCGTCATTATGTGTCAATTCCGTTTTTTAAAAACAACATTTTTTCATTTTCAAACGAAGATAAAAGACAAAAATAAAAATTTACTAACATGTGAAAGAAAAAAAGAAAGAAAATAATAGTTCATACTTCTATTCTTTACATCGTTTTATAAATTAACTGTTAGCATATATTTACTAATTGCGTGTAGTTCTCAGTCATTTCACAATATATGTGACAGATTTTGGAAACGGGATAAACTCTTCTTCACCCACAAGTCTCTCCTTATACATAATTTCTCTATAATAAGTACTTAAACAATATCTTAAGCAGTATTGACGAAGAAAAATCACAGCACAATACTGCTATGTGTTGACGGAGTCGCACAGCGTGTCGGAGAAAATGGCGGATAGCAACCAGTTTACAGTTTATTGTTACTCTCAGCACAAACATATATGTGATTAGAGGTGAAACAGTTACAAAACAACGCATATTACCAGGCTGTTGGTTAGTCATATGCATTGCAATGCACATAGAAAATCAGACAAAATTAAAGACGAAGAAAAAATGAAAAAAGAAAAATACATGTGGATGCATATACAATATGCATTCGAGCATATACATACAATTATCATTTACATGCATAAACATACACCAAGTGCACGTTCATAATCACAGGCACTGACACAAATACACAACCACACACACACACGTACACACACATACATATACATGCTCGCACACATACATACATGTACATAGAAATAATTCTATGTTTCAAATTCCAAAGCAACAATAAGAGTCTTTCTTCTTTACCTGCCAGATGGTTCCTTAAACTCTTTCATAATGGTATCTAAAAACTTGCCAATTTTGTAGAGTATATTTTCATTGTTTTCGTTCATTAAAGATCTAAAACTAAGACAATTTATATGTTTTGTATATTTTGGGGGGATTAACTGTTTGCGTATGTCGTTGAAATGGGAACAGTTAAATAAATAATGATATTCGTCACCGATTTCGCCAGAATTACAAGTGTAACATTTTCTTTCAGTACGATCGGTATTTGTCCAACGTGATTTTTCGATAGGTAGGTGATTGTTACACAATCTGAAATTCACAAAAACTTGTACATAGTATGGTGATAATATATCGAAGTAACGCTCATATTTATGTTCAGTTTTATAAATACGGTAGTTAAAACATTTATTTGATTCTAGAACATGTGCATGCCAGCTTTGTAGATACTGGTCTTTGAGAGTTCTCTCGATTTGGGATAACAGTACACTTTTTGAACCATCAAAATATTGGTCATTCCATATGTAGCTTAAACCACATTCATCTAATATACATTTAACTTGTGCTAGCCAACCATATTGACCATCTTTATGAACAAAATCAGAATACATAAAGTTATACAAGATAGATGAAAGTTTTGCATTGTTTGACATCATGCTGTACCAGAACCCAATTAATCTCTTTTTGATAATTATACTGACAGGGTATCTACCTAGATCACCATAAAGCATGATGTGGGGAGTACTACGCTTGACGTGCAGTATATGTTTCATGAAGTCTGTATGGACTTTTTCAATAATATTAGATTTGAAAAACCCCAAACTTCGCAGCCATAAGTTAAAATTGGTAAAATAGTTGAGTCAAAAAGTTTAAGTTGGCAATCAAGTGTTAAATCTAAATTTCTTATTTTTCTGTATAGGCTATACAGACCCTTTCTAGCTTGTTCAACAATGTGTTTTTTTGTTGTTGCAAAATTCCTATTTTTTGAGAAAACGATACCCAAATATTTAAAAGTATCTACTATTTCAATTTGATGGCTATTAACCGAGATATTTCTTTTCCTTCTAAATTTGTCTCCAAAAACCATTATTTTAGTTTTCTCAAAATTTATATCTAGTTTCCATAGAGAGCAATATTCTTCAAAAGTGTTTAATAGAGATGCTAGGTCCTCCTCAGTGTTTGCAAATACTACAGTGTCGTCAGCATATAATATAACTACGAGTTTTAAATACATATCAAGAGCATCGTCTTCTATTGTTACACATGCATTGTTATGAACAGTAAGGTAATTTTCTAGATCATTTAAAAACAAAGAAAACAACAGAGGAGACAGATTTTCACCTTGGCGCACACCTCGTGCGCAAGGGAAGAAATTTGACTGGTTATTATTAACAGAAATACAGGATTTTATACCGTTATACATGTTTTTTATGAACTGTAAAATTTTGCCATTTATATTATATCTCACTAATTTACTCCATAAACCAATCCTCCATACAGAGTCGAATGCTTTTTGAAAATCAATAAAACAACAAAAAAGTTTCTTTTTCTTACGTTTACAAATTTCAGCTAAAGTATGCAAGACGAATATTTGATCAACTGTTGAGTGTTTTTTCCTAAACCCTGCTTGGTTTTTATTTAATAAATTATTTTTTTCCAAATAGTCTGTAAGTCTTCTATTAAGTATAGCAGTAAACAATTTTCCAACACAACTCAGTAGTGTAATTGGGCGATAATTTTGTGGGTCATCTTGGTTCCCTTTGTTTTTATATATTGGGATAATCGATCCAGTCAGCCATGATTCTGGTATGATACCAGAAGAGAATATTTTATTAAAAAGTTTGTATAGAAATGGCATTAGAATGTCACATGAAGCTTTGATGTATTCATTTGCAATATCATCCAGACCGGTAGCTTTACCGGACCTGAGATTATTTATGCATACTTTGATTTCAGCAATACTGATTTCATCATTAAGGTTGTGGTCAATATGTATATTTGGAAAGTCAGCAACGGTGGTTTCATTTGTTTTGTTATTGTCAGCATTCAAATTTTTAAAAAAAATCAAAGAATAAGTCAGGATTGATATCAGTTTGTTTATTCTTTGTATTTAAACTGTTTATATAATTCCAGTATTCCTTTGGGGAGTTACTTCTCATGCTTTTTATTTTGTTTCGTATGTTTCTTTTATGTGTAACAATAGATTTTCTTATAATAGTTTTATATTGTTTTGATGCTTGCATCATCTCAGATTTTGAATTATTGCTTTTAACAGATCTATGTGTACGTTTACATCTGTGATATCTTAATCTGGCTGCTTTGCAGTCTTCATTAAACCATTTAGCATTTTGTTTACTTTTACATTTATTTTCGTCTTTGGAATGATTATATATTCCGAACGTTGTCTGTGCAGCGTTTAGTAGAGCAGAATCTACATTTTTAACTATTTCGTTAATTTCGTTTTGGTTTAAAGCGTCATCATTTAAATCAAGCTTTTGTAGTGCTTCTTCTATAATGCTCCTGTTTATGTTGTTTGCAAAATCGTGTTTTTTTGTGTTATCCCATTTACATATTTTCTCCTTTCTTTCACCGAGGCGATTATCATTGTGATGTTCTATATTTAATATAAAGTTCAGACCACAGTGGATATCTGAGATGAGAGGACAAAACTCGTTTACATTGAAATCTTGAAATAATGAAATTGCTTCACATGATGTTACTACATAATCGATAACTGATATATCTTTACATGTGAGTTTTCCGGCTTTGTCAGAAAATGATCTACCATTCATTTTTACAAAATTATTACAACGGCAGAAATCTAAGAGTATTCTACCAAGCCGGTTAACGTTACTATCTTGAGAACAGCGCTCAAAACACATATTTTTACGTCGCATATGTTCACGTACATCAATCTCGAATATCGCAGAAGTGTCCGTATTTATCGAATTAAATAAACTTTGGTCTACGTCTGCGATATCAGGGATGTTTGAAGTTCGTGCATTAAAGTCTCCTAGTAGAATAACGTACTTATTATCGGAGTTAAAGTTTTCGATCTCAGCATAAAACATATCTAAGAAATTTTGATTTTGATATTTTGAATTTTCAGGCGGTACATAAACTGCCCCAAATATAACGTCTTCTTCAATATTAAACATAGTTCCTGATAACTTAAACCATTGTACATATTCGCATTCAGTTGCAATAATAGTGAAAAACTTTGAAACATCTTTCTTAATGAAAGTTGCTATACCACCTGACCGTTTTGACGTTTTTTGGGAGCGGTTTTTAAGATAGCAATCATAATTATCGATATTAATTTCATCAAACTCATCACAGTGGGTTTCGAAACATGAAAATATATCAACAGATTTAACAAAGGTAACGAATTCAGGGATATTCAGTTTAGCAGTTAAGCCACAAACATTAAGGCAAGAATATAATAGTCCATCACGGCACCCTTACAGGTGCGTGTATTGGGGTGTATATTTCGATGCAGCTGGGCGAGCTGGGTCTTGACGATACGTTTTTTCACGGACAGGATATTGTCTATTTCTACGTTGTTGGAATTGGTCATTGTTTCCCTCTGTGGTATCAAACTCGCTGGCTCTTACTTCCTTACCGTCGACGAACAACCTGTCTCGTACCAGTAAACACCGTTTGTTCTCACGTCGGAATTGCCGCATGAGAGGGTAGAGTGCACGACGTCTCGTTTCAATCTCTTCCGGGAATTGTTCGTTGATACCAAATTTCTTCCCCTTTAGTTTATATCCGGAGCGTCGAACTTCTTCTCGGTCTTTAAAGAACGAATATTTTGCGACTATAGGACGAGGGTAAGTGCGTTCTGGATTGCGGCGTGTTGGAATCCGGTGTACCCGTTCTAATGCAACGTTGCTTATGTTTAGCTCAGCCGCTAAGAAGTCGGTAAGGACGCGTTCCGTATCTTCATATTGGGTACCCGATTCGCTGGTCTGGATCACTTCATCTATGTTCATGAACAGTAGGTTATCGCGCATTTCTCTACATTTACTGTCTACTACTTGTGCCTTTAGTTCTGCATGGAGATCACGGATTTCACTAATTGAACTTTTAAGCTTTTCATTCTCAGAGGATAGGTTTTTGATGGTTTTGGATTGTTCATGAATAGCTTGATTCTGCTTGTGTTGATTATTGTTTAGGGATTCATATTTCGTACTAAGGAACTCTGCTGTAAGTACACACTCATTACCAGTTTTCTCAGCAATACTAAGTCTATTATCCATATCGTAGACTCTTAGGTTAAGATCACGTACACTCTTTTCAATTGCATCTAACTTATCTAGTTTATCTAGTTTACTAAGGCACTTCTCAAGTTTGTCAAATTTATCGAAATGCAGCTGCATCTTATCAATTTTGCTAATTAGCTTGTCGAAATCATCCGTTGTAATTCTTACAGATTCGTCCTCACAGGTAGCTGACAGTATGTGGCCTGTGTCTAGGTCAAGGTAGGAGAGGTCGCCATCGACGGAGGATTCAGAGCCAGGTTGTCGACTTTTAGAGCGCTTTACACCACGTCTTGATTTCCTCACACTACCGGGCGTCTGAGAACGTACTTCATTTTCAACATAATTCGTTGCCATGGTTAAAGGCTTCAAAGTGTACTTATTGATTTACAGTTAATGGTTAATGTTTGTGTTTTACAACAAGACAGATAGACAGAATTTTAACACACAAGTCGGTGGGGCTAGGTTTTGTGCCGATATACAATCAGGTTTGAAAAAATAAAACGGTCTCTGAATCTTCTAGTAAAAAAAGAACAATAACAAAAACATCACCAGCAAGTTTGTGCATGTACTATCATTTTGCGTAACACTCGTAAGTATCAACACCAATGTCAGAAATGGCATCAGGGATAAGATGGTAAAGATATTTAACAATGGCACCAACAGAGGTACTGGTGATTAATGAAAAGACAGGTAAGTAGTGCTAGTAATACCAACAATAGCACTGACAAGTGCCATCAACGACATCAACAGCAGCACAGGAAATGATATGACAGGTAGGTAACAAAGGTAATACTAACAGTAGCACTGGTAAGTACCAACAATGGCGTCAACCGAAGTGTTCGCTGATTGGTCAGTTCCAGCTGTCAATCAAAGTCTGTCGTAAGGTCAATTAATCCCAATCAACTTAAAATCAATTGTCATTAGCGGTCAATTGATTTGTAACTACCGCCGGCGGTCATCAGTTTTACCACTAAGTGTGTTGTTTGTGTAAAGGATAAAACTCTGTTAAGCAGCCAATTTCATCTTGTCCCTTGGGTGGCTGCTTAACGCAAGTTTGACTGTAATCGCAAAGCAGCCTAATTAAGTAAACGTTACTAAGTATGTAGCATAATTAATCTGTTCACAACAACACTAGCTTGGCGAGTAAGAGAGCTATTCAAGCAAATTATTTTTTTAAAAAGGGTGTATTTAACGTGATTTATCCTTTTTATAAATCTATCTTCATTTTACACAGTGCAATTCTATATAAAGACCTAGCATGACTACACGAGGCTCAAACACCCCAAACTAAACATCAGGAATTGTTTTAATCACCAACATCAGTTCATCACAACGTTAATATTGAAAATATGTTTTCCTTTACCTGAGATTATGTGGGAAACAGCTTAATAAAAGGTCTTCAAGCTTTAATTAACAGTAGCAACTTGGTGCATTGGGTAATAAAAACAACGACTTTTGAAAGATATTTGGAGTCACTCCGAAATACACAGTCGCGCGTCACATAAATGTCTTGACACCCGCTCGTATGCTTGATTGGTGTTTGAAAGTTAGATTAGCTTAATCTGGTTTGCATTGACAGTCTTGAAACTAATACATCAAGGTAAAGTGAATGTTGTCGGTGTGTTACAAATAGGGGAAATATAACAGTTACTCGATTAGTAAAATGCATTTGAAGCGTCTTCACCTGCATAAAATACTTTGAACTGTGTCCAATCATTTAAAGATTAATTAAATAAATTCTCTTGAAACGCCAAACAATGCGTTAACTTGTCGTTTTCGAAGTGATAGGAACACAACCCCATGTTCTTGTTTTGTGAATATATCTTTTGTTTATTTGTAAGGTAAACACGATCCAGTTTACTAATCGAAACTTTTTGCAGCTTTTATGTTCGTCGGAAAACAGGAGAAAATCGCATCACTTTGACCAAAAACGGAATAACACCAGAAGACCTGTCAAAAAACTAAATTCAATTTCTAATAAACGTTACCAAAAAACATAATTAAACACTTAAAATGTCAGAAATTTGAGGAAAAACACCGTTGCTACTGAGAACTACATTCTTCTTACTGATAGTTTATATGACTTTGTTTCATATATGACGTCACAACAAGGGAGATAAAATCATTCCCAAAAATCGATAAATGTGAATAAAATTAGTCAAAAACAACATTTTTTGCTTCTGCATGAGAAAAACAAACTTTACCTCCGTCATAACGAAGCCATAACCAAATTCATAAACCTTAATTAAAGAAAATTTCATTCATCAGGAAGTATGACCTTTAACATATATTCAATCGAATATTGTCGCATAAACTTTGCAATAGTGATTATAAGTTGAGTATTTTATGCCGAGGCGGGGCAGGTGTTTTCGCCGTTGCGTACCATGTGTAATTAAAAGATATAGGTTAAAATAATGGGATACGGCGCCAGTGTGCAAGATAGATAATAAGATAAAATACACCGGTTCCTCTACATTCACTGTTGTAATCTAGATACTGTGATAAAATACACCGGGTACTCATTATTCACTATTGTAAGCTAGATAATGTGATAAAATACACCAAGTACTCTACATTCACTGTTGTAAGCTAGAAAATGTGACAAAATACACCAGGGTACCGTTTTACTTAACAACTTACAGAACATATTTGCGTGAGTCATACTTGATAAACATGAATGGTATAAGATGTTTTACCTTGTAATACTTCTTTGCCCAATATTGATAAAAGAGGAATTGTTGTTTTAGACTTACGCTAATCTAAAGGGTAAACTCTTTAGTAAAACGGTGGCCAGGTCCTTTATATTCACTGTTGAAGGCTAGACAAGGTGATAAAATACACCAGGCTCTCTACATTCACTGTTGTAAGCTTGATAAGGTGATGAATTACACCAGGTCCTCTACATTCCTTGTTGTAGGGTAGATTATGTGATAAAAATACACCACGTCCTTTACATACACTCTTGAAGGCTAGATAAGGAGATAAAACACACCAGGTACTTTACATTCACTGCTGTAAGCTAGATAACGTGATAAAATACACCGGGTCCTCTACAATCACTGTTGTAAGCTAAATAAGGAGATAAACCACACTGGGTCCTCTACATTAACTGTTGTAATCTAGATAATGTGATAAAATACACCGGGTCCTCTACATTCACTGTTTAAGGCTAGATAAGGTGATACAATACATCGGGTCCTCTACATTCACTGTTTAAGGCTAGATAATGTGATACAATACACAGGTCCTCTACATTCACTGTTGAAGGCTAGATAAGGTCATAAAATACACCGGGTCCTTTATATTCACTATTGTAATCTAGACAAGGAGATAAATCACACTGGGTCCTCTAAATTCACATTTGAAGGTTAGATAAGGTGATAAAATACACCGGGTCGTCTACCTTAACTGTTGTAAGCTAGATAAGGTGATAAAATTCACCAGGTCGTTTACATTCACTGTTGAAGACTAGATAGGGTAATAAAATACACAAGGTTGTCTACATTCACTGTTGTAAGCTTAATAAGTTGATAAAGTACACCGGGTCCTCTACATTCACTAATGTAATCTAGATAAGGTGATAGAATACACAAGGTCCTCTACATTCACTGTTGTAAGCTAGATCATGTGATAAAATACACCGGGTCCTCTACATTCACTGTTGTAATCTAGATAAGGTGATGAAATACACAAGGTCCTCTACATTCACTGTTGTACGCTAAATAAGGAGATGAAATACACCGGGTTCTCTACATTCACTGCTGTAATCTAGATAAGGTGATAAAATACACCGGGTCCTCTACATTCACTGTTGTAAGCTAGATAATGTGATAAAATACACCGGGTCCTCTACATTCACTGTTGTAGGCTAGATAATGTGATAAAATACACCAGGTACATTACATTCACTGTTGTAAGCTAGATAATGTGATAAAATATACCAGGTACATTACATTCACTGTTGTAAGCTAGATAATGTGATAAAATTCACCAGATCCTCTACATTCACTGTTGAAGACTAGATAATGTGATGAAATACACAGGTCCTCTACATTCACTGTTGTAAGCTAGATAATGTGATAAAATACACCAGGTACATTACATTCACTGTTGTAAGCTAGATAATGTGATAAAATATACCAGGTACATTACATTCACTGTTGTAAGCTAGATAATGTGATAAAATACACCAGGTACATTACATTCACTGTTGTAAGCTAGATAATGTGATAAAATTCACCAGATCCTCTACATTCACTGTTGAAGACTAGATAATGTGATGAAATACACAGGTCCTCTACATTCAATCTTGAAGGCTAGATAAGGAGATAAAACACACCAGGTCCTCTACATTCACTGTTGAAGGCTAGATAAGTTGATAAAATACACCGGGTACTCTACATTCACTGTTGTAAGCTAGATAATGTGATAGAATACACAAGGTCCTCTACATTCATCGTTGTAAGCTAGATAAGGTCATAGAATACACAAGGTCATCTACGTTTACTGTTGTAAGCTTGATAATGTGATAAAACATGCAAGGTCCTATACATTCACTGTTTTAAGCTTGATAATGTGATAAAATACACCAGGTCCTCTCTACTGTTGTAAGCTTGATAAGGTGATAAAATACACAAGGCCCTCTACATTCACTGTTGTAAGCATGATTATGTGATTAAACAAACCAGGTCCTCCACATTCACTGTTGTAAGCTTGATAAGGTGATAAAATACAGCAGGTCCTCTAAATTCACTGTTGTAAGCTTGATTATGTGATAAAATACACAAGGTCCTCTACATTCACTGTTGTAAGCATGATTATGTGATTAAACAAACCAGGTCCTCCACATTCACTGTTGTAAGCTTGATAAGGTGATAAAATACACCGGGTCCTCTACATTCACTGTTGTAAGCATGATTATGTGATAAAATACACAAGGTCCTCTACATTCACTGTTGTAAGCATGATTATGTGATTAAACAAACCAGGTCCTCCACATTCACTGTTGTAAGCTTGATAAGGTGATAAAATACAGCAGGTCCTCTAAATTCACTGTTGTTAGCTTGATTATGTGATAAAATACACAAGGTCCTCTACATTCACTGTTGTAAGCATGATTATGTGATTAAACAAACCAGGTCCTCCACATTCACTGTTGTAAGCTTGATTATGTGATAAAATACAGCAGGTCCTCTACATTCGCTGTTGTAAGCTATATAAGACCATCATATACACTAGGCCTCTCTTTTGACACTGGTGAAAGCAAAATAAGGCATCAGGACAATCTATTTACATTATTCTAAGCTATTTATGACGGCAACATGCTATTGGCTACTCTTATTTCAGTGTTTCTGTGTCAAATTCAGTAGGCACTTTAACTTACGTTTGGATTACTAATGCTATCAGTTACTCACATTGCTGTCAGCGAACTAAGACCATCAAATACACCTGGTTCTAGATATTCAAGCTCGCAGGCATCAGAAGGGGTGTCCCGGAAAAACCTGAAACAGAACATTAAGCTGGTTGAAAGTCAAACACATCATGACAGTTATCACTACAATTGTTTAACAAGTTAAAAAGGTCATGAAGTTCTAAGTTGTTCTACAAAATTGTAGATAATTCCGAAACTTTGATTACGAGTTGGCCCAATAGATCGTAAAGTACAAGGCAGCTATAGAGCTATAAAGAAGAGATGTATTTTGTTCATGAATTACACAGATACTTAGGAAAAATTCCTCACAAACTGCATTATACAATATTGACAAAGGCAAATAACGGTCAATAATCAGAAAAAGAAGTGATAGCATTATTTTTTATAACCATCATCCAATTGACCCTTCCGCAAACGCAGCATAGCCACGCCCCCGTTAACAACCACATCGCTTTGTTGCGACGAGGGACAAACAAAGTAGGAAATGGCCGTCGATAAAGATCGACACCGTGGAGATTTTACTTGTATTCCAATGGATTCTTCCATCAAATAACCAATTTCAATAAAACACAATCACTATGAAAATAAAGCTTCAATGAAAGGTCTTTTTTTGTTATTTATTTGTTTTAGAATGACAGAAAAATGATAAAGATCGGCACTGCACCGACTTGACTTGTTTTCGGACAACGGACTTTTACATAAGATTACATCCAGATAAACAATTTTGATAATAAAAAAAAATGAAAAGAAGAATATGCATTTAAACATTTCTGTGTAAATCATATTTCCATGCCATCGGTGTGTTTAGTGTTAACGAGAATACGATTAAAGTAGAAGTCTGGCAAAGAGCGAGAAGCCCCCAACGTCAAATTTGACACACTCTCTGAGATGAAAGATACACGCATTTTTCTTGCGAAGCCATGTATGCCGAATATAATTCAATGCTTATGCTAACCAATTCTGATAAAGGTGAAACTTTTACAAGACTAAATTATAAGCATTTTAAATACTTAAGAGCATAACGTCAATTCCGAAACGCTTAATTTGTGCACCTGTCAAATCTGTGAGGGGTCTTTAATTTAAACTTTTCAAATAACCGGTAAAGTAGTCATATCTTAAGAATGAATCTTATTCATAGTGTAAGAACATTGTTCATTTTTTAAAAATGGATATATATATATTTTTCTAAGAATTTTAATTTGATACTTTTACTGTAATGTAAAATGACTTATAGTAAATCTATTCACTTTTCTTTCACAATTTGGGGCTCCTGCTCACCCAGTAACAGTGATTCTGTTTTATGCAGTGTCCCATACTAGCTGTCTTTGTCTTCCCTTACATCTTTGGGGCAACAGGAACAAGAATTAAACCAAGGGGACAGTCGAGTCCGGTTTTGAACAATAAAAAATTTGACAGAAAGTAATCCCCTTTTGCAGAACATTACAACATATTGCGGGTTAAGGGTTTGATGTTTTATTTGGGTTTTATATCTTGACAACACTTTTTTGGGGGCTGCTCAAAACAGATGAAAGAAGACATTTGACTCAACTCCCTGTTAGGCTGGTAGAAATATAAAGAACCATCCATATTTCAATTATCAGCCTGGTGACTACCACATACATGAATCAATGTCTTCTGCTAACGCAAATCCAACCCAAGCAAAATCCGACCAATGCATTGGGTTCAAAGTTCAGTACTTTAAACACTGAACAGAATCTTAAACTTAAAATCCCATTTGATGATGTCTCATTTATTCTACCCAGTCTCTTGCAGGAGATTTTAAGTTACACTGTACCCCTTAGAGAACAGGAAAACTGTTCATTATGAGCAATTTATGATAAATGTCACATGGTTTCTTTTGAAGATTCTTTCTACACAGCTAAATGTGAAATAATGGGTTTTTCTTTTGCTCTTTCCCTCACTGTTGCTTTCAATTTAAATAATTATCACACAAACCAAAAAAAGGGAAAGGAGTCATTGAAAACTGCTAATATTTCATTCACACATTGAGACTTTATTTTGCTTTTTATTACATCATTTTCAAACAATTGGACTTTTCCTTCATTTTTAACTGTGCATCAGGTGTTCTCAGGTGCCAATACAAACGACACAACTTCTGAAAAATATGATACAAGTATAAAATTAAAATGACTGTCTCACAGATTGCAATATGAGCTTTCTGAAATAAATTGTCTTCTTCATTAAATGGAAACACAGATTTCTAAAGAAATATGAGCCTAAATTATTGACAGTATTCTGATCCTGTTTATAACAAAAAGATATAGATCAAAAATAAAATTTTGTATTGCAGATATTGCAAACTGTTTAAGCGGATTTATTTTGTAAACAACAAGGTTAACTTTTTTAAGACAACATCATCTCACCAGATCTTGTCATGTAACGTTGGCAAGGTGAGCGAGAAGGAATTCCTGCGTTTCTTTATAAACAAGCATTCCCGTGGAAGTATTGATTGACCAATGGCTCACTTCACATTATTAACAAACTCACAGGGTTTCAACAACTTAAACATAAAGACATTGAAAATGGTCTTAAGTTTAGAGAAAATAATTGTTAATATCAATCTTTTTGACATTTATTATTCACAGACCACATATCTCTGAGTTATTCCCTTTAAGAGAAAGTTTAACAGGTGAGTTCATGACAATTGATAATGAAGTGTTTAAAAAATGTCTAAAGAAAACATGATTATGCAAGTATAAATCTATAAAACAATTTAAATTTAAAATCAGTTCATATATTGGAACTGTTTGTGTCATTTCACCCATCATCATTCACAGGTTGACCAATAAAAGAATTTAATATCATAACTTGGGGTAAATCTAGTTCATCAAGCAAATGAAGATAGATCATCAAATCTGATTTTCATCATTATCCACTATACAAATGACTATCAAGACATCAGTAAACTTGTTTAAACATGCTACAGGAAACTTTAAAATATTCTCATCATCTTTTTTAAGTTCAAATATGCATTTATGGAGCAGAATGCATTATGCCATTATGTCATTTAAGAAAATAGTTTTAAAAAGACAACTTAACCTATAGATAGTTGAAGAAAATTCAGGCCTGCTTCCTCCTCTTTGTATGGCTTTTAACTTGTGTATGAATTGATCAGCTTTTAATGGTGATCAGTTGTTTTCAACGTCTGGTTGATAAAAAGCTACAAGAACATATGGAATGACTGAATAATAGGGCTCATGCCAATAACATTCTATTGTGTACATAAATTAAAATGTCAAATCTTTTGACAGATGATCAGACACTGTTGTAGTTAAAATGCTTTCTTTTTGGAGATTAAGCTCAAATCCGCATTGAAGATTAGTTGGATTAGTTGAAAAAGACTAAATGTATCTATGTTTTCATTGTTAATGTCATCATTCAAATGAATACTATTTCTGAAGTTGAGAATTCATTGTTGTGAAAACGTTACCTCACCCACTCCGTACGCATTGAGCTGTGTGTGTAAGTATCGTTTCACATGTTCATTTTGTGTTTCAATGGACATCGCACAAAACAATCAAGAAATAATCATAATCTACTTACTTTTGTTCACTTATAGCGGTCTGAATTCATTTTGTCGACATTTAATCGTTGGTAAGGTCCCCAACACAGCTCTTTCAACCGATGACATTTCTCGGGAATTTCTTTCATTTTCGGAAAAGGCACACAATGAATGTCATAAAACAACATCCAGTTGGTCGCTTGAATATGTCCCCTATCTCCACCTTTTCACATTTCCCTGTTAGCTATGGTCTAGAACGCTTCTCATGCAATATTGTTCATCACATACGCAAGTTGAACGGCAGTCATTTTCTTTCGAGTTGTCTAATGTCTACAAGCGTGACTAGCGTAGTCGACGCCTACACAAAATTACGCGTTTTCATTGGTCAATAGACCGAAATCACGCGCCGGTCATCTTTGATTCAAAACGAGGCTCCTTACGCAAACAAACCGATAATATCATGTCCGCGTATCACTGATGCTTTTACAATTTTTAATTTCATCGATGTTTTCATCAAAGTATTAATAAAACCAATAGTTTTCCTATTCTGTATTTTTTATGTTTCCTTGTTTCGCCCCTGCAGTTCTAAATAACATAACCATAATAAATATATTTTGTTTACAGACAAGATAATGTAAAGGCAAAATATCAATTTAACATACACATGCTATAAGAATTCGTTTCCGACCTCATCATATCAATAATTTTTAAACAACCTTATATTAACAATTCAATTCAATTCAATTCTTTATTTGGCAAAAACCAGCATATAAATGCCTTTGGCCAAGACAACATTTACAAATATGGTACAGACATTTATATAATATACGTAAACATGTTAATATATACAAAGAAAGAAATAACAAAGATTATCAAATCACGAAAACATACAAGTCACGATTTTAGTTCATCTATCACATAATGATATATAATAAAGGTAAATATATTAAATAATTTCATTTCGACATTTAAAGCTCTCTTTTAGATAATATGCAGTTTTAATTAGAATACATTGACGTTTTGAAGATAAAATATTAACAAATGTATTAGTGTTTGGCCATGGTAGATGTCCAAAATATTTATTACGAATGTTTCTATAGGCCGGACAGCACAATAAAAACTGATATTCAGATTCAATCTGATTTAAAGAGCAAAGTCTACATATTCGATCACTTCTATCACTTAACAAATTAATCTTGTTTACGGTGATTATGCAATTAGAATGTTATTTTGACAAACTTTTATGTTAATCAAGCATTTTTATTTTAAAAATTTTTTTTACATTTTATCAGAGACATAGATCTATGTCTCTGATTTTATTATTGTTATTGTGTTGAGAAATGAATATAGGGTTAATTCTCATATCGTCTTTACCCATTTCTTCCATATTAACTTTGGGCTGAAGACGAAAATCCCCAATTGTCTACAGTCTTTCACCAAATGTCGCACCTTTCAAGACAGAAGTCCCATCTCATCTTTTTGTGTATATTAAATTGTGTTTGACAGAAGTTGCGTACAAAAATTAATTCAAGTTATTATTGTATTTGTCTATAATGGGATGCTGACTAAAAGTGTGCGTATAGTGAAGATCCAGAATCGAATAGGACAATTAAATGAAAAAAAAAAGATGCCTCTAGACTGAGATTTTTCTGTGTTTTGGTGAAGCCTACACTTTTTGTATTCAATGCTATTTACAACTGATTCTTTTTTCAACGTATCTTACAGTTTGGCTTTGCATACCGTCTTGCCATATCAACTCAAATTTGATAATCCTAAAATTAGATTGAAAACATATGGTAAATGTTAATTCAGATAAGATTTGAGACTTTAAAATAGACTGTTTTCATGCTAACCACTAACTTTTCAAAGTTTGTTTATTGATAAGAGGTTTATAGGAAAAACATATGACATCTCTTCACGATTTCTTTCACTATAATACTTACAAATTATGCAGATCTTAATCAGATGTAGGCATGTTGTGTCCACCCGTGAGTTGGATCTAAATTGATTATTTTCACGTTCCCAATCAGAAAGTGTACACCTACATAAATATGTTTACGGGTTGGGGATATGTATTCATTGCCGTACTAATTGTTTTTCATAAAAAAATGCTCAGTATATTATTTTAATTGTGATATTTGTAAGCAACAGATATACATTATATAAACATGATTTATTTTCATTCTGTTGACAAAGTGGGGAATTGGTCGGGTAAACGAAATAAGAATTTAATCTTTTTAAGGGGTGTAGACGCAATTGGACTTCGAATTTACAGACGAAATGGCAGAATACGAAACTGGAAGTCACCGAATATAATACACACTGTATTGAAAAAAAAATGAAATGAAAGTTTACTAGTCTACTTTGAGTGTGATTTCCGGTTTTTTTTTTATAAACATATGACTTACAAAAAAATAATGGTAACTGTTGGTCATAATTTATTAGAGAAGAATATGATAAAACCCTAACAAGTCAAGCATCATGTGGAACATTGGGCTTGATTAGTTATATCTAAACAAAGGAGATTTTTACCGAGTCACATCTGTCATGAATAAAAGGGATTAATTGTTATATATAAGAACTGTAGGACACGTTAAGAACTTGCAAACAGATAAAAGATAAACAACAAGGCATAAGTCACCCGCTAGGTTTACAGTTTAATTGATTCGACAGAACGTGGTTGATATACAACAGGTTGATAATCGTGTCAAACTTGTTGTATACTTTAAAAGCTGGGTCCAAACTATAGAAAAGGGTTTTCAGGTTTCTACTCCATCGGCGTGAAGATATAGGATTCAATTGTGGAGTAAGCGATTGATCAACTCTTTGAGGACTGCTTTCACCACAAATAGGTAATACACCAAATAAACCAAAATAGATAAGGAATTTGTTAAAAAATGGACATATTTCTTTTCTCCACAAATAGGTAATACACCAAATAAACCAAAATAGATAAGGAATTTGTGAAAAAATGGACATATTTCTTTTTCGTTCCGAACTATTCAAATGGATTTTTATAAATGAACATGGAAGATATTAAAATGAACATGGATCACAGAGTCCTTTCTCGTTTTCTGTTTACGCGTACGCTTGATTTCCTTATCCTTGCGTTAAGAGCCTCGTTTTGGTTGATCTCAAAACGAGGCGTGATTAGGGTCTATGGGTCCTGTAAATCAAAATCGGCGGAAAAGTCAATTGAATAAATCTCAAAAAGAGCCGGGCGATTAAGACCGCTTCATATACATTACCAAGAATACATGTATACATTAATGAATTATCCAAGTGATTTGTGTGAATGTATTTAAGCATTAAATATGGTTAATTACTTAAGTCCAAACATTTTTACAATTTTGATGCACGATCTCTCATTGTGTATCTAAGTAAAATCTTGTACTTTTGAATTAAATCAAGTAATATGTACTGAAGTAACTACAAGTATTATGTATTTCGTCTCTGTACAAATATGAAGAAGTAAGTAAGTAAGAAACCAATATATCGATATTGTTCCGAGTAAGACTTTTCCACGACAGGCACAGTGTAAAAACAACTAGGAGTATATGATGTAAGCTAAGAAAAGAAGTAACATACATATACCCTCTCTTTGACATCGCTATGTCATAAATAACTGACGGATTAAAAACTCGTGATACGTCCTTTATAGAAACATCCCAAAAAGTCAGTAGTTTGGTCCTAACAAAAGCTTCTTGACTCGATTCGGAAATGAACTTTTCTCGAAAGCTAGCCTACAAAGCGATTCTATTCACTTTCTATGACCTTCCAATTGTGAAAGATAGATTATATTATACTCACAACTCTCTAAGATTTTCGTACCGTTGAAAGTCCCCTTTATATACTTTGCGGATTCCCGTTCCGCTCATGTATCTGAAAATAGACATATAAGCTACATGATTCTTTAACCGGAAATGAAGAATGAGTATTTACATCTTTCTTAAAAGAGGGCGGTTGTCTCAAAGTATTGATGGTACAGTTCGGCATCGTGCGAGAGTGCATGATGCGTATACAATCAGGTAAGATATTGATGCTGATGCATCAAGACGCCCTCAGAACTTGATTTTCTTCCTTTATCATCAAGTACAAGGCATTTAAGAAAACGACAGATGTTAAGTAAGAAATGTTTGTTTTATAATAAAAACTGCATAGAGCATAAGATTTATAAAAGAGGTTGACATCTACAGAAAAATAATACCACAAAAGATATTTCAAATGACTGCATATTTTAGTTTCATGACAATAGACTGATAAGCAACTAATTGGAAATGAAATCCATGTAAAATTATAATTCATTCCTAGCAGTATCTCCATACTAAACAATACTTTTTTAAAAATCTACTGCAAAGTCACATTCTGACAGTATAAGGTTTTGTTTTATTTTATTTTCCCACCAAAATGACGAGTTTACAATCAAATGTAGAATAAATACAAACAAAATACAAAGAAAATAAATACAGCAGAAATTTCAAGCAAAATATCAAGTGGAAAAACAAGAAGAATTACAAATAGAACAAGAAAAATAGGGTGGACGGACGTTTTGGCCACGGACGTTTTGGCCAGGACGTTTTGGCCGGGGACGTTTTGGCCATATGGAAGTTCAAAGAAGGAAGTTTTGGCTAATTTCCATTTCAAAGCAGAAAAAACATTATTGATGAAATATATTGAAGTCACCTGCATAATGGCATAATTACCTTATATAACATGTGTTACAAATTGTCTTATTAAAAATACTTTGATGATGTTTGGTTTTTGATGTTTGGTTAAACTGGTAATAAATAGTTCATTAATCAGTATTAATTGGTTAATTATTCTAATGACCTAAATTAAAGAAACTTAAAGTATTAATTGATCAATTATTTTCATTTATTGAAAAATACTTTGATGATGTTTTGTGTTTGAAGTTTGGTTTAACTGGTAATAAATAGTTCACTAATCAGTATTAATTGATTAATTATTCTAAATTACTTAAATTAAAGAAACATATGTTTGAAAAATTGATTATGTTTGTTAAAAGTAATGTATATCAATGAAACCTAACGAAAGTTAATGAAGTGATTGAGATATATATAGAGAAATCAAACATTAAGCACCAGAACATTATAGTTAATCTTACAATGGAGGTCATAAACACTAAAAGAGGCGAAAAAAAGATATGTTTAGATGGGTTCATGTACACCTTCAAACATACTGCAAAGCAGAAGAATGAAAGTATATGGTATTGTGTGAAAAGAACCACCAATGCCTGCAAGACAATTCTAGTTACAACCAAAGACCATGAAGATGCCACCTTGAAAACAGAACACAATCACATATCAGACATTGTTGCTGCTGAGATTGAGACCAAAAGACACCAGATGAAACAAACTGCCAAGACTACCAATGACAAACCCAACCACATTTTACCTTCACCACTGCTACTGCTTCTGACGAAGCCAAGGCCAGGCTTCCCAATGCTGAAACAATTAAAGGCGTTCTTCGACGAGTCAGAGCTACAAATAGACCAAAAGACCCACAAACCTTACAACAACTTACTATTGAAGGACAGTGAACCCAAACCGTAGGTGGAGATCCAACCAACTTCTTACTATTCGACAATGGTCAAGAAGCTGATGAACGTATTATAGTGTTTGCGACTGAAGATTAACTTCGACAGCTGTCTGCGTGTGATCAAT
Source organism: Cerastoderma edule (assembly GCA_947846245.1). Lineage (NCBI taxonomy): Eukaryota > Metazoa > Mollusca > Bivalvia > Cardiida > Cardiidae > Cerastoderma > Cerastoderma edule. Next base: position 2,181,334 of record OX401404.1, read on the forward strand.
GGTGCATGGATGGTACCTTTTCCATTGCACCTCACCTCTTCAACCAACTATACGTCATCCAGGGAATGGTCAACGGAGTTTTTCTCCCTCTGGTTTACGCACTATTACAACGAAAAACTCAAACAACATACGAAACCCTGTTTGGTATTCTTGAACAAGCTGGTTGTGACCCTTCAACAATAATAGTGGACTTTGAGCGTAGTGTTTAAATTGCCATTTCATCAGTGTTTGGTGAACATGTAAATATTCAGTTTTGTTTCTACCATTTATCCCAATAAATTTGGCGAAAAATTCAGGCTCTTGGACTAACAAACCGATACAAGAACGATAATGAATTCAGACTGGTTTGTGGGCACATAGATGCCTTGGCTTTCCTTCCACTAGATCAAGTAAGTGAAGGCATGGACTACTTAAAAAATTCAAATGTGAGCAATATCATTATTTCTCAAATTATTTTGATTTATTTTGTTTTATAATTAATATATTTCTGGTATAATTGTGCTTTTCTTGTTTTACTTGTGTAATTATCATGAGTTATGTGCATTAAAGCTTTTGTGTAAGAATTCCGTTTTAGCATTTAGTTTTATTTAATACTATTCTAAAGCAGAAAATAACATAAATCAAACTGAATAACTTCAATTGAGATCATCCATATTAAAATTCTTCATTTTGTACACACCCGTACATACCACAAGTAATAAAAAATAAAGACTTCAATATATTTCAACAGTAATGTTTTTTTTTTCGCTTTAAAATAGAATTTGGCCAAAACGTCCTACTTTGAATTTCCATTTGGCCAACACGTCCGTGGCCAAAACGTCCTACATTCGAAAAATAGACATTGGACAAATACGAATTGAAAAACAAATGTGTTTGCTTCCCTTCTTTTGTCAAACCTTTTACCGACAATGGTAAAGGGCTGACATAAGGAAGCAAACTTATAATTATGAAGGAGATATTCCTTGAATCGAAAACGAAAACCAGGGATTTAGAAGAAGTTGAACAAAAAGGAATGTGTCTGTCGAATAGATGCAGACTACTTATTTTGTTTTATGTTTTTTCGGAGGGGGAGGATAGATGATGGGTGATTGAATAAATTCATCAAATTTCAGAATAGAGAGTCAAAAATTGTAAACATTTACATTTGCACATACACATACACTCATATACAGACACATATACATATAAGCCCCTTCATACACACATATAGCCATTCACACACACATGCACACGTATACATACATTGCATACAAAATTACTAAAAACATACCAATATGCCCAACAAAATGAGCAAATGAAGGATCACAAATATGTGAAGAAAATGATACAGTATACATGCAATCATGCTACTATCAAAGCATATAGGTTAGTTACAAATCGACTGGTTCGTGTTCCCGAATTACATGTAAATCGAAGTGCTTAAGGCACTGAAGTTGGATGACATAATTCAAATGGATGATAATCCTGCAAGGGTTAAAAGCAATGTCAACAGTATTTCATTTGCTTTACTGCTTGCTTTCATCAGCAATAGACTAAAAACGTTCAAATGTTTCAAGGACATCCCAAGAAAAAAACGCTAGTGAGGTTCAGACTTTGGACATCAAGGTTATGAATTTTACATTGGGCCACGTAGGACTTTACAAAATATACCACAATTGCCAAATGCATCCATATTGGTTGCTGGAATATTTATTATAGGAAAATCGTATGAGTATGAATTGGAAAACAAATAGGAAACAAATACAACAAAGATAGTTTTATTAGTATTTAAATGTATTTATTTTTCAATAGCTTTCTCTTTTAATTAGTCAGAGACAAACATGTGTGAACGTGTTTTGTTAAGTTCTATAAAATGTATGTTTTTATTATGCATATTTATACATATATGTGTTAGTGACTGCAGAAATCAGTCTTATGGACCAAAATTAAGATTTTTTAACTTTTTACATATTATGAGTTGGCAACATGTCGAAATTGATATCTGAAAATTTCAAGTCAAAATTCATAAAATTAAAAAAAGAATCAGTTATATTGGAAAATTCAAGGTAGTCTCTCTATTTAATTGTGACGTCTGGTTGTGTCATTGACTCTGGTTGACGTTTCATCGTTTTGACTTCAGCCTTTTGGGTATCGACAAGTTTTTATCTGTGAACTACCTTGTATGAAAATTTAATAACTTCTTTTTCCTTGATTCTTTCTTATCCAAATTTTCAAGTCATATTTTCAAAATAATGCGTTTTCTCAATACTAGGAGAAACCAATGCAAATACTATGTATTCATTGTGAATTGTTTGTTTACCTTCTCCAGTATTCTTCAGAGTTATATCTGACATATGACTTACATTTACAAGATTTAAAAAACACCCTTTGCTTTCTCCTAGCGTTACATATTTTAAAAGGATAAGAAGATGATAGAATGATTCTGAAAAAAATCCTTCTTCACAAAATAAGAAATTATGTTTAGGATATTTATATAGGATAACAAATCAGTTTCAAAACCTAAATTGACGATCCAAAACAACACCTCTCAAACAACGCTAGCTTAAATGTTTTACTTCTTGTACTTTTCTTTAAATGATTATTCCTTGTGAGCTATACATTCAGTTTCTATGAACAACAAACAAAGAGATTGTTGCCAACTCATAATACATGTGCCCTATGATACCAGGAAAAAACGCAATTCTCTTGTTCCATGCTGTCCTTAACATGACACAAAACTATCAAATGAAAAACCGATAAAGAAAACAGGTGGCTTTGATATAAAACTATTTATCTTTTCAAGACCAACACTTTAAGATGGCAGTCCTTAAGGTTCTCCAATCCTACTCCTGTGTATTTTCATCATCCCTGACTTTCACTCAACTGCAAAGGTCCTCCTACTGTTGATGGTTTTTTGGACACCTATAAAGAGTATAAATGAAAATGATATTTAGATATGAATACTTTTTTTTCTAAAATGTTAAATGCCATGTCAACAATTTTCATTTATATTATGGATATCCGAAGCCAGTACAAGGGGGTCTGAAGTGTCTTGCCAAAGAACACTCCCAAGAAACCAGAGGGGCTTTAGCTAAGATCCCTTGGTACAAAGTCAACCACCATTACGATTAGACCACAAAGGTTACTACAATGCTTTATCACAACTTTATACCATGTATATGTAGAGAATACCGAGTTTTATTTACATGTACTATTGAAGTGTTTTTCAAATTTAGATTGTGAAGTGCAACAGACATGACATCAAATACCATCAACTATTATTAAGTCTAACTGAATGCATATACATGTATAAACAAACATAAATTTTCAAAAGAAACAATTAAATGTTTTTTTGGTTTCACACACATTCTCACTAAGGGGAGAAAAATCTGGGTTTTTTTTATTTTCAAGTTATAGTTATGAGCTTGTTTTTTTTTTCATGTATCATTTCTTCAAGACCTGTCTCGAAATGATGGCTTGTAAATAATTAATACTTGAATTCTTTTTCTTGCAATGGATAGTCTTGAATGATATTCTTTCAACAATTTATTTTTCTAAATTAGGTAATACCTAATGACCTCAGCAAAATATGTCCATTATGGTATTTATGGTCACTTGTATCAGTTGAAAACTAGATGACTCATAAATGATTTATTCAAAATTACGCTTATTGTTATCTTTATAATAGAGTTTATGATCGACAGTGCTTGTCACACTAGAAACAATGATCATTTCTTTGAATTAGGTAATAACAGCTTGATTCAAAACATCCAACATTTACTCAATCATGATAATTAATAACATACCTAGGTGGTTGTTTGGTGTAGGAATTGTAAATTATTGGCAGTTTGAAAACATGAATTAGTCATGATGGTTGATTTAAAATTTTACTTTGTTTAAAAGAAATTCAGATTCACATATTCAAGGGATACCTGTTTTCACATTAACGCATTATTTTGTTGCCAGGAAATGTTTTATTTTTGTCCATACATGCCTAAATCAGCACATATTTTACCGGGACAAGCATTTTTCCATGCAACTTTAGTTTCAAATATCACCATAGCAATTTTTTACGTGTGAATGTATATCTCCCTTATATTGCATGAATGCATTATGACAGCATTTGTCACCCCTTTGTGAGAATGAGTGATCAGTTTCTTTAAAGAATTGTTTATATTGCCTCTTTGAGTTTTGCTTTTTCTCATGATTTGAAGCTGAGGTAACTTACAGTATTTGTATAACTGACAGGGCAAATATTTGCAGGTCATGCAATCAAAATATTAAATGGATATCAATATACCTCTGCATCTGTTTCTCCAATCCAACTGCTAATAATAGTGGATAAGTGGTGCATCATACTGTCTTCACTGTTTGCTCACTGTAAGTCATGGTTTCTGTTAGTTTCACTATACACTCTGGTATTGAATGACACCTTCATCTTCCAGAAGACAATGCTTTTTATCTGTGATGTAAAAAGGACTAAACATTTGTCACGTTGGAAAATGCCCTAAGTTTCAAACATAGCACCCTATCAAATAGACAAACTTTTATCAGTATAATTAGGTATAAGCAATTTAAAAGACAGAAATTAAATTTTCATAGTGATTTGCATAAGAAAGCATAAAATGCTACTGAGAACATTTATATTTGATTGTAGACAAAAAAGAAGGCATAGCTCATCTTATTTTGCGACAGTCTTTTAAATGTTTTAACCTCCCCTAACCCAGCTGCAACAGTGGGGATTGAACTCAAGTAACAGAGTTTCCACCGCAACCACTTACTGATCTGTTAAAGATACGCTCTCAGAGATGTGTCTATTTGGAGTTACAAACATAAAAAAGTTGGTTTTGACAATCCTTGTCACTAAACCAAAGACTATTTACCATTGCTTTACTTATAAGATACTAAAACCCTGTGCTTTCGTTAAATAACGTGAAGTAAGCCGTCGAGTTTGTCTGATCATCTTTGGGATTTACAAAATTACCAGATTTCAGCAAGTAAAGAAATTTAAAATGATCTTCGATTTGGTGACAATAATTGTTAGTATCAAATAATTACCGTTTATTACTATCACGGCACTTTGAGTCCCTGAGAAATAAAGACACCCACCAATGGATATTTCAAATTAAGATCATTGTTTACAAAATAAACCATTTGAAGGAAAGATACTTGGTTACTGCCATGTAACGTTGGCAAGGTGAGCGAGAAGGAATTTCTGCCTTTATTTATAAACTGGCATTCCCGTGGAAGTATTGATTGGACAATGGCTCACTTCACATTATTTAACAAAATCACAGGGTTTCAAACTCTTAAAAGTAAAGAAATTGAAAATAGTCTTAAGTTTAGAGAAAATAATTGTTAATATCAATCTTTTTGACATTTGTTATTCCCAGACCACATATCTCAGAGTCAGTCCCTCTGAGAAAGTGTAACATATGAGTTCATAACAACTGAAAACAAAGTGATTTTAAAAAATATCTTGAGAAAACACAATTATGCAAGTATTAATCTATAAAACAATTCAAATTAAATATTATTTCAAATATTGAAATTGTGTGTGTCATTTCACCCATGATCATCATTCACAAATTGAACAATATAATAATTCAATATCACAACTAGAGGTATAAACAAGCAAATGATGATCATCAAATCTTATTTTCATCTGTATTCACTATACAAATGACCATCAAAGACATAAGTAAGTCTTGTTTTTATGCGTGCTGCAGGAAACTTTTAAATATTCTCATCATCCTTTTGAAATTCAAATATGCATTTATGTAGCAGAATGTATTATGCCGTTAAATGAATGTCTTAGCTGTTTGTAACGTCTGGTTGATACAAAGCTGTAAGAACATATGGAATGACTGAATAATAGGGCTCTTGCCAATAACATTCTATTGCGTACATAAATTAAAATGTCAAATCTTTTGTCAGATGATTAAAACAATGTTGTAGTGTAACGTTCGTTGAACGTTTATGCAAATAAGAAACCTAATGCATCGTTTGAGAGAACATGATGGTATATATATGTATATATATAGACATCACAACCGATCAGTGTACAACAGTGTTTTTCACTGAACGGATGTGTTTGCGTACGAGAGGTTCATTACAGTAGTTATCAGTGATAATTTTTGGCCCAAAAAAATCTCATAAAATTTCAAAAAAAATCATTACTTTCATTCATTTTAATCATTTTTTCTATAGAAAAACCCATTGATTTTTACGTTTTGGTAAAAAAAGCCCATTGATTTAATTTAGAAAAAAAAATCACTGTTTTATGTTTTCTTTTTCGAGATTAAGCTCAAATCTGCATCGAAGATTAGTTGAAAAATACTAAATATATTTTTGTTTTCATTGTGAATGTCATCACTCAAATGAATTCTAGTTCTGAATTTGATTATTCATATGTTGTGAAAGCGTTACCCCACCCACTCCGTTAAAATTGAGCTGTGTGTTTATGTATCGTTTCACATTGTATTTTTTGTATTACATTCAACATCGCACAAAACAATCAAAAAATAATCATAATCTACTTACTTTTGGTCACTTATAGCGGTCTGAATTCATTTTGTCGACATTTAATCGTTGGTGAGGTCCCCAACACAGCTCTTTCAACCGATGACAATTCACGAGAATTTCCTTCATTTTCGGAAAAGGCAAACATTGAATGTCATTAAATAAAATCCAGTAGGTAGCTTGAACATGTCCCCTACACCTACATCTACACCTTTTCACATTTCCCCGTTAGCTATAATCTAGATCGCTTCTCATGCAATATTATTTAGCACATACGCAAATTTAACGACAGTCATTTTCTTCCAAATTGCCTGATGTAAACATGTAAGCGTAGTCGACGCCTATACAAAGTAACGCGTTTTCATTGGACAAAAGGTCCTGTCAATCAAAATCGGCGGAAGGGTCAATTCTTTCAAAACTGATAGAATGATCGTTGTCAAACGCACCTCACTTTAGTAAGATAGTGTTTAAAACTAAGGGGGCCGCGGTCGTAAATTTTTATCAAAATGATACATGATTTATTATGTTTTATCACGAAAATAAGTCGCCGACTGGTTGCAAGTCATGCATGAAACGTTTTCGTTTCTAAATAGTAACATCATGGGGTTTTCCCCCCATGTCTCGCGGTACGATGGAAACTAGGCAGGGCTTTCTACCACGTGATCAGACGACTCATGTCACATGACTTCCTTATTTGGCTTGTTAATGGGTCTAAAAATAGCAATATTCGGTTAAGGAAAAGATAGTGCGCACCATTTCCTATTAAATACGATTGTGGTGTCTCTAAAACCTTATGATTGACTACACATTATCTTTCAATTATAAAGTTAAAATAAAAAATACATAACATATAGTATATCATGATCAGCTTTTTAAAATATTGACGAGTGAAGGAAAAGTTCAAATGTCAGTTTCTCCCACGGCGGTTCATTTTGTAATAAGGTCACCGAACGACTTCGGAATTATAGCCTTGTTAGATGACTGACGTCATCCAACAAAAACAAGAGGTGATTTCCGTTTGAAATCGTTCTGTTTTAGTGTTCCCTACGGTGATTCCCCAATGGCAACTTATGTAAGCAGTAAACATAAACACATAATGAAAAATGTTTGAGAAAAAGAGAAATTCTGATCACCAACAAAATGATCATAAATAAATGAAATATATGCAAAATGAAATATTACTCAT
>OX401404.1:2189520-2282525 GCA_947846245.1 Cerastoderma edule
CAGACGGAGCAACGCGCGTCACACACAGACACTAATCCAGACACCGCCGTACATCACACAACACGTACCTTACCTTACCTTGTTTATAGCATCATAGTTTTGTCCTCGAAGAATACGCATTTAACATAGATTTTTATTTTTAAGTATATTGATATTAATCTTATTTACAGACTTAAGATTTAGGAGCAAGTTTCTTCTGAATACTCTTATGTTTGCAGCTAAATGGTAGGTGTCAAAACCATATCCTTTTTGCCCATACACTATCGACTACTTTCTTGATATAGTAAACGATTTGTATTTCACCAAATCGATTAGTTTGTGCGTTTAATTGCAGTTTCAACATTAGAATGGTAACGACCTTGTCTCGGAAACTGAAGGGTAACTAAATGTTGAAAGATTGCAAAACTGATGATGTTGGATCGGTAGTTATTGCATCTTAATACCTTACCATTGGATACATTTTTTTTAATTAGAATGGTACGGGAAAATCACCCCAAGCTTTCATGCATGGAATTAGTCGGACAGACCGGTTTTGATTTTCACTAGATTGGTAAAAGGACCATTGTTTTATGGTGCATCGATATCTATGGTCATTTAGCGCACATATTACAATAGGTGACTCTTTTTATCCACACAAAATTAAAAAAAAAATGTTTTTTCGAAATAGGTGTGGCGAAGCCAATCGATTCCAAACCAAAACGTTGAAATTGTTTTACCCAATTTAATCAAGAAGGCGTTTATGTTGTTTCATTTTTAGCATCGTGATATGGAGTTGACAAACAGTCCGAAGGAACATTAAGTTGAATATCGAGGGTAAAGATGATGCTTTTTATGTAAGAGATGTTTAAGTACAATTGAAACTTAGGTGTCTTTTCATTCGACAATGGATTTAATCAAACGTCTCTGCTTTGGTTTAAAATGAATTCATGTTTCCCATCGATCAAATGTTAACATTCGCTGTAAATCACCGGAAATGGGAGCAATTAAGGTCCTGCGTGGCTCAGTGGTTAAGGTGGTGAACCCGGAACACGGGGGTCCCGGGTTCGAGGCCATTTAGTTTCGTGGGAGTGGCCTTTGGCAAGTCACTCCAGAGCCCTAGTACTGGTGCATCCAGGAAAGCCCTTTCAGAACTGAAAAATGTAGGAACGGCCCGACGAAGAGGGCCCATATGGGATCTGTGTTGGGTAATGACTCCAAGCTAAGCTAAGCTAAAACTTAAACTTTACCTTATTTTAAGGCGGCTGGATTCAATAGGGGTTGAGTCATGTTTTAGATTTTTAATTTCTTGTCTGGCTATGCAAAGCAGTAGTAAAGAACTACCCTTAAAACGCTAAACCGGAAGTTGTACATCCTATTTCGTCTTCGACACCGTGATGTGTGGTGTCTAAGTAAGGTACACTAACGACATGTGATGCGACAGACCCCGGGACTAAAACAGAGGAGGCGTTTGAATGAGCCAGGACAATAACAGAGGACAAACACTGATGTTCGTATGAGTCAGGACTTTAACAAAAGGCAAACACTGATGTTTGTATGAATCAGGACTATAACAAAGGGCAAACACTGATGTTTGTATGATTCAAGACTATAACAATGGGCAAACACTGATGTTCGTATGCGCAAGAACTATTACAAAGTGGAAACACTGATTTTCGTATGAGTCAGGACTACAACAAAGGGCAAACACTGATGTTCGTATGCGTCAGGACAATAACAAAGAGCAAACACTGATGTCAGTATGAGTCAGGACTATAACAAAGGGCAAACACCGATGTTCGTATGAATCAGGACTATAACAAAGGGCAAACACTGATGTCAGTATGCGTCAGGACTATACCAAAGGGCAAACACTGATGTTTGTATGATTCAAGACTATAACAAAGGGCAAACACCGATGTTCGTATGAGTCAGGACTATAACAAAGGGCAACACTGATGTCAGTATGCGTCAGGACTATTATAAATGGCAAACACTGATGTTCGTATGAGTGAGGACTATAACAAAGGGCAAACACTGACCTTTGTATGATTCAAGACTATAACAAAGGGCAACACTGATGTTCGTATGCGTCAGGACTATTATAAATGGCAAACACTGATGTTCTTATGAGTCAGGACTATAACAAAGGGCAAACACTGATGTTTGTATGATTCAAGACTATAACAAAGGGCAACACTGATGTTCGTATGAGTCAGGACTATAACAAAGGGCAAACACTGATATCAGTATGAGTCAGGACTATACCAAAGGGCAAACACTGATGTTTGTATGATTCAAGACTATAACAAAGGGCAAACACTGATGTCAGTATGAGTCAGGACTATTATAAAGGGGAAACACTGATGTTCGTATGAGTCAGGACTATAACAAAAAGCAAACACTGATGTTCGTATGTGTCAGGACTATAACAAAGAGCAAACACTGATGTCAGTATGAGTCAGGACTATAACAAAGGGCAAACACTGATGTTTGAATGATTCAAGACAATAACAAAGGGCAAACACTGATATCAGTATGAGTCAGGACTATACCAAAGGGCAAACACTGATGTTTGTATGATTCAAGACTATAACAAAGGGCAAACACTGATGTTCGTATGTGTCAGGACTATAACAAAGAGCAAACACTGATGTCAGTATGAGTCAGGACTATAACAAAGGGCAAACACTGATGTTCGTATGAGTCAGGACTATAACAAAGGGCAAACACTGATGTTCGTATGCGTCAGGACTATCATAAAGGGGAAACACTGATGTTCGTATGAGTCAGGACTATAACAAAGGGCAAACACTGATGTTCGTATGAGTCAGGACTATAACAAACGGCAAATACTGATGTCAGTATGCGTCAGGACTATTATAAAGGGGAAACACTGATGTTCGTATGAGTCAGGACTATAACAAAGGGCAAACACTGATGTCCGTATGTCAGGTCTGATGTCGGTATGAGTCAGGACTATAACAAAGGGCAAACACCGATGTTCGTATGAATCAGGACTATAACAAAGGGCAAACACTGATGTCGGTATGAGTCAGGACTATAACAAAGGGCAAACACCGATGTTCGTATGAATCAGGACTATAACAAAGGGCAAACACTGATGTCGGTATGAGTCAGGACTATAACAAAGGGCAAACACCGATGTTCGTATGAATCAGGACTATAACAAAGGGCAAACACTGATGTTTGAATGATTCAAGACAATAACAAAGGGCAAACACTGATGTTCGTATGCGCAAGGACTATAACAAAGGGCAAACGCTGATGTTCGTATGAGTCAAGACTATGACAAAGGGAAAACACTGATGTTTGTATGAGTCAGGACTATAACAAAGGGCAAACACTGATGTTCGTATGCGTAAGGACTATAACAAAGGGCAAACACTGATGTTCGTATGAGTCAGGACTATAACAAAGGGCAAACACTGATGTTCGTATGAGTCAGGACTATAACAAAGGGCAAACACTGATGTCAGTATGCGTCAGGACTATTATAAAGGGGAAACACTGATGTTCGTATGAGTCAGGACTATAACAAAGGGCAAACACTGATGTCGGTATGAGTCAGGACTATAACAAAGGGCAAACACCGATGTTCGTATGAATCAGGACTATAACAAAGGGCAAACACTGATGTTTGAATGATTCAAGACAATAACAAAGGGCAAACACTGATGTTCGTATGAGTCAGGACTATAACAATGGGCAAACGCTGATGTTCGTATGAGTCAAGACTATGACAAAGGGAAAACACTGATGTTTGTATGAGTCAGGACTATAACAAAGGGCAAACACTGATGTTCGTATGCGTAAGGACTATAACAAAGGGCAAACACTGATGTTCGTATGCGTAAGGACTATAACAAAGGGCAAACACTGATGTCAGTATGCGTCAGGACTATCATAAAGGAGAAACACGGATGTTCGTATGAGTCAGGACTTTGACAAAGGGCAAACACTGATGTCAGTATGCGTTAGGACTATAACAAAGGGCAAACACTGATGTTCGTATGAGTCAGGACTTTGACAAAGGGCAAACACTGATGTCAGTATGCGTCAGGACAATAACAAAGGGCAAACACTGATATCAGTATGCGTCAGGACTATTATAAAGGGGAAACACTGATGTCAGTATGCGTCAGGACTATAACAAAGGGCAACACTGGTATCAGTATGCGTCAGGACTATTATAAAGGGGAAACACTGATGTTTGAATGATTCAAGACTATAACAAAGGGCAAACACGGATGTTTGAATGAGTCAGGACTATAACAAAGGGTAAACACTAATGTCAGTATACGCCAGGACTATACCAAAGGGCAAACACTGATGTTTGTATGATTCAAGACTATAACAAAGGGCAAACACGGATGTTTGAATGAGTCAGGACTATAACAAAGGGTAAACACTAATGTCAGTATACGCCAGGACTATACCAAAGGGCAAACACTGATGTTTGAATGATTCAAGACTATAACAAAGGGCAAACACGGATGTTTGAATGAGTCAGGACTATAACAAAGGGTAAACACTAATGTCAGTATACGCCAGGACTATAACAAAGGGCAAACACTGATGTTTGTATGATTCAAGACTATAACAAAGGGCAAACACGGATGTTTGAATGAGTCAGGACTATAACAAAGGGTAAACACTAATGTCAGTATACGCCAGGACTATACCAAAGGGCAAACACTGATGTTTGAATGATTCAAGACTATAACAAAGGGCAAACACGGATGTTTGAATGAGTCAGGACTATAACAAAGGGTAAACACTAATGTCAGTATACGCCAGGACTATAACAAAGGGCAACACTGGTATCAGTATGAGTCAGGACTATTATAAAGGGTAAACACTCATGTCAGTATGAGTCAGGACTTTGACAAAGTGCAAACACTGATGTTCGTATGCGTCAGGACTATGACAAAGGGCAAACACTGATGTTCGTATGCGTCAGGACTATGACAAAGGGCAAACACTGATGTTCGTATGCGTCAGGACTATGACAAAGGGCAAACACTGATGTTTGTATGCGTCAGGACTATGACAAAGGGCAAACACTGATGTTCGTATGCGTCAGGACTATGACAAAGGGCAAACACTGATGTTCGTATGCGTCAGGACTATGACAAAGGGCAAACACTGATGTTTGTATGCGTCAGGACTATGACAAAGGGCAAACACTGATGTTCGTTTGCGTCAGGACTATGACAAAGGGCAAACACTGATGTTTGCATGAGTCAGGACTATGACAAAGGGCAATCACTGATGTTCGTGTGAGTCAGGACTATGACAAAGGGCAAACACTGACGTTTGTATGCGTCAGGACTATGACAAAGGGGAAACACTGATGTTTGTATGAGTCAGGACTATGACAAAGGGCAAACACTGATGTTCGTATGAGTCAGGACTGTAACAATGGGCAAACACTGATGTTCGTATGAGTCAGGACTATACCAAAGGGCAAACACTGATGTCGGTATGAGTCAGGACTGTAACAATGGGCAAACACTGATGTTCGTATGAGTCAGGACTATACCAAAGGGCAAACACTGATGTTTGTATGAGTCAGGACTGTAACAATGGGCAAACACTGATGTTTGCATGCGTCAGTTCTATAACAGAAGGCAGGGCAGGTTAATATTGACTGTTACTGGGTTCATAATATCCAATGAACTGCTGTTGCTGCGTTACTTTTTTGATTTTGTCGATAGATCGTTAATGAATGCGATCAATTTGGACCAATATCCCTGCTTTATGTTGTTTTATGCAACGTTTTTGTCACGCATCAATTGCTTTTCTACCGTAATCCTCACTTCAGTATTACGAAACTTCGTCGTCGTTAAGGCTAGTTCCTTTTCGCTGTCGCTGAAATAACCCCGTTGGAACTTTGTCTTTTCTCGTCGCTTGCTGTAATTGGTCATTCTGACACACACATACATGTATACACATACAATCACATGTGCACATGGACGTACAGACGACACCAACATGTATTGTTCACCAACATTGACCATCTGTTGCCCTCTATGCATGAATAATTATGATGCGGTATTAAGATTTGTCGCTAATTGACATTAATCAAGTTATTGAAGGAACATTTTCTTATTCTACAATACATAACAGTGAATATAACGTTAAAGTGAATTTTACAACACCGCTCTGTCTCTTCCTGTATGATAAAGTGTTCGAGCGAGCGCACTGGCGCCGGATCCCATAATAATTATCTTTCTTTTAATTCATTTAATGATATTGAATTTGCAGATGCATGATTAGTCATGAGAAAGTTAAGGAACATTTATTCTTGGACTGGTCCTCATCTGAAGTTGGTGGGCTAATAAAGGGAAGGAAATGACATAGATGTGCATCTTATATCAGTATTTGCTCGATGAAAGTCAGTGGCATCACATGACCCTTCCAGTTGACAATTATTATTACTCACCATTGCACAATACTTATATTCTGTACGGAGTACCAAAAGTAGTCCCATTTAGAAATTTTGAGTTTCGACTTCTGGTGCATAGTTGTGCTAGTAAGAGATGAGCTGGTAGAACACTGATGTGTTTCCTGTATAGATTATAGTCCTGCAATGCTCCCAAAGTTTGTTTTGATTGCTTATTGCAGGACTATTTGTTTGGAATGTATGAACACAAATGCCGGTACCTCGGCTAGATTTGACAGCTATTCAACAATTTGAAAGAACCTGCTTTAGGGACTGGTCATTATGTTTCATTTAACAATGTACTACAGATGATAAGCTCTTGGGGTAATACAGCATTGTTAGGAAAATGTATATTCAATTATCATTCAGACATTTGACAATTCATCCATTGGATTTTAAGCTAATGAGTGTCAAGGTTAAAAACGATATTTTTCGCAAGACAATGCCATGGGATTCTTAATCAGATAGTTCTTTGATAACATAGCTACAACGCTGAAATAGGCTATTAATTAAAAGACGAACCAGTAGTGATAGTATTCTTCATGATTTGGACGACTTTCTTTTTGGAGGAAAACGGGGCTCTCAGGATTTCAACATTTATGTACAGAAATAGGTGTGACTTTAGCGGAAGATAAATCAGAGAGTCTTGTTAATGTGGTGGTCTCATTATGTTTGGGAATTTATACAAACGTTTATTACAATATGTTACTTTTCTAGAGTTGGTACCTGTTGTAATGGCTTCTCAAACTTGAAAGGGGTACGTCCACTTGTTTAACAATGTTTACGAATTAAAATTCAATATAAAGCTTTTCATATTGTATTTCTAATGCATTATCACGAAACAAAATGTTCGTTTTGCAGCTGCTGGATCCTGGGACTGATTCCTACCCAGCTTCCATTCCGGATTCTTTTCTTATAAAGAGTTCAAACATAAGACAAACCAGTAGATTCCAGCATCGCTTGATGTTAATACTCGAGCTTTTTTGTTCAATAGGAGTTAAAGCTTTCGATGACTTCGGAGCTAATCATTGTTAAGTAAAGTTTGGCCTCCTACTGGGCAGCACATAATCGATTTCGTATAAAATATATATTTGAAAATGTCTTCTCAGGCACAATTTATCTTATCTAGACCACTTTAGTTACTGATGTAACCCATAATTACAGTCAAACTTGTGCTAAGAGGCCAGCCTATGGGACAGAGTAAATTGGCTGTTTAAGACAGGTTGGCTGCTTAACGCAAATTGATTTACACTATAAATCTAACAATGGGACTTTCTGTAGTGGCTGTTTAAGACAGGTTGGCTGCTTAAAAGGGTGGCTGCTTAACACAAGTTAGACTGTATATAATTGGTGGCCATGAAGTTAAATGCTGGTCATCAATCTCATAAATAGACATTTAGGATGTGAATTTTCTCTCCTTCAAAAACTGTTCAATTGGAAATGAGTAGTGTCATATTGCGGCTGTGGAATGTTAAAACCTTTATTTGCCCGGTTAGCTGCATAAAATACTAATTAAATGGAAGACGGCAACTTGTTGGTGGAAGTGTTTATGCGCTCCCAATTTACGACAGTCTTATAATCGCCACTATCAGCAGTGATTGTTAATGCTTAGGATTATTTCAAATGGTCATGTTTAAATAATTGAACTATATTTGTGCAAAAGTTATATTGTATTAAAGTTTTTGTAGATACTGGTGCATGTATCAGATGAAAAATATGGAAAGTTGGTTAAGGGGGCATTTGCCCATGCCAGACAGATCACATCTGACGTTGAAAACCTAGGGCTTGGCCGATACGGGGAGTATATTTGGTAACAGGAAAAACGTGGTATGACAAAATGAGGTTTGGAAATGTATTAAGACAATTGAAAATATTATGGTGTTTTGAAAATGCGCCTACAATGTTAGTATTACATACAGGGGACACAGCATCGGTCAGAACCCTTCAGCGGATGTAAGGGTAAAATGTATCGATATCATTGTGTAAATTAACAAAATGTATAATGCCTGATTAACTTATTTTGTGGTCTCAGGATGTTCCACTATTTGAGAATGATTTTTTATTTGTGCAGACTGACAGAGTGATTGGAACTGATGATGGTGATGGTGTGGTGGTTAAAACTGGTCCGTGGCATTCAGGGTTGCTTATTAATTTTTGTTATTTATAACTAGGCAGAATTGGAAATTGCAATTTTCGACATAATTATACTTGAAACGGTTCATAGTTGAAAATATCAACAAAAAAATGTGAAATTGGTTTGAAGAATTTGTGACATGAGATGAATTTGTGTTTTATGGATTTGTGATTTATTTGACGGATTTGTGAATTCATTGGATGGAATTGAAAAAATATTGGATTTCTTTGTAGATTTGTGAATATTGGATGGATTTGTGAATTTATTGGATGGAATTGAAAAAATATTGGATTTCTTTGTAGATTTGTGAATTTATTGGTCAGACATATCTCTTCAATTTGAAGTGCGTCGGCCAACCTCAATTTGAGGGTGAGATAGCTTTAGATTGTTCTTTGCGTTCTGCCCTCGATGTCTCTCCCCCAAATGCTTTTGGCGGTGATGTCGTATGGTTTGTTTGACAAAACAACGACATCATGTGGCGGATTCTCGCGGGCACATCGACATGAACAATTTTTAGAGCAAAGACGCATCTCGTGACCCACTGTTCCCAGGGGATCACATTTTTGAGATAGTGCTAACTGTGAACTTAATTAGAAAGCAATTGGAATGTGTCGTAAAATGTGAGATAATGTTTTTGCTGCATTTGTAAATTCATTTTAACAACCCGTTGAAGCCATGACCAGTTCCGCCAAATAAACATTCATAATTTTTTATTTCAAATCTGGTGTTTGTCATTACCATGTGTTACTGAAGGTTGATCCCATAATATGTTATTGAAATGATGTAGTTTCCACATGAAATGCATGGTCAAGTCTGTGACCATGCTATCAGTTATTGTATATACGGCTCATCTTCAATAATAAGATTTGTCGCTAATCGACATTAATCAAGTTATTGAAGGGAGTCCGTTTTTCTTCGACATGTTCCTATTCTACAATTACATAACAGTGAATATAACATTAAAGTTAATTTTACAACACCGCTCTGTCTCTTCCTGTATGATAGAGTGAAGCGAGCGGTCAGGTTTTAAAAGTTATTTGAATCTTATATAACAAATAGGCCATACAGAATTATAATTGTCAAAAAATTTGCCCACCCTCCCTACCTCTTGAAATCTTGGATTTCTTGCTTTGGTTTATATTTTCAGGTTGGTTATTCTATGCGGAAATACACAAATGACGATGTTCGGGGCGGCTGTTTTCATAAACTACGACGTTGTGGCTTTAAACGGGCGGATTCTCGAGGGCACATCGACATGAACACTTTTTAGAGCAAAGACACATCTCGTGACCTACTGTTCCAAAGGGGTTGTATATACGGCTCATCTTCAATAAATTCAATACTCGACAGTCGGAAGAGAAAATGCTTGTACGTAGCAGCTGCTCTAGCCAAGGTTGAAGAGGAGCAGGAAAGGCTGGAAGAGGCACAAGAGCAAGAAAAGGCAACCACACCTCGAAGAAAAACACGAAGGACCCTGGAGTTGCACAATGGTTGACCAGAAGGTCCGAGTTTGGGCAGTATGACAATTTACTGACTGAACTCCACAAGGAAGATGAAAGGGGCTACAACAATTACCTCAGAATCACACCTGACCTGTTCCAAGAGATGGTTGAGAAGTTAACTCCTCGCCTACAGAAGCAGTCAACCTTCATGAGGGAACCCCTTCAAGTTGGACTCTAGGTGGCTGTCACCCTCCGCTACCTAGCCACTGGTAATACATATGGAAGTCTGCAGTACAGTTTCAGGGTTGAAGAAAGTACCATATGCAAGGTGTGGAAAAAAGTTGCTGCCAACTTCAGCTCAAGATGGAACTACCACAACTGTCTGGGGGCTGTGGATGGCAAGCACATCGCCATGAGGAAGCCACCCAATGCAGGTTCTTACTACCACAACTATAAAGGCTTCCAAAGCATTGTACTGATGGCGGTAGCAGATGCTATCTACAAGTTCCTCTATGTGGATGTTGGCGCAGAGGGTGGTACTTCGGATGGAGGAACATGGAGTAATTGTTCCCTGTATGATGCTCTAGAAGATAACAGAGCTGGAGTGCCTCAACCGATACGACTCCCTAATGATGACCAGGAAGTGCCCTACCATTTCGTAGGGGATGACGCCTTTGCTCTCCGAATCTGGATGATGAAACCATTCTCCCATCGGTCACAGGTCCTACGAGAACGCATTTACAGCTACAGGTTGTCTCGTGCCCGACGTGTTGTGGAGAATTCCTTTGGAATTTTGAGTCAAAGGTTCCGTTGCTTCTTGACGACGATGTGTCAGCACCCCAACACCATCACCATGTGCGCCTGTGTCCTGCAAAACCTCGTCCTAATCAGATACCCGCACGCAATTTTAGCAGCGGACCGCAAAGATCCTGACACACATGATATGATTCCTGGTGAATGGAGAACTGAACGACACCTGCAAGGGCTGCTGCCTCTAACCGGCCATCATATCCAGAAGCTGGTGCTGTCCCATGGCAAGAAAGAATGATAGTAGCTCCTTAAGCTGCATCCAGAGTTGAGTTGTATCATTTCGTGATGTATGAAAATTATAAGAATAAAAATAAAAAATCACCCAAATTGTATGTTTGTTTAGGGTTTTACATCGCGTCAACAGTTTTTGTCAAATTGCGATGCCCGGCTCAAAGTGGTGGAGGAAGACCCCATTCGCTGAACTGCCAACAAGGGCTTGATCAAACATTTGGGTAGAAAATGTGTGATGGTGGTTGTGTGTGTGTCCGGGGTTGCGCGTGTGAGCGTGCGTGCGAAGGGAGAGGTGAGTGAGAGGCACGTTTATCACCAATTCGTCAACTACTCGTGAACTCGACGTGAGCTGTTCGTGAACTACTCGTGGCAGTTCGTGACAGTCGTGACGTGGCGAGCACTGCCAATCACTGGCGCGCATCAACCCGACGAGTTCACAAAGAGATCACGACTACTTCACGAATAGTTGGCGCATCGTTCACGACCAGGTCGCGAAATTTTGTCGTGACGAAAGTTTTGAACATTTCAAAATTATCACCCCGACATGGCACGCAGTCACGACGGGTCTACGCACACTCCAAGCAAAGTTACGACTAGCTTCCGACTGATTTGCGCAATGACACGACTATAGTCGTGCCAATGCGTGCCACGGAATCGTGCAAGTGTCAGGGCCTCTTAACTCACGCGGACGAACCACGTGGTAAAACATTACGGACGGCCCCGAGGGTATTTTAAGATACTCAGTATAGCGTGTAATTCATGCTAATCAGGCAGGTCAACATACGGCGAATGTTGGTGAACAGTATATATGCATACATGTATACATTGTGAGTTAAATATATACATGCATATATACTATACTTACATAAACATACACATACACACAAAACCCCATACAAAATGACACACATACACAACCACCTCCTCGATTACTCAAAATACATGCATACCCATATGCATACATACATACATATATACACTGACATATGTGCCTACAGTGAGCTTATTAGATATCCATGCTATATTTCCTATACTGGGAAATGGTCGATACTGTCATATAGACATGTGTATACCACGGGGGTTTGGGTAACAATATGATATGACCAGATGTCAGAATCAACATGTAGCCTTACCAAACTTTGGGTTACAGTCCCTTTTACCTTTTATCTGGACTTGTATAACAGTAAATTATTTGTTCTCGAATGTGTTCGCGTACTCAAACAAGACAAAAGTCATGATAGTGAATACAAAGACCGTCATCTAACGCATAAACTGTTCGCTTACAATATGTATTCTTCGTACTGTGTTTCCAAACCGAATTTTGTTAAACTTTAAAACCGTCTGCCAAGAACGCACGGTGCTATGTCTTTTCTTTTAACACGTATGCCATTCCGCGGATTTTATTTGCATTCGACGAATAACTGGTTCCTTTACATCGATAACATGGTTTCTTCTGAGATAAGGCTGACTGCAACTCGTGTACAGGCTGGTGCTGATATAACTCTACCGCATCCTTATCAGCTGTTTCAATAGCAACCGCGATTTCTAGAGCACGGTCATAGCAAAGATATTTTTCGGAGTCTACAAGTCTATCTCTCAGCGTATAATTCAAATTCTCAAACTCACAGTGCTCGCTGAGTTTCCGTATTAATGCATTGAAATCTCTTATTGACTCGGCAGTTTTCTGGTCATATTTGTGAAACCGGAAACGTTCAGTAATTTAGATGCTGAACGACGAGTTTTCGTTAACAAAACGCACGAAGCTTACAGTCTTTGTCAAAACTAATATGGCGGGGAGGTGGTTTATTCTACCATTGGCATAGATCCTTCATCACGATCTCGTCGCCAACTATGTTGTGTATTTACTTTTTCTGTACAACAATATAGATACAAACTGTTATGTTGCTGTCGTTTAATTCTCGAGAATGGTCAGAAAATAACATACGCCGGTCAGACTAGATCACAACATAGGTCTAACTAACTTTTCAAACAATCGCCATTTTTATTTCATTATGACGCCAATCAGTTCTAAGCATTCATGATATTTCATATTGTGATGAATATTGCTTTGTGATACAAAGAGCTCGTGACGGATTTGTATCTTATAAATTTAAAAGGACTTATTCAAAGATTTATCCTCTGGGAGAACTAGACGTCCAGAGTTCGATATGTAAAAGCATTATCATAGAACTAGATAATATTTTCAATTTCTTTACTTCTAAGTTTCTGAAATCCCTTGTTAACGTTAAATGAATATTATATATAATTGTTGGACATGATATCCAACGCGAACGTTCACCGAATGTTTTAATTGAAGAAACCTGTCTTTACTTTAATCTTGGTAAGGAGAACGCACAATTAAAAGAAGAGAAATATCTCGAAATTAAGAAACACACTCATTTTATTCCTGGTTTATTTAGGTAAGGATCCGTATAAATAGCAATCAGATTGATTCATGTACAGGAGAAGGCCTTTTCTGCGATACTCATTAGAATTATAAGTATAAATTTTGAACCAAGGAATACTGTTGTTCCAAGGAATCCTGACAATAAATAATGAAATATTGTATTTTAACTCATACGTTTTGCGATATACTACAAAGAAGAAAAGTTCATTTTAAACATTCGATCAAAAGGTGTACTAATACAGATTTATTACTTGCTTAACTGAAGATACTCGACATAATTTGGTGAACTTTACAACAAAACAGTAACATACCATACATATATGAGGTACAAACATAACTCTGTAGCTGACTTACGCAGTTGACAGGTGGGGGGAGGGGGTATGTTTGTATTCCCAAATGAGGGCTTAAGATAAATGATATTTTTTATACATGTTTTTCCTGCATTATGAGCGGACCTCGGCCCATCTATGCGTGGTTGGGTTGATAAAGGGACTGGATTACTTCCGGAATGGTGAGATTTTCTGTGTGAAGGGTCGCGGAGAGAAGCCACATAAGCGTGTAGAGGAATCCTCATAAAATGTCACAGCTTTTTATACACTCAGTCTTAAAGGAGGAAAAACGTTTTTTCTCACTTAGAGAGTCTCTCGTTCAATTAAGGATCCATTATGTGTTTCAGTATGCGTTGTTTTGTGAGGATTCTTTTGTGAATATATAAATTATATGATCTGGATAACGGGATATATATATAGATATATGGGGCTTTAAAGAACATCACCCCCTTTGACAATCCGCCAGCCCTGTCAAGTAGTATTCAAAAATACAACTTTGATAAATAATAAAGGAAGCATCAACAAACAGACTATGTATATGCTTGTGACCACTTCAACTATCTTCAACGTCTAACTTATCAATATGATGTTTAAATTGATGTATCTTTGATTTGTGTGTTTTCTTATTTATACGATATTCTTATTCATTTTATACAGAATTGTTAATGGCCAGAGGTAAAATGTTTAGCCTTTCTTTTTTCAATAAAGATAGATCAACTGTTTAAAAAAATCCAGAATATGTCACCATGCACAGACAAAATAAACCTCAATTACCTGCTAAACCCCGATTTCAGGACTAGTTTTCAGGACTATCACCATAAAGCATGCACAGTAAATACGCCATACTTTCGAACGAATCAAGGCGTGTGCTCAACATCTCTTTCCTCTAAGGTGCTCTTGCATCCACCATCTAAAATGGGCTTTTTGAATTGGCCGCACTGTAAATGTCGGCTTTATTGAAAACAATGCTTGTTACAACGTTGGTAATTGGCCAAACTCGTCTGCTTTCTTATAACAGTCATTATACGGTTGGCTACAACGAAATACATTCGTAAACATACTCGTTATCAACATAATTGGCATCAGATGTAAATCATTCCGATATAAGTAGCTGTTCCTGTCACTAACCAAGGAAAGTACAGCGTTTCACAGAAAGAATGAGCGTTAAATTCTGTACAGTTGTGCTTCGATTTTCACGTAAGAAACGAGCTAATAAGAGCCGACAAAAGATGTGGCTTTTTCGTAAAAAAGAATAAATAGGGATGAATGCCTAAAATAGAATAAGTATGGTCTCTAAAATGTCATTTTATATCATGCTTCAAATAGATCGTGATGTAAACAACTGTATTATTTACTGGTGTTCTTTTTTTAAAAGAAAGTATTTTATATCAAATGGAATTCGGGGATGCATGGATATATCAAGATGTTGGTGAAATCAGATTATTTCTTATAATGGGTAAAACAAGAATACATATATGTATATATACAGGGTGATTCATAATATCTGTTACACTTTTGAGCTTGAATAAATTAAAGACAGTTATACATATTTATTTGAAATCTACATATATCTATAGAGGAGGTTTTTTTAGTTTTGTTTGGTACCAAAACCATAGTTTTAAGTTGAATATTACTATTCTCACCTCAATATAAAATTTTACAACATATTTTCAATAGGACGTCATTTTCTCATGATCACGACGTCAAGCCTTCTTCTGAAGTTGTTGATCACGTTTGTGCACGTTTGGGGAGTGATCTGGCGGATTTCTTTCGGATTGCTCTTTTTAGATGTTTCAAAGTTGCTGGTTTTGGTGTGTACACTTTGTCCTTGAGGTATCCCCTAAGAAAATGTCAAGCGGGTTTCATATCCAGGTAATGGGGCGGCCAAATTTTGTCGGTTTTGCAGGAGACAAACTGTTCACCAAAGGTTTCCCGTAACCATGCCAACACATGCCTGGCCGTGTGTAGAGTTGCTCCGTCTTGTTGGAACCAAGTGTCCTGCACTTCCACACCAAATTGTCGTAAAGCTGGAAGAAACTTGTTCCTCAATAAGCTAAGGTAACGCTCGCTGTTGAAGGTTGCTGTCTCACCACTCTCTTCAATGAAAAATGGACCGATTACCCCGACACTGCTTAATGCAGCCCAAACAATTACCTTTTCATCATGTAATGGTTTTCCATAGTGAAAGTCCGGTTTGTCAGTTCCTCAGACTCTACAGTTGTGTTTATTTACCGCATTATTCAAGTAGAAATGAGATTCATCTGAAAACCACATCTTGTTGATTATCTCATCGCGGCCCTGCATCCATCCTGCAAATTTAATGCGACTTTCAACATCAGATTCCTTTTTAAAAGGTCCTGCATTATGGAAATGGTGTAAGGAAACTTTTTCAAATCAAATTTCAACACCCTGTATACGCTTGAATAATTATTCACATTGGTGTGCTCTTTAAGAACTTGTCGTACAGATTTTGTAGGTGTTTCATCAATAATCTGATTCACTTCACCCATGTTTTCACAACTTCTGCTGGTTTTGGGTCTCCCAGGGTTTTCATGGCGCTTGTCAGCAACACTTCCAGATTCTAAACTTTTCAACCAACCTGTATAAAGTTCTCCTTGAGAGTGCTGTCACTTCTGATTCATTTGGATAACGTTTTCTCATCGTTCTAAGTGTCTTGACAGTAGATTTACATTAAAAATAGAGCTGTATGGCTTCAGCAGCCATTTTCTTGGGCAGCGTCATCTTGAAAAACAAGCATCTGTTTTATGACGTCATGACGTTGACGTTTTCCGTATTTTTTTCAATCAAATAAAACTTACAATATTTCTCTATTCAGTGATGTATAAATCTTAACCATACTATATGTAGATTTTTAATTATAAATGAAAAGTGTGACAGATATTATGAATCACCCTGTATAACAGATAAATATATGCGAATTGGAATAGTAGACTACCCTACTCTTCCTTTTTACACGCAAATAACTCTGCACCACCAGCCAGGCCGATCAGATGGACAACATCTGAATGAAGGACTGCACCTATTGGATATACTAGAGATGGGTGACGCTTATGACGTCCTCATCTTTTATACAGTTGAGGGCAGCGAAGCTGTTCACTCTTTGACGTGCCTTGTTCATAGACATTTGGTCATTAGAATATCTCCACGTAGAGCGGAGAAGCATCTGACACCAATCAACATTCACTAAAGGAACCCATTTTATATTGTATGAGAAACACTGCATATAAGTGTTTCGCCATTGAATGCATTATTAAGCCCAACAGCGTTACCTATTGAATTTTGTTCATTACCAACCTTGATAAGAACCTTTAATTCCATTTTAAAGAACGTAAAATCAAACCAACAAATCCATGCCACTAGGTTTTTATGATATTTGTGCATGTGTGTTTAAAAATAAAAAAGTAGATTACAGCATGAATTATACAGTAAAAAATCAATCGTAAAATCTTAGCGTATTCATACCCGACCGAATTACTCGTACAAACACATGACGTCACAAGCATCCGCTGTATGCATGCGCAGTGAAAGTCTAAATCGAAACAAGAACAATCAACGAATCTAAATTTCGAATACTTTAGAAATAGAAAAATCAGAAACTAAAACTAACCGTTTGACGGACAAAAGAGAGCATCATATTGATTACGATTAATACCAGGAGTGCAGCAATGTGCACACACCATGCTAGCTGATCGATAGCTATCTAATCAGAACTACTCAGGCATTTCCGTGAGCTGTGAAATACATCTCGGATATAAGTGTAGGGTTACCATTTTTCGGGTAAATCGGCCCCAGCGATTGACACATTTTCTAAGCGTGCAAGTTAAGTAGTTCAATGTGTATGGAAGTGTTGGACATCTTTTTAAATCATTGTTTATCGGTTACTCATACGAAATAGCGAAATTATAAGTTATGATATATATAGTTGTTTCCTTAATCAAATTAAACGACTTTTAAGATTTTAAATCACCAAACGCTATCGATCACGGGTATTGCCTTACTGATGGGAAGAAATCATTGGAACTGCTTGGATGTGGTGAACGCAAAGGGAAATTGGGTCGAAAGGTGGTCGAGTACCAGTGTTGTTGGGTAGTTACCTAAAGGACGAATAATCACATAATTTAAGAAAATTATGAAAATATATTAAACAAAATTTTGGGCGTTACGGGTCTAAGACCTAAATCATTTAAAGGAATGCATATTTAGATCCAAACTAGCACTAAAAACATTGCAAAAGATGTAAAAACATAGTAAAACCACATTATCATGACAAAATAATGCCTACATTATTTGTTATCAATGTTTCAAAGTGCAATTTTCACAAATTGTTTCACACAATTTAACCTTATTGTTTTCATCAGAGTTATGTCATAGAATAGGGATGATCCCTCGGAAGAATAAGTGGTGGTCACATGGTTAGAAAAGCCATATGATACACACGATGAGACTCATTTATCCAACAAAACAACACGAATATTCAAATGGAGAATTTCTCCAATTTCTTTGTTCCCGAGGTTATATGAAATTTACCCAAGCATCTCGGCTGACCTAATTTTTCACTAATTGTGAATAAACCTTTTTGTCTTAACTCTTAAAGGATTATCATGCTATGTATCAGCTACTCTTAAAAGGGCAATTAAATGGATCTCTATGTAATCTGTCAACTATTCTAGAACGTCCACAATATTACTGAAACTGAGTGCAAGTAAAACTTTCAATGACTTATGCTGACACAGAAGCACAGCATAAACAAGTAGAATGAGTTGAACTTACAATCAAATTTGTCATACAAAGTTTGATAAAACTCATGAACTGCAAATTCATTAAATGATTAGGTGTTCAGTAAAGGAAAACAGACAATCACATGCATCTACATGACATTTCTATTTTTGTATTATATACTGTTCTCTTATAGCTTTGAAGATTGTTTAAGAACCACCTTTTTGGTCTCATGGTTCTCACTTCATTCAATCAATCGTGGCGAAATTTCGTCTTTTTTAACATGCCAACTAATGTATGATATCATGTGCCAATAAAGAGTTCTATGGTTATCAAACTTATTGCAGCTCTTCTTACTATATACCCCTGATTTGCATGCTGTTTAAACAATTCAGTCCACAATCATTTACTTTCAATTTGTCTGTAAAACTTGCCCTTATCTCATTATCATGCCCGACCTACTTCTCATTTCACCTGCAAACACTTATTTGTCAATTTATTCTAAATATTCTTTGCAAAGATCCTTCAGCCATTTTCAGCGCTTTGGTTATTCTTAAACTAAAGTTGTTTCACCTGGTCTTAATCGACTGTTTACAAATGCCCTGTTCACAGTGGATGATTGAATACAAAACTGTCACATATTCACAACTTTGCTTCAGGTTTCATTTACATACTTTTAACAGCTTTATTTTTTTAAAATAAGGTATTTGGATATACTTCTAAAAAACAGCAGTCCCCATTATTTTACTTGGATAACTAATGGCATAGAAATATAGTTTTTTCTGTTACATTTGAATACTTTTTCAAGATTGACATGTAATCTTCTAGATTAGACAAATACTGCCCATGTTACATCTAGACCTGTTCCTAACATAACATTTGCAAAAGTTTGCAAAACAACTCTATAGGAGGACTTGGTTTTTCCTTCTATTGGTGCATCTAATAGTTTTCTGAACTCCGATCTAATTTCATCCAATATAATATCGCGTGCCCTTGATCTGGAGCCGACTGGACCCCTGGGTACGAAATGATGCCACTGATGGCAACAAAATGAATCTGCAATATTATTTTCTTTCGAAAGAAGGGCAATTGTTTTAAAAAGAATACTATGTTTCATTTCCTGAAAAACAGATCCTGAGTAGGACCATTGTCCGATTGTTTTTGTTGTCTGCCTATCTAGCACATAAACCAATGCCTCCTTATTTGTTCTGAGAATTGTCTTAGGGTTATTATGCAGTGTCCCAAAAGTAGAATTGCGAAAGGGGCTGGGATCATTTCAAGAGTTGTTAAATTATGTTATATCTCAGATTGCCCAACTTTCCGACCATTCATAGCATGACCATCCACAATCATTATTTGTCGAACCTAGAAAAATCTCCTTTTAAAACCTTGTTCACTCTTAAACGATGGTTTGCCTCATAAAAAACCGCCATATTTTCAGATAATGCAAACCAATTGCCATGAGAATGGTACAGTCGTCATGTTCCGTATTTTCCATAAGGATGAACTGCTCGCTATTAGAATGTAACAGTCGTCATGTTCCACATTTTCTATAAGGATTAACTGATCGCTATGAGAATGTTACAGTCGATATGTTCCATATTTTCAGTAAGGACGAACTGATTGCTATTAGAATGTAACGATCGATATGTTCCATATTTTCAGTAAGGATGAACTGATCGCTTTTAGAATATTACAGTCGTCATGTTCCACATTTTCCGTAATTATGAACTGAATTCTATTAGAATGTAACAGTCGTCGTGTTCCATATTTTCCATAAGGATGAACTGATTGTTATTACAATATTACAGTCGTCATGTTCCGTATTTTCAGTAAGGATGAACTGAATTCTATTAGAATGTTACAGTCGTCATGTTCCACATTTTCCATAGGGATGAACAGATTGCTCAAAGAATGTTACAGTCGTCATGTTACACATTTTCAGTAAGTATGAGCTGATCGCTTTTAGAATGCTACAGTCGTCATGTTCCGTATTTTCAGTAAGTGTACACTGATTACTATTAGAATGTTACAGTCGTCATGTTCCGTATTTTCAGTAAGTATGAACTGATCGCTATTAGAATGTTACAGTCGTCATGTTCCGAATTTTCTGTAAGTGTAAACTGATTGCTATTAGAATGTTACAGTCGTCATGTTCCATATTTTCAGTAAGGATGAACTGATCGCTATTTGATTGTTACAGTCGTTATGTTCCACATTTTCCATAAGAATGGACTGATCGCTATTAGAATGTTACAGTCGTCATGTTCCGTATTTTCAGTAAGTGTAAACTGATTGCTATTGGAATGTTGCAGTCGTCATGTTCCACATTTTCAGTAAGGATGAACTGATCGCTATTAGAATGTTACAGTCGTCATGTTCCACATTTTCCGTAAGTATGAACTAAATTCTATTAGAATGTAACAGTCGTCATGTTCCATATTTTCCATAAGGATAAACTGATCGCTATAAGAATGTTACAGTCGTCATGTTCCGTATTTTCAGTAAGGATGAACTGATCGCTATTAGAATGTTACAGTCGTCATGTTCCACATTTTCAGTAAGTGTAAACTGATTGCTATAAGAATATTACAGTCGTCATGTTCCTCACTTTCAGTAAGGATGAACTGATCGCTATTAGACCGTTACAATCGTCATGTTCCACATTTTCCATATGGATAAACTGATTGCTATTAGAATATTACAGTCGTCATGTTCCACATCTTTAGTAAGGATGAACTGATCGCTATTAGAATGCTACAGACGTCATGTTCCACATTTTTCATAAGGATGAACTGATTGCTATTAGAATGTTACAGTCGTCATGTTCCACATTTTCAGTAAGGATGAACTGATCGCTATTAGAATGTAACAGTCGTCATGTTCCATATTTTCCATAAGGATTAACTGATCGCTATTAGAATGTTACAGTCGTCATGTTCCACATTTTCAGTAAGGATGAACTGATCGCTATTAGAATGTTACAGTCGTCATGTTCCACATGTTCAGTAAGGATGAACTGATCGCTATTAGAATGTTACAGTCGTCATGTTCCACATTTTCAGTAAGGATGAACAGAACGCTATGAGAATGCTACAGACGTCATGTTCCATATTTACAGTAAGGATGAACTGATCGCTTTTAGAATGTTACAGTCGTCATGTTCCATATTTTCAGTAAGTGTAAACTGATTGCTTTTAGAATGTTACAGTCGTCATGTTCTTATTTCCAGTAAGGATGAACTGATCGCTTTTAGAATGTTACAGTCGTCATGTTCCACATGTTCAGTAAGGATGAACTGATCGCTATTAGAATGTTACAGTCGTCATGTTCCACAGTTTCCATAAGGATGAACTGATTGCTATTAGAATGTTACAGTCGTCATGTTCCACATTTTCAGTAAGGTTGAACTGATCGCTATTAGAATGTAACAGTCGTCATGTTCCATATTTTCCATAAGGATTAACTGATCGCTATTAGAATGTTACAGTCGTCATGTTCCACATTTTCAGTAAGGATGAACTGATCGCTATTAGAATGTTACAGTCGTCATGTTCCACATGTTCAGTAAGGATGAACTGATCGCTATTAGAATGTTACAGTCGTCATGTTCCACATTTTCAGTAAGGATGAACAGAACGCTATGAGAATGCTACAGACGTCATGTTCCATATTTACAGTAAGGATGAACTGATCGCTTTTAGAATGTTACAGTCGTCATGTTCCATATTTTCAGTAAGTGTAAACTGATTGCTTTTAGAATGTTACAGTCGTCATGTTCTTATTTCCAGTAAGGATGAACTGATCGCTTTTAGAATGTTACAGTCGTCATGTTCCACATTTTCAGTAAGGATGGACGGAACGCTATTAGAATGTTACAGTCGTCATGTTCCCTATTTTAAATAAGTGTAAACTGATTGCTATTAGAATGTTACAGTCGTCATGTTCCCTATGTTCAGTAAGTATGAACTGATTGCTATTAGAATATTACAGTTGTTATGTTCCCTATTTTCAGTAAGTGTGAACTGATCACTATAAGAATGTTACATCCGTCATGTTCACTATTTTCAGTAAGGATGAACTGATCGCTATTAGAATGTTACAGTCGTCATGTTCCCTATTGCCAGTAAGGATGAACTGATCGCTATAAGGATGTTACAGTCGTCATGTTTCACATTTTCAGTAAGTGTAAACTGATTTCTATTAGAATGTTACAGTCGTCATGTTCCCTATTTTAAGTTAGTGTAAACTGATCGCTATTAGAATGTTACAGTCGTCATGTTCCCTATTTTAAGTTAGTGTAAACTGATCGCTATTAGAATGTTACGGTCGTCATGTTCCATATTTTCAGTAAGTGTGAATTGACCACTATTAGAATGTTACAGACGTCATGTTCCTTATTTTCAGTAAGTGTGAATTGACCACTATTAGAATGTTACGGTCGTCATGTTCCATATTTTCAGTAAGTGTGAATTGACCACTATTAGAATGTTACAGTCGTCATGTTCCTTATTTTCAGTAAGTTTGAACTGATTGCTTTTAGAATGTTACAGTCGTCATGATCCGTATTTTCAGTAAATGTAAAAAGATTGTTTTTAGAATGTCATGGTCTAGTCATGTTCCGTATTTTCAGTGAGTATGAACTGATTACTATTTGAATGTTAAAGTCACCATGTTCCAGATATTTTATCCTCTTGATAGTAACGGTTTTCAGAGACTCTTAATTATAGCTTCAGATATTACTTCATGTGTTTTTGCTAGAAAAAGTATTACTGGCAAAATGATTGTGATTGGCACAATAACTGTTTTTGTCACAGTGAATACTACTAGAAAACTAGCAATTAACAATCTTGATGAAAACTTTAAAGGTACAATAGTAATATCAGAGTATTATATACATGTTAATGAAATGTTTTATTTATTAATCACAACATTTTACAATATAATGATAAGACCAGTTATGCAACAAAAGCATAGTTTGTCAATCATTATGAATGTATATGATATTAAACTATATATGTTTAAAACATGGACCGTTATTAAGATATCAAGATTTGTTTTACATGATATTATACTCGTGTTAACTAGAAAACTAATTGAAAAGGTTTTTCTGAAAAGAATACTACTTTGAAACTATCTACCCTTTATATGCTCGCTTGAAAAGATTTGTGATCAATCATTGTGAATACAAGAAAACTACTTATATAGTTTTAAATAACTTAAGTACTAAATAGTACTTTCGTGTATTATTTTCTCTATAGATAGTATACTTAATTAAAAATAATTTTGTTTTTACATCAAGACATATTGTATGTCACATCATATTTCTTCTTTTTTTACAATAATATCTGATATTTACAGGATCTATGAAAAGGGATAGATTAACCTTTGGATATATATACAGTCTCTTTTACCATAATTGTATTATTATTACCAGAATACAAACGAATTAAAGAGTTACTATCATCGTCATGTTTGTAAATATTCATGGACGTATTCCTTTGTATTTTGATCACACACGTTTCTTAACACTTATTATAAACACCCACACGAAATATTTACACAGATTTTTCTTTTGATTTCCTAAGGGACATCTGCACAGGTGTTGTCAAGTTAGAAACAGGTGAAAACAAATGCAACGCTTACCTTCATTTTCGTTTCGTTTAAGGGAGCAAACTACGTATTAACGTTAGAGGCCAAAACCTGATAATAATGAAAATCAATGAAAACATATATTCTTAATATCATTTCTTAAGAAACTAAAGGGTCACATATTGAGTATATGTCTGAAAATACCCAAGATTTAAGGGACAAACTAAAGCACGATAGGCTACTTCAATGGATGAAACATCAACATACACACATAGCATTTTTACAAGAAAATTATTTTACTAAAGACATTGAAAACACATTGTTAAATGAATTTGAAAATTGGGATGCATTTCATTCATTTGGAGAAACAAACAGCAAAGACTGTACAATTTCGATAGATAAAACACTTACTTATTCAATTATTGACCAAAGTACAGACTTAAACGATAGATATCTCCTGATCAACATAGAACTATTCAAAAACAATTTCACACTTCTTAATACTTATTAACCAAACAACAAAAAGGCTAGAAACTTATTTCATCAAGAAATTTCAGAAATTATATTGAACAAATCACAAGGAGTAAAAATTATTGGTGGAGATAATAACGACACTTTAACACAGGATGATCGAATTCATAGATGCATACATGACAAACCTAAAACAGCACCAGTTACAAATTTGAAAAGCCTTGTTAAATCACATAATGTAATTGATATATGGAGACACTTGAATAAGGGAAAAAAATCAATATACATGGAAGCGAAAAAATGGCATAGAAAAAAGCCGAATAGACTTCTGGTTAATAGAAGATAGTTTATTACCCCTTATTCTTAGTACAGATATTCGCCCTGCTCTTATTCAACATACTGATCATATGGCAATATCTCTTAAATTGAATGTTTCCTGCAAAAAAGGCAAAGGATTCTGGAAATTCAATGATAATCTTCTTAAAGACAAATGGATATATCAAACATTTAACAGGAATAATTAAGTCTATTAGTAACATTGAAAAAGTTAATGATAACAAAAGAGCAAACAAAATGGGAACTTTGTAGAATAGAAATACGTGAATTCTCTATCAAATATGCAATCAAAAAATCAAAACAGAGAACCAATCATATAAAAACACTTCATGCGAACTAAACGAAAACAATAAGTATAGAATCACAGAATTAGAAACCGAAATAGCATCACTCTATAACTTCAAAACGCTAGGAGCTCAAATAAGGTTTAGAGATAAATTCCTAGAAGAAGTTGAAACGAGCTCCAAATATTTCCACAGCCTAGAGAAATCACGACAAACGCGTAAAAGACTTAACTATAAAAATAAACATCTAACCAAAATAGAAGACATTTTAACAGCAGAAGCTAATTTCTATGAAAACATTATACAGTTCAAAAGATGAATGCAACGATACCGATGTTAATAACTATTTACACAACGTTATGTTCAACGTTCTGGGTGATGAACAAGCCAATTTTTGTGAAGGAAAGTTTTTATTAGAAGAATGTTTTCAAGCCTTAAAAGACATGAAACCCAACAAAAGCCCAGGACTAGATGGTTTAACTAGATGTCTACAATTTTGGAATATAATTAAAACTATGGTACACAATTCATTGAATAGTGGAAATGATAGGGTTTGATTGCTTTATACACAACAGCAAAGCGTTTTTTTCTTAAACTTACAAAAGAGGTGATCCAGAAAACCTTGAGAATTGGAGACCCATCTCGCTTTAAACATTGACTTTAAAATTGCAGCAAGAATATTAGCAAAACGATTACAATTAGTTCTTCCGAAACTTATAAGTTTAGATTAACAAGGCTTTATTAAAAAATGTAATATTTGACATACCATTAGACGGATCCAAGATAAAATAGATTATACAGAAATTCAAGATATCGATGGAGTAATATTATTTGTAGATTTTAAAAAAGCCTTTTACACGGTCGAATGGAACTTTATGTTTAAAGTACTAAAATTATGCGGATTTAAAACTTCTTTTTTAAAATGGATAAATACACTCTACTCAAACAGTTAAAGCTGTGTTATTAATAATGGTTGATATCTGACTTTTTTTTTAAATATCTAGAGGAATTCGTCAGGGCTGTCCTTTGTCTGCTCTTGATTAATCTCATTGTTGCCGAAGTACTGGCAAACAAAATTCGCAAAGTAGAGATATTTGTGGAATAACTGTACGCCATAATAATGAACCAATTAAAAATCTCAAAATTAATCAACTAGCTGATGATACTACAATAATTCTTAAAAATGAACATGAACTGGAATCTGTAAAAAGCATTACTGATGATATCGGAAAATGTTCAGGTCTAAAACTTAACACAAACAAAACAACATGTCTACGGATAGGAAAATCACGTCGTAGAACTGATATCACTTCACACGGAATACCATTTATAAACGCATATTTCAAAGCTTTAGGCATTTATCTTGGTAACAACAGAAATGAATGCAACATACTAAACGGGAATGGTCTAAAAGAAAACTCACAATGTCCGGCAAAATTCTCATCATCAAATCAATTCTTCTACCAAAACATACATACCTACTTCAAACCCACATCACCATTGGACATAAACTAGAAGGGGGATTAGACATAATTGATATTAACATCTATTATAAAACAATGACACTCAAATGGGTAAATAATGGTTACTGGAAAGTTATACCACTCTTCTTTTTAAACTAATATGGTAAAGATCTACTGATTTTTAATATAAGTCTAGGTTCACTCAAGAGTATACACACGTCAAATTCAAAAATCCCGCCTTTTTATAGATATTTCATTGAAGCATGGATAAACTTAAATCAAACAATTTAAACCATACTACAACTAACTTCAGAGATATACGTTAACAAATTATATGGGGGAATCGTTGTATCAAACATAATGGAAAATGCCTCTTTTTTAAGGCCTGGATAGACACTGGCTTTTTATTCATTGACGATAGTATTGACAAAGGCAATAATAGATCTGAATATAAACTTTCAAATAAGAAAAATTTCAGAATTAAATTCTTTAAAACATGCTTTGCCACCAGCCTGGAAACACCTCTTGAATTCAAACCAATCGTGCGAAACGAAATTAAAAGCCACCCTCAGTATTAACATAAATAACATAGATATTAATGATACAACTAATAAATACATAATACATTATATTATATAATCAATAAATAAAAGATAAGTTCGGACGTCTAAATGAGCACGATCATTGGGAAAGAATATTTAACAAAAATATCAATTGGGTTTCATTTTATTTCTGTATTAATGAAATAAACCAAGATAATCGTATAAAGCAATCTAAATATAAAACTATTCACATAATCTCAGCAACTAATAAGAATCTTTTTAATTGGAAAATAGCAAATAGCTCTCTATGCCTTCTCTGTAACGAATTCGAAGATAACGAACATTTTTTTATTCGTTGTAAGTATCTTGACTTATTTTGGTCTACCATTGAAAAAGCTTTAAGAAAATGTTGCTATCATTGATCGTTTAAAAATTTAGAAAATTTGATTTTTGGTTATAGAATACAACTAGTAGAACATCATCATGTTAATATTCTTTTTAATAGTATCCCCTATTGCATATACAAAACATACTAATTAAGTGAAAGGAGAGCTAAACCTTTGAATTTGACGCGAACCCTATTTAATGATATTATCGTAACTATACAGTACTTTGAAAACAAAGCGATTAAAATCCCAATTTTAAAAACATTCTTAAGCTGTCTGTAGCTAATATCTCATTATTATATTAAATTTGACTTTTTTTCTAACTATTTACTATGCTGTAATGCCTTATGTTACTTCTCTATACATCTCTTTCTTCTCTATATCATCAACATGTAGTAATGTTGTGTCTGATATACTTCTCACACTCACTATATACTGTTTATCAACATGTAATAACGTTGTGTATGATGTCCTTCCTACACTCACTATATACTGTATATTAACATATAATAACGTTGTGTATGATGTCCTTCCTACACTCACTATATACTGTATATTAACATGGAGTAATGTTGTGTCTGATATACTTCTCACACTCACTATATACTGTTTATCAACATGTAATAACGTTGTGTATGATGTCCTTCCCACACTCACTATATACTGTATATCAACATATAGTAATGTTGTGTCTGATATACTTCCTACACTCACTATGTACTGTTTATCAACACGTAGTAATGCTTGTGTCTGATATACTTCCCACACTAACTATATACTGGTTATCAACACTTAGTAATGCTTGTGTCTGATATACTTCCCACACTTACTTTATACTGTTTATCAACATATAGTAATGTTGTGTCTGATATACTTCCAACACTCACTAAATACTGTATATCAACATATAGTAATGTTGTGTCTGATAAACTTCCCACACTCACTATATACTGTATATCAACATGAAGTAATGTTTTGCCTGA
This sequence comes from Cerastoderma edule, assembly GCA_947846245.1. Classification (NCBI taxonomy): domain Eukaryota; kingdom Metazoa; phylum Mollusca; class Bivalvia; order Cardiida; family Cardiidae; genus Cerastoderma; species Cerastoderma edule. The sequence continues at coordinate 2,218,113 of OX401404.1, forward strand.
TATACTTCCCACACTCACTATATACTGGATATCAACATGTAGTAGTGTTTTGTCTGATATACTTCCCACATTAAATTAGGTCTTTGATCAGATCCATCAATTGACAAGTTTCCTGTTGTACGACTACAACATGTATATGTGGAATAAACATTCATCTGTCGTGATTCTTTATAGATAATAAGAGATAAAAATAGTATTCACTTAAACCTTTATAAAACGGCCACTCTGAAACAAAACATGGCTAGCTGTTAAAATAGGTGATAGCTTATTACAAGGGGCTAGACATACATAAAACTCTGACCTGATCTTAGCTTCCTTTACTATGCGGTCAACTCTATCTATTATGTTAGATTTGATTCATCTATAAAGTTGCTGTTTAAGATAGGTGTAACTGTATCCATGATCAGTTGTAATAAGAGGGACATCTTCTCTAATTCAATTTGAATTATGATATGCTATTCTGAATGAGCCATTGTGGACTGCATTTACTGATCCGAGATGACATAGTGGGCTTTACTGTAGATGAAGACCGCTAATGTAAACCATAATATCTGAAAATTCAACATACAAGATTTTTCAATGTTTTTAGTAAAAAAAAAATCACAATGATACTAATGGTATGATGCTGAATCAAGAAAAGTAACTTTATAATGGATATATTGCGGATTTAAGGGAAGCAATTCTTTCATTACTTTGAGACTGCTGACTTAAAGGAGAAAAAAAAGTATGTCACCTTCAAATTTAATTTCCAAAAGGATTTTAAACTAGATATTATATGCTTATAGAATTAATGTGCAGACTATAATGTCCAAAACTGCGCTCTAAGAGATAGAATTCTCGTTACATAATTTGTTCATACATATCCCCTATAATTAGCGAAACTTTCCGCATAACTAAATTCTTAAAAAATTAACGTAAAATCCAAAAGTGATTCCACATGTTGAAATTTTGTAGTTGATTTATCATATGGACATACTTACAATAATTCATCCTTTAACACGAGAAAATCTGTGATAAAATCCATCATATTAAAAGTTTTTATACCCAACATGATATTTGGCGGCCATTTTGGACGCCATCTTGAAATATGAGAAATGCTCAAGAGTGACAAGGTGTCATCATGCAGATTCCGCTTAAGTAACACCCTGACAACAAGAAAATGCAAAACATTTTCTATAGAAGACATTGCACGGTCCATCGCATTATCTGCCGGACTATGACAGTGTATTTTCTTTATTGGGAATGATGCATTTGCGAAAAAAATTTAGTGACTTAACGCGTGAATTTGCAATGATTTGTCAATGTGTTCATGTGGAAGGATCGGCTTGAAATTGGGACGATTATTTCTTTTTCTTAAAATCAACGATCCCAAGTCATTCTTTTGATTGACAGTGCATTTTCTTTATTGTGTATGTTTCATATTATAAGAATATCCATTTGCTAAAAAAGTTACGTGACTCAAGGATTTGAATTTGCAAGGATATATCAATGTGTTCATATTAAAGAATCGGCTTGAAATTGGGACGATTATTTCTTTTTTCTTAAAATAAACGATCCTTATGTCATTCTTTGGATTGACAGTGCATTTTCTTTGTTGAATGTATTACATTTTATAAGAATATCTATTTGAAAAAAAAAGAAAAGCGACTCAACGCGTGAATTTGCAAGGATTAGTCAATGTGTTCATAGGAAAGTATTAATGATGAACCACGAGGGACTGACACAGTATGAATGATGTACCACGAGGGACTGACACAGTTTGAATGATGTACCACGAGGGACTGACACAGTATGAATGATGTTCCACGAGGGACTGACACAATATGAATGATTTACCACGAAGGACTGGCACAGCATAAATGATGTTCCACGAGGGACTGACACTCTATAAAAGATGAACCACGAGGGACAGACACACAATAAATGATGAACCACGAGGAACTAACACAGTATGAATGATATTCCACGGGGGACTCAAACAGTATGAATGATGTACCACGAGGGACTGAATCAGCATGAATGATGTTTCACGAGGGACTGACAGAGTATGAATAATGTACCACAAGGGACTGACAGAGTATCGATGATGTACCACGAGGGACTGACACAGCATGAAGGATGAACAATGAGGGACTGACAGAGTATGAATAATGAACCACGAGGGACTGACTCAGTATTAATAATGTTCCACGAAGGACTGACAGAGTATGAATAATGTACCACGAAGGCCTGACACAGTTTGAATGATGTACCACGAGGGACTGAAACAGTATGAATGATAAACAATGAGGGACTGAAACAGTTTGAATGATGAACCACGAAGGACTAAAACAGCACGAATGATGAACCACGAAGGACTGAAACAGAATGAATGGAGAACCACAAGGGACTGAAACAGTATGAATGATGTACCACGAGGGACTGAAACAGTTTGAATGATGTACCACGAGAGACTGAAACAGCATGGAATGATGAACCACGAGGGACTGAAACAGCATGAATGATGAACCACAAGGGACTGAAACAGTATGAAAATGATGTGCCACGAGGGACTGAAACAGTTTGAATGATGTACCACGAGGGACTGAAACAGTTTGAATGATGTACTACGAGGGACTGAAACATTATGAATGATGTACCACGAGGGACTGACACAATATAAATGATGTACCACGAGGGACTGAGCCAGTTTTAATGATGAACCACGAGGGACTGACCCAGTATTAAGAAAGGTTTCGCGAGGGACTGACACAATATGAATGATCTACCACGAGGGACTGACACAGTATTCATGATGTACCACGAGGGACTGACACAGTATAAATGATGTACCACGAGGGACTGACCCAGTATTAAGAAAGGTTTCACGAGGGACTGACACACTATGAATGATCTACCACGAGGGACTGACACAGTATGAATAATGTTACACGAGGGACTTGCACAAAATGAACAATTTACCAATATGATACTGCCACAATATGAATGATCTACTGTAAGGGACTAACACAGCGTGAATAATATACCACGAGGGACTGAGCCAATAACCGCTTTTATGGTAGAGTGGCTGCCACAATATGAAGTTTATATATATATTTCAGGGTTACTTTACATTCACTTTATGTTTAAATATTATATTAAAGTACTTATCGTTAGCAAACAACTTGATTACTCAATGTTATGTTAAGCAATGAAACAATTTACTTACAATTTTGTTGAATTGTCCGGTAGGATTTGTGGGACTTCCTTTACAGTATGGCCACTACACGTAACTTTTATGTCCTCCACTGTTTCCTCACAGAAGCAGTTTGACTCAGACATTCCAGAAGAAACCAGCATAGTCGTAGAACTCATGAGCAGAAGTATTGCAAAAAGAAAATTCATATTCAAAACTTTTAATATATATGTCAGATATCAAAATGATATTTCAATAGCATCGATTTTCTTAGACACAAAATGGTTCTCTGTTAATTTGTTTATAAATTGGATACAAAGAAATGTACTAATATCAGAGGTAAAGATTTAACTTAAATGTTGCAGCCCAACCACGAAAATGCGCTTGAAGAACTGCGGTGAATATTACCCCCTCTCACAACTGATAACTTGTGCCGAATAAACCCGATATCAGTCCCACACCGTCTAGTATCACAGACAGCAAACACGACATTATCCATGTCCTCCATACACCGGCAGCGCTAGGCATTTACGCAAGTTTAGCATCTAATTACCCTCGTGTTTTCTTAGCGCTTTTTTATCGTGTTTCCTTATATTAAGAAGTAGTGTTAGCCTGTACCTGTATCCTTGGTATTGATAGATAAGTGGTCATGACTTACGTGACCACGAACAGACATGCCTTAGGCATTGTTCCATACCTAATCCAAATGAAAATAGTTGAAGTTATATTTGTATATGTCTGATAAGAAAATCAATCATTCAATTTAAGGGGTATGTATGTAATTGTTGATTGCTAGAGTACGGATTGAACCTTTCTTGTTTACATTTCTATAGCCATGTGTTTGCGACAAGTTAGGCAAAATGCATGTAGTAAGTGAACGATATTCTTCATTCTAAATATAACCCAAGACCAGCCTTGATGAATGTCCAGAAGTAATTAGTCAAGGATTCTGTGTAATAAATGGACAATTCGTACGAGTTTCTCCAATCACGTGGTCTGATATACTTCCTAAATTCCTAATATAATCTGTATGCAGACTGTATGCGTCTCATATACTTCCGATGCTCTCTTTAGAATGGTTATGAATACGTAGTAATGCTTTGTCTGATATACTTCCCACACTCACTATATACTGTATATCAACATATAGTAATGCTGTGTCTGATATACTTCCCACACTCATTATATACTGTATATCAACATATAGTAATGTTGTGTCTGATATACTTCCCACACTCACTTTATACTGTATATCAACATGTAGTAACGTTGTGTCTGTTATACTTCCCACACTCACTATATACTGTATATCAACATATAGTAATGTTGTGTCTGATATACTTCCCACACTCACTATATACTGTATATCAACATATAGTAAGGTTGTGTCTGATATACTTCCCTCACTCACTATGTACTGTATATCAACATATAGTAATATTGTGTCTGATAAACTTCCCACATTCACTATGCACTGTATATCAATATATAGTAATGTTGTGTCTGATATACTTCCCACACTCACTATATAGTGTATATCAACATATAGTAATGCTGTGTCTGATATACTTCCCACACTCACTATATACTGTATATCAACATATAGTAATGTTCTGTCGGATATACTTCCCACACTCACTATATACTGTATATCAACATATAGTAATGTTGTGTCTGATATACTTCCCACACTCACTATATACTGTATATCAACATATAGTAATATTGTGTCTAATACTTCCCACATTCACTATATACTGTATATCAACATGTTGTAATGTTGTGTCTTAGATACTTCCATCACTCACTATATACTGTTCATTAAAATGTAGTAATGTTGTGTCTGATGAACTTCCCACACTCACTATATACTGTATATCAACATGTAGTAATGTTGTGTCTGATATACTTCCCACACTCACTATATACTAGATATCAACATATAGTAATGTTGTGTCTGATGTAATTCCCACACTCACTATATACTGTTTATCAACATGTAATGACGTTGTGTCTGATATACTTACCACACTCACTATGTACTGGATATCAACATGTAGTAATGTTGTGTCTGATATACTTCCCACACCCACTATATACTGTTTATAAACATGTAATAACGTTGTGTCTGATATACTTCCCACACTCACTATATACTGGATATCAATATGTAGAAATGTTGTGTCTGATATACTTTCCACACTCACTTTATACTGTATATTAACATGTAGTTATGTTGTGCCTGATAAACTTCCCATACTCACTATATACTGGTTATCAATATGTAGTAATGTTGTGTCTGATATAGTTCCAACATTCAGTATATACTGTTTATCAACATATAGTAATGTTGTGTCTGATATACTTCCCACACTCACTATATACTGTATATCAATATATAGTAATGTTGTGTCTGATATACTTCCCACACTCACTATATACTGTATATCAACATATAGTAATGCTGTGTCTGATATACTTCCCACACTCACTATATACTGTATATCAACATATAGTAATGTTGTGTCTGATATACTTCCCACATTCACTATATACTGTATATCAACATATAGTAATAGTGTGTCTGATATACTTCCCACACTCACTATATACTGTATATCAACATATAGTAATATTGTGTCTAATACTTCCCACATTCACTATATACTGTATATCAACATGTTGTAATGTTGTGTCTTAGATACTTCCATCACTCACTATATACTGTTTATTAAAATGTAGTAATGTTGTGTCTGATGAACTTCCCACACTCACTATATACTGTATATCAACATGTAGTAATGTTGTGTCTGATATACTTCCCACACTCACTATATACTGGATATCAACATATAGTAATGTTGTGTCTGATGTAATTCCCACACTCACTATATACTGTTTATCAACATATAATAACGTTGTGTCTGATATACTTACCACACTCACTATATACTGGATATCAACATGTAGTAATGTTGTGTCTGATATACTTCCCACACCCACTATATACTGTTTATAAACATGTAATAACGTTGTGTCTGATATACTTCCCACACTCACTATATACTGGATATCAATATGTAGTAATGTTGCGTCTGACAAGAGATGGCGAGAGTAAGACAAGAGACAGCGACGGTAAAATAGGAAATGGCAAAGGTACGACAAGAAATAGCGACGGTACAATAGGAGGTGGCGACGATACGACAGGAGATGGAGACGCTACGACAAGAGATGGTGACGGTACGACAAGAGATGGAGATGGTACGACAAGAGATTGCAACGGTACGACACGAGATGGCGATGATAAAACAGGACACTACGACGGTACGACAAAAGGTGGCGGAGGTAAGACAAGAGATGGTGACAGTAAGACAAGAGATGGTGACGGTAAGACAAGAGATGGTGACGGTAAGACAAGAGATGACGAAGGTAAGACAATGGATGGTGACAGTAAGACAAGAGATGGTGACGGTAAGACAAGAGATGGTGACGGTAAGACAAGAAATGACATAGGTAAGACAATGGATGGTGACAGTAAGACAAGACATGGCAAAGGTAAGACAAGCGATGATGAAGGTTAGACAAGGGATATCGAAGGAAAGACAAGAGATGGCGAAGGTAGTAGGGCAGGGGATGTTGACGATAAGGCAAGATATGGTGACGGTAGGGCAGGGGAAAGTGACGATAAGGCAAGATATGGTGACGGTAGAGCAAGAGATGATGACGGTAAGACAAGATATGACGAAGGTAAGACAAGAGATGGCGAAGGATAGACAAAAGATGGCGAAGGTAAGACAAGAGTTGACGAAGGTAAGACAACAGATGGTGACGCTAAGACAAGAGATGGCGAAGGTAAGACAAGAAATGACGAAGGTAAGACGAGAGATGGTGACGGTTAGACAAGAGATGGTGAAGGTTAGACAAGAGATGGAGACGGTACGACAAGAGATGGCGTCGGTAAGACAAGAGATTGAGACGTTAAGACAAGAGATTGTTACGGTAAGATAAGAGATGTCGATGGTAAGACAAGAGTTGGCAAAGGTAAGGCAAGATATGATGACGGTAAGACAAGAGATAGCGAAGGTAAAAGAAGAGATGGCGAAGGTAAGACAAGAGATGGCGAAGGTAAGACAAGAGATGGTGACGTTAAGACAAGAGACTGAGACGGTAAGACAAGAATTGGAGACGGTAGGGCAGGAGATGGTGACGGTAAGGCAAGAGATGGCGAAGGTAAGGCAAGAGATGGCGAAGGTAAGGCAAGAGATGGCGAAGGTAAGACAAGGGATGGCGAAGGTAAAAAAGGAAATGGTTCCGGTACGTCAAGAGATGGCAAAGGTAAAAAAGAAAATGATGCCGGTACATCAAGAGATGGCGAGCGTAAGACAAGAGATGCGAAGGTAAGAAAGTAAATGGTGCCGGTACGTCAGGAGATGGCGAAGGTAAGACAAAAGATGGCGAATGTAAGACAAGAGATGATGACGGTAAGATAAGAGATGGTGATGGTAAGACAAGAGATGGTGACGGTGAAACAAGAGATGGCGAAAGTAAGACAAGAGATGGTGAAGGTTAGACAAGAAATGATAACGGTGAGACAAAAGATGATGACGGTAAGGCAAGACAGTGTGCCGGTAAGGCAAGAGATGGCGAAGGTAAAACAAGAGATTGTGACGGTAAGACAAGAGATGGTGACGGTGAAACAAGAGATGGCTAAGGTTAAACAAAATATGGCAATACTACTAGCAGAGATGGAGATGGTACGACAAGAGATGACATCTGAAAGACAGGAGATGGCGATGGTATGACAAGAGATGAAGACAGAACGACCGGAGATGGAGATGGTAAAATGGGAGATGGCGTTGATAAGGCAAGAGATGGCAACGGTACGATAAGGGAAGGCAACTGCAGGAGAGGAGATGGGGTCGGTTCGCCAGGAGATGGTGACGGAGATGGTACAACAAGAGATGGTGACGGCACACAAAGAGATGGCGAGGATAAGACAAGAGATAATGAAGGTAAGGCAAGAGGTGGATACGGTACGACAAGAGATGGCGACGGTACGATAAAGGAAGCTGACGGTACCTCTGGAGAAAGTGATGACGACAGGTGATGACGACAGGTGTTGGCGACGGTACGACAAGAGATGGCGACGGTACGACAAGAGATGGCGACGGTACGACAAGAGATGCGATGGTACGACAAGAGATGGCAATTGTACGACAAGAGGTGGCGACGGTACGACAAGAGATGGCAACGGTAAGACAAGAGATGGTGATGGTACGACAAGAGATGGCGACGGTAAGACAAGAGATGGTGACGTCAAGGAAAAAGATGCGAAGGTAAGACAAGAGATGTCGACGGTAAGACAAGAGATTGCTAAGGTGAGACAAGAGATGGCGACGGTAAGACAAGAGATGGTGACGTCAAGGAAAAAGATGCGAAGATACGACAAGAGATGGTGACGGTAAGACAAGAGATTGTAAAGTTAAGACAAGAGATGGCGACGGTAAGACAAGAGATTGCAAAGGTAAGAAAAGAGATGGCGACGGTAAGACAAGAGATGGCGACGGTAAGGCGGAAGATTGAGACGGTACGACAAGATATGGCGAAGGTAAGACGAGAGATGATGACGGTAAGACAAGAGATGGCGACGGTAAGACAAGATATGATGACGGTACGACAAGATATTGCAAAGGTAAGACGAGAGATGATGACGGTAAGGCAAGAGAGTGTGGCGTCAAGACAAGGTTGGCGAAGCTAAGACAAGATATGGGGAAGGTAAGACAAGAGATGGTGACGGTAAGACAAGAGATGGCGACGGTAAGACAAGAGATGGTGAAGGTTAGACAAAAGATGGCAATAATACTATTAGATATTGAGATGGTACAACAAGAGATGGCATCTGAAAACCAGGAGATAGCGATGGTATGACAACAGATAAAGACAGAATGACAGGAGATGGAGACGGTAAAATGGGAGATGGCAAAGACAAGGCAAGAGATGGCGACGGTACGATAAGAGAAGGCAACTTCAAGAGAGGAGTTTAAGACAGTTCGCCAGGAGATGGCAACGGTAAGACAAGAGATGGAGAAGGTAAGACAAGAAATGGATGCAGTAAGACGAGAAATGACGAAGGTACGATAAAAGAAGCTGACAGTACGTATGGAGAAGGTGATGACGACAGGTGATGGCGACGGTACTAGAAGAGATGGCGATGGTACGACAAGAGATGGCGACGGTAAGACAAGAGATTGAGACGGTAAGACAAGAGATTGAGACGGTACGACAAGAGATGGCAATGGTACGACAAGAGGTGGCGACGGTACGACAAGAGAAGGCGAAGGTAAGACAATAAATATTGACAGAAAGACAAGAGATGGTGACGGTACGACAAGAGATGGCGACGGTAAGACAAGAGATGGTGACGGTAAGACAAGAGATGGTGACGGTAAGACAAGAAATGACGAAGGTAAGACGAGAGATGGTGACGGTTAGACAAGAGATGGTGAAGGTTAGACAAGAGATGGAGACGGTACGACAAGAGATGGCGTCGGTAAGACAAGAGATTGAGACGTTAAGACAAGAGATTGTTACGGTAAGATAAGAGATGTCGATGGTAAGACAAGAGTTGGCAAAGGTAAGGCAAGATATGATGACGGTAAGACAAGAGATAGCGAGAATACGACAGGAAATGGTGACGGTAAGACAAGGGATGACGATTATAAGACAAGAAATGGAGACGGGAAGATGTGGTGCCGATACGACAAGAGATGGCGAAGTTGATACAAGAGATGGTGACAGTAAGATAAGATATGTCAACGGTACGACAAGAGATGCCGAAGATAGTACAAGAGATGGCGAATGTAAGAAGTTTGCGAAGGTTAGGCAAGAGATGCCAAGGTAAGAAATAAAATGGTGCCGGTACGTCAAGATATGGCGACGGTTAGACAAGAGATGGCAAAAGTAAGACAAGAGATGGTGAAGGTAAGACAAGAAATGATAACGGTGAGACAAAAGATGATTACGGTAAGGCAAGACAGTGTGCCGGTAAGGCAAGAGATGGCGAAGGTAAGACAAGAGATGGTGACGGTAAGACAAGAGATGGTGACGGTGAAACAAGAGATGGCTAAGGTTAGACAAAAGATGGCTATACTACGATCAGAGATGGAGATGGTACGACAAGAGATGGCATCTGAAGACAGGAGATGGCGATGGTATGACAAGAGATTAAGACAGAACAACAGGAGGTGGAGATGGTAAAACGGGAGATGGCGAAAATAAGGCAAGAGATTGCGACGGTACGGTAAGAGAAGGCAACTGCAAGAGAGGAGTTTGGGACGGTTCGCCAGGAGATGGTGACGGAGATGGTACACAAGAGATGGTGACGGCACAAAAAGAGATGGCAACGGTAAGACAAGAGATTGCAACGGTAATCCAAGAAATGGATACGGTACGACAAGAGATGTCGACGGTACAATAAAGGAAACTGATGGTACGTCTGGAGAAGTGATGACGACAGGTGATGGTTACGGTACGACAAGAGATGGCGAAGATACGACAAAAGATGGCGACAATACGACAGGAAATGGTGACGGTTCGACAAGAGATGACGATTTTTCGACAAGAAATTGAGACGGAAAGGTATGGCGACGATACGACAAGAGATGGCGAAGGAAAGACAAAAGATGGCGAAGGTAAGACAAGAGATGGCGAATGTTAGATAAGAGATGGCGACGTTAAGGCAGGAGATGGAGACTGAACGAAAAGAAATGGTGACGGTAAGGCAGGAGATGGTGACGGTAAGGCAGGAGATGGTGACGGTAAGGCAAGACATGACGAAGGAAAGACAAGAGATGGCGAAGGTGAGAGAAAAGATGGCGAGAGTAAGACAAGAGATGGGGAAGGTAAAACAAGAGATGGCGAAGGTAAGACAAGAGATGGTGAGAGTTAGGCAAGAGATGGTGACGGTAAGACATGATATGGTGATGGCAAGACATAACATGGCGTAGGAAAGACAAGAGATGGTGACAGTAAGGCAAGAGATGGCAAAGTATAGACAAGAGATGGCGACGATAAGACAAGGAATGGCAATGGTACGAAAAGAGATGGTGACAGGACGAAAAGAGATGGTGACGGTACGCGAAAGATTGTGGCGGAACGACAAGAGATGGCGACGGTAAGACAAGCGATTGAGACGGTAAGACAGGAGATAGCGAAGGTAAGACAAGAAATGGCGAAGATAGGTCAAGAGATGGCGAAGGGAAGGCAAGAGATTGAGACGGTACCAAAAGAGGTGATGACGATACGACAGGAGATGGCAACGGTACGACAAGAGATGGAGAAGGTATGACAAGAGATGGTGAAGATAGGGCAGTAGATGGCGACAGTAAGACAAGAGATGTCGACGATAAGACAAGAGATGGTGACGGTAAAGCAGGAGATAGAGACGGTAAGGCAGGAGATGGTGACGGTTAGGCAGGAGATTGAGACAGTAAGACAAGAGATGGCGACGGAACGACACGAGATGGAGACGGCAAGGCAAGAAATGGCAAGAAATGGTGATGGTAAGGCAAAAGATGGTGACGGTAAGACAAGAGATGGCGACGGTATGACAAGAGATGGTGACGGTAGGCAAGAGATGGTTATGGTAAGATAAGAGATGGCGACGGTAAGAAAAGAGATGGTGACGATGGCAAGAAATGGTGATGGTAAGGCAATAGATGGTGACGGTAAGACAAGAGATGGCGACGGTAAGACAAGAGATGGTGACGGTAAGGCAAGAGATGGTTATGGTAAGATAAGAGATGGCGACGGTAAGAAAAGAGATGGTGACGATAAGGCATGAGATGGTGAGGGTTAGGCAAGAAATGGTGACGGTAAGGCAAGAGATGGTGACGGTACGACAAGAAATGGCGAAGGCAAGACAAGAGATGGCGAATGTTAGGCAAGAGATGGTTACGGTAAGGCAGGAGATGGCAACGGTAAGACAATAGATGGCGAAGGCAAGACATAAGATGGCGAAGGAAAGACAAGAGATGGAGACGGTAAGACAAGAGATGGCGACGGTAAGAAAAGAAATGGTGACGGTGAGGCAAGAGATGGTTACGGTAAGGCAAGAGATGGCGACAGTAAGAAAAGAGATGGTGACGGTAAGGCATAAGATGGTTACGGTACGACAAGAAATGGGGAAGGTAAGACAAGAGATGGCTAATGTAAGGCAGGAGATAGTAACGGTTAGGCAGGAGATGGCGACGGTAAGACAAGATACGGCGAAGGCAAGACATAAGATCTCGAAGGAAAGACAAGAGATGGAGATGGTAAGACAATAGATGGCGAAGGTAAGGCAAGAGATGACGAAGGTAAAACAATAGAAGGAGCCTGTACGACAAGAGATGGTGACGGTAAAATAAGAGATGTCGACGGTAAGGCAAGAGGTGGCGAAGGTAACACAATAGATAGCGAAAGTAGGGTAAGAGATGGCGAAGGTAAAACAAAAGATCGTGAAGGTTAGACAAGAAATTGCGACGGTAGGACAAGATATTTCGAAGGTAAGACAAGGGATGGTGACGGTACGACAATAGATGGTGACAGTAAGGCAAGAGATGGTGACGGTAAGACACGAGATGGTGACGATACGACAAAAGATGGCGGTGGTAAAACAAGAGATGGCGAAGGTAGGGCAAGAGATTAAGAAAGTAAGACAAGAGATGTCGAAGGTAAGACAAGGGATGGTGACGGTACGACAAAAGATGGCGACGGTACGAAAAGAGCTGGTGACAGTAAGACAACAGATGGTGACGGTACGACAAAAGATGGTGAAGGTAAAACAAGAGATGGCGAAAGATGGGCAAGAGATGAAGAAAGTAAGACAAGACATGTCGAAGGTAACACAAGAGATGGTGACTGTACGACAAGAGATGGTGACTGTACGAAAAGAGATGGTGACGGTACGACAAGAGATGGTGACTGTACGACAAGAGATGGCGAAGGTAAGGCAAAGGATTGCAAAGGTAAAACAATAGATGGAGCCTGTACGACAAGAGACAGTGACGGTAAGACAAGAGATGTCGTCGGTAAGACAAGAGGTGGCGAAGGTAAGACAATACATAGCGAAGGTAATGCAAGACATTAAGAAAGGTAGACAAGAGATGTCGAAGGTAAGACAAGGGATGGGGACGGTACGACAAAGATGGCGACGGTACGAAAAGAGCTGGTGACAGTAAGACAAGAGATGGTGACGGTATGACCAGAGATGGTGACGGTATGACAAAAGATGGTGAAGGTAAACCAAGATATGGCGAAGGTAGGGCAAGAGATGAAGAAAGTAAAACAAGAGATGTCGAAGGTAAGACAAGAGATGTTGACTGTACGACAAGAGATGGTGACAGTAAGAAAAGAAATGGTGACAGTAAGACAAGAGATGGTGACGGTACGACAAGAGATGGTGACGGTATGACAAGAGATGGTGACAGTAAGACAAGAGATGGTAACGGTACGACAAGAGATGGTGACGGTACGACAAGAGATAGCGACTGTACGACAAGAGATGGCGACGGTAAGACAAGAGATGGTGACGGTTAGACAAGAGATGGCGACAGTAAGACAAGAGATGGCGACGGTAAGACAAGAGCTTGAGACGGTACGACAAGAGATGGCGACGGTAAGACAAGAGATGGCGAAGGTACGACAATAGATGGCGACGGTAAGACAAGAGATTGAGATGGTATGACAAGAGCTAGCGACGATAAGACAAGAGATGGTGACGGTACGACAGGAGATGGCGATGGTACGACAAGAGATTGCGAATGTAAGACAAGAGATGGTGACGGTAAGCCAAGAGATTGTGACGGTAAGACAAGAGATTGAGACGGTAAGGCAAGAGATTGAGACGGTACTACAAGAGATGGCAACGATAAGACAAGATATGGTGGCGGCTAGACAAGAGATTGAAACGGTACGACAAAATATGGCGACGGTAAGACAAGAGATTGAGACGGTAAGACAATAGATTGAGATGGTATGACAAGAGATGGCGACGGTACGACAAGAGATGGCGACGGTAAAACAAGAGATGGTGACGGTAAGACAAGAGATTGAGACGGTAAGACAAGAGATTGAGACAGTAAGACAAGAGATTGAGACGGTAAGACAAGAAATGGCGAAGATAGGTCAAGAGATGGCGAAGGGAAGGCAAGAAATGGCGAAGGTATGACAAGAGATGGTGAAGATAGGGCAATAGATGGCGACAGTAAGACAAGAGATGGCGACGGTAAGGCAAGAGATGGTGACGGTGAGGCAAGAGATGGTTACGGTAAGACAAGAGATGGCGACAGTAAGAAAAGAGATGGTGACGGTAAGGCATGAGATGGTGACGGTTAAGCAAGAAATGGTGACGGTAAGGCAAGAGATGGTGACGGTACGACAAGAAATGGGGAAGGTAAGACAAGAGATGGCTAATGTAAGGCAGGAGATAGTAATGGTTAGGCAGGAGATGGCGACGGTAAGACAAGATATGGCGAAGGCAAGACATAAGATCTCGAAGGAAAGACAAGAGATGGAGATGGTAAGACAATAGGTGGCGAAGGTAAGGCAAGAGATGGCGAAGGTAAAACAATACAAGGAGCCTGTACGACAAGAGATGATGACGGTAAAATAAGAGATGTCGACGGTAAGGCAAGAGGTGGCGAAGGTAACACAATAGATAGCGAAAGTAGGGTAAGAGATGGCGAAGGTAAAACAAAAGATCGTGAAGGTTAGACAAGACATGGCGACGGTAGGACAAGATATTTCGAAGGTAAGACAAGAGATGGTGACGGCACGACAAAAGATGGTGATATTTGGGCAAGAAATGGTGACAGTAAGACACGAGATGGTGACGGTACGACAAAAGATGGCGGTGGTAAAACAAGAGATGGCGAAGGTAGGGCAAGAGATTAAGAAATTAAGACAAGAGATGTCGAAGGTAAGACAAGGGATGGTGACGGTACGACATAAGATGGCGACGGTACGAAAAGAGCTGGTGACAGTAAGACAAGGGATGGTGACGGTACAACAAAAGATGGCGACGGTACGAAAAGAGCTGGTGACAGTAAGACAACAGATGGTGATAATACAACAAGAGATGGTGACGGTACGACAAAAGATGGTGAAGGTAAAACAAGAGATGGCGAAAGAAGGGCAAGAGATGAGGAAAGTAAGACAAGACATGTCGAAGGTAAGACAAGAGATGGTGACTGTACGACAAGAGATGGTGACGGTACGAAAAGAGATGGTGACGGTACGACAAGAGATGGTGACTGTACGACAAGAGATGGGGACGATACGACAAGAGATGCCGACTTTACGACAAGAGATTGCGACGGTAAGATAAGAGATGGTGAGGTTAGACAAGAGATTGAGACGGTAAGACAAGAGATTGAGACGGTAAGACAAGAGATTAAGCCTGTAAGACAAGATATTGAGAAGGTACGACAAGAGATGGCGACGGTCAGACAATAGATGGCGACGGTAAGGCAAGAGCTTGAGCCAGTACGACAAGAGATGCCGACGGTAAGACAATAGATGGCGACGGTACGACAATAGATGGCGACGGTAAGACAAGAGATTGAGACGGTTCGACAGGTTGGCGACGATAAGACAAGAGATGGTGACGGTAATACAGGAGATGGCGATGGTACGACAAGAGATGGCGACGGTAAGACAAGAGATGGTGACGGTAAGACAAGAGATGGCGACGGTAAGACAAGAGATGGCGACGGTAAGACAAGAGATGGTGACGGTAAGACAAGAGATTGAGACGGTACGACAAGAGATGGCGACGGTAAGACAAGAGATGGCGACGGTAAGACAAGAGATTGTGACGGTAAGACAAGAAATTGAGACGGTGCTACAAGATATGGCGATGGTAAGACAACATATTGAGACGGTAAGACAAGAGATGGCGATGGTACGACAAGAGATGGTGACGGTAAGACAAGAGATTAAGTCGGTAATACAAGAGATGGCGATGGTACGAAAAGAGATGGTGACGGTAAGACAAGAGATTTAGACGGTAAGACAAGAGATTGAGACGGTAAGACAAGAGATTGAGACGGTGAGACAAGAGATGGCCACGGTAAGACAAGAGATGGTGACGGAAAAACATGAGATTGAGACGGTACGACAAGAGCTGGCGACGGTACGACAAGAGATTGAGACGGTAAGACAAGAGATGGGGACGGTAGGGCAGGGGATTGAGAAGGTAAGACAAGAGATGGAGACGGCATAACAAGAGGTGGTGACGGCACAAAAAAAGATTGCGATGGTAAGACAAGATATGGTAACGGTAAGAGAAGAGATGGCGACCGTACGACGAGATATGGCGACGATACGACTAGGTATGGTGACGGTTCGACACGATGTTTAACAAACAGAATTTCCAAAGTGTTACATCAACCTGCTTCATATGTGGATGCGAATGTGCACGATCAATACATTGATCTGCCATCATACGGATAGAGTCAGAAACTGTTAGCGCAGAAACTTTATTTTCGTTGAAATTTTCTACAACTGTCTGAAATTATTCCATTGTATCCATTGATTCAAGCCTTCCTGAAGGGCTTACACATGGACTGTTGCAGCCATTTCTGAATTTCTCAGATATCTGTTTTATGGTTTGGTTTTGGTTTATTTACATAATTCCATAAGGCTTATAAGCCCATTAGGTATATTGTTAACATAATTCAATGAACATAAATACGAGAATGAAATACATGAAATTAAATATTGTCAACATGACGATCTACAATGAGAAAAATAAGAATGTAAATATTACAAGAATATTCAACAGATACAACATATACAAACAAACGTCTTTAGATGTTCCTACAAACACATTTATATGAAATGTAGACAGTGGAGAAAATTCCACAAATACAAACATTGACAAACAAACGTCTTTAGATGTCCATACAAACACATTTATATAAAAAATGTACAAATAGTAGATATGGTCGGGGCAAGGTTTGATATTTTGTATATATTAATACCTGCGTCTTGATAAATAAACAAAAGCCTATAATTTCGATAAGAAAATACAATAATAAAAACCAAAAAAAATTGAAACATCAACCATACATGATTCTATTTCTCTTTTTAAAAGCATGGAAAATAAATAAACCCAAATTGTTGATGACTTTAGCACTTTTTGAAGTTATTAATGTAATAAACTTGTGCATATTAGGACGATTGAAATAAAACTTATTGATATATCTATTTCTCAATTCAGCATATGTAGCACATTCTAAAATGAAATGATACTCGTCCTCTAAAATATTACATGTAGCACATGTTCTGTTTTCACGAGGAATTTTATTTGGTTTGTGCCAACGACCAGCCTCAATCTGTAACCTATGAGAAGACACTCGTAATCTGGTCATAGCAGTACAGTGCTTTGTACAATTAAAAATACTAAGATATTCCTGAAATTGAAAAGAACATATCTTAGAATAAAATAGAGCTCTTGAAGAGTTATTAATACGGCCATTCCAATTCTGTATTAATTGATCGTCCAATCTTTGTCTAACGATAGATAAAAATACTCTGTTATCTCCAATAGTTTGAGAGATCCATGGTTCATAAAGCCCAAGTGAACATAAAAGATTGCTTACTAGCGATGCCCAGTTAATCTTACTTTGAGAAGTTTGAAAATCCTCTACTGATTGAATATAACAGCATTTAGGGTATTTGGATGTCGGCATTTGTAAAAGCTTTACCCAATATTTAAGAATATTATAATATCTATTAATTTATGTTTGTGAAATTAACTTTCCATCGCTGGTGATAAACTGCATATGCAGCAGGAAGGAAAAGCGCGTGTGTCATACGACTCCTCTCGAGACCAACTATCAGTCCGCCTATAACTGATCTCTCTTATAAGCAAGGAGCGAAGCTTACTAGCTTTTGTACCACACTCTCAAAATCATTGAACGCCCAGAACATACATTTAAATGAGATAGATTCTTACGCTCCTATAAATTCTGTATAACTTTTATGTGATTCGGCTCTAAAGGATACATTATAATGTATGCAAACCACACCCACTTGTTAGTTGGGTTTCTGAATTTAGCTTGGTCCGAGAAAACAGTACACCTATCACCGCTTATCATTTACGGTATGCTTTCTAAAATTTGCGCACGTTGGCCATTTAAGAAAGTTAGAGAACCGAAGAATAGAAATAGATAACAGGATGTTGACAGTATTTTTACCTAAGAATTGTACAAAACGGTGGTTACGAACGCTGATTATATTTTGCACCGACCTTTAAAATCCCAGTCTTCAATTCCGCGAAAATGTGATGTTTGTTTACCGCGAGGTTGCCGATCTCGAGTCAATATCGATTCGTTTTCTATGCAATAGTATGCCGAAAAACATGATTGTTTCCCATGTTTGCAATTGGTTCAAGACTTCAATTACTTTAATCGATTTCTAAAGTTTAATGTTGGCCCTTGCGCTTCTTTTAAAGAAGTTGACATCAAAAACCGGCGAAGTTAATTCTTTAGATTGACAAATTATCGAAAATATTTCATGACCCGAAAGCGATTTTCTCTAGTAAACATTAAATCCTGCTCCACCTAAAGAATTGCTTTAAAACGGTCTTCTAAGTCTAACAAAAGAAAAAAAATGACATCTGATGGTCGTACATTCAAAATGAGACTCAGAAGAAGAGAAATAGTTGGTTACAAGTTGGCGCCAAGATAAAGGTCATGTTCCTGCTTAGTACAGATTTCTAGTCTTGAAGGCTTTTGCCATATCGGCTGACGCCTTCGAAAAAAAGCCTGAAATTTCCCCCTTTTACGACTTAAAAATTTGCAAACACGTAATTTGATCATGGTCAAGCTTTCTAATAATTACTATATTGCTTCGGGTATCCTTTTGTTTCTCACAACTCACTAAAGCTCCTTGCTTTCAACACTATCAGTGCTTTGATATATTTGTATTTGAGTGTTCCAAAATTGAAATACTATTAATCCTCTTTTCTAGTTGCCTAACTTCCCATTATAGAAGCAAATTAAGCATTTACTTTTGAATTCAAAATCATTTGACATTTTTTTTTTAATTAAACCATTGTTTTTAACGTCATTGACGGTATTCACGTTTCTCTTATTAACAGGATCCCTTCTACATGACTAACGTTATGCTGTGTTTCAGATTAATATCTATTGTACGCGTTGTGTCATGCGAAATAAATGGACAGCTAGGTTAGACTGTGTAGATGCGTACGGTGAATAGGAGTTACACGGGCTGCATCTCTCAAAAAGATGCGTCTCATATGTATATGTAAAAATATTGGACGAACAACTGAAATTGTTCTGACGACTTTTGATTCATTCTCTCAAATGAACAGCATTATTAGGTTGATTAATATGAACTAATGCATTGCCTCTAGACCGCTCTCTCAACTCAATGGCATGGATTTTGTGAAAAAAAACTTACATATTAATGAATATGTGTTTTAATCTCAATTCGGAGTACAACTTTGCGGAAGTAAAAGAATTGGCTTTCTTTGGGGAGCAAATACTCATTTTGTAACAAAGCTGTCATCTTTGTCACATTTAGATAAGTCTCAGTTAAACAATAAGTCTCCTTGCAGACTCCTGGTTAACTTTTTTGATGGTGTATGTTTTATATGGGTATAAGTTTAGCTTGCTTGGTCTATGTATGAGGGCCTTTCATCAATGAGACATTCATCATGTAAGAACAAACTGCTCATGCAATGTCAGAACCACCAAACTACAATATTTGAACAACAAGTCTGTCTCTTCATGAAATCATAGAATTTTCTTCACAAAATTATGTGTTGTAGGTACTGGTTTAACCCTTTCCTAAACAATTACGACATTTGACCACTTTGTTGCAGACGACTTTAGAAAACATTGAGGGAAAAGGAGACATTGTCCGTGACAAGCAATTTTTCCTTTACCCACAATGTTTTCTGGCCTATCAGAAGATTATTTTCCAATTTCATCACATTTTAAAATGTCATCTGCAAACCCATTCAATTTGGTACAGTCAAAAATTTGTTGTTTTAGAAAGGGTTTAATCACCATGAGAACCAACAACATGTCATTTGGTGATGAAGAAGGGTCATTTGGGTTAATAGTGTCAGACAATATTCAACAACATACTCATCTGCTTGTACAGTCTTAGGTAACTAAATTACATCATATAGAAAGCCAATCAGGTATTTCTTTGAATTTTTCTTTACTGTAGATAAGGAAATCCCAAATAAATTGCTTAGCAGATCTCCAAAGGATCATTCAAATACAACAAATAGCTTTGTTGTAGCCAAATGTTTTTTTGTTTAACTTTAAAATCAAAGAAAAAGATTCTATAAATTTTCATTAATATTTTATTAACCTTTGTTCACACATAGAACACTGCTTTTTTATATGCGTTTTTTTTTATCTATTAAAGAACTTAAAAAGAGTACTGTATGCAATAAATGATTAATATAATGTAAGGGTGATAATCAGAATGCAGGGTTAGTCCATGTATTCTAATTCCTTGCTTTAACAAATTGGTTGAAAAAATAAAGCTACAGCTTGATATTTTCATTCACCATATCACCAGGTCCCTGGCCTCCATCATTTGAATAGAAAATAATCCTTATAGTTGGAAAAATATGACAGAAACATTTGTGATCAACTTTTTCAAATAAAATATATTAACAAATATTCTAAGACATACATCATTAAGACTTTTATCCAATTTTTTACAAAATGTTGTTTCAAATTTAAAGCAATAACAGATATTAATTAAAATTTCTTTATCAAATAAATAAAAGCAATTGTGACAAGGAAAATTTTCTCTCTGAGCCTGTTTCCCTTTGTGATAATTGGTTTAAATTGTGTTGAGTATTAAAAGTTTTACCTTTAATACTAAAAGAGAAAGAATAAAAAATAATTTAACATTGATGTATGCAAATTCAACTCTCATTTTTGGTTACTTCATACACATGCAATAGTTAGAAAAGAAATTGAAGTCATCACTCAAGTTACTGTCTTCCATTGGTCTGCTGCAGGCTTACTAAGCAGCTTTAACAAAGTATTGGTATTCCTTTGGTCTCATTTATTTGATTGAGTTGGGTTTTTGAAGGCTTTTTGAAAAAGAAAAGAAAAGATGAGACACATGTGTCTTATCATTATAGAATATTCCATAGTCCATCACAATTTTTCTATATTATTGCCCTTTGATGTTGTCAGTACCAACTAACACTCAACACTATCCATTAAATATGATATATCATTGTGAAAGTTATTTTTCTTCATGAAATAAGTCTTTTGAGGAGAAAGGTAAGCTTAAAAAGTTTTCACAAATCAAACATATAGGTTAATGGTATGTCCATGTAAATCTTCATCTTTTTTTGATTATCATCAAATCCATGTGATCCTACACCACTGAATATTTTGTTGTTTTTACCCACTCCTTACTCTGCCAGGTAGTCATCAGATTTGGCTGTTAAAAGAGAAAAATAAAAAATATCAATCTTTTGTCAATACTGGCCACATTGAACTGACTGATTATGCTTTTTTATATGGGTTTTACATCACATCAACATTATTTCAGTTATGTAGCGATGCCCGACTCTTAATGATGGAGGAAGGCCCTATACTCAACTGCCCATAAGGGCTGGTCAAGGCGGATAGAGCCATCGGCATTCCATAAGTCAGTTGGGAGATATGAAAATCCATATTCCTCTCAGGATTTGAACCCACGCGGAGAGGGGCCATGTGATTTCAAGTTCTGTATTCTAACCATTAGGCCACTGAGGCCCCGACTGATCATTCTTAATTGGTAACATTGGAAACAATTATTTCCCCTTGTTAATCAATTGAAGCAGTAATCTGACAGGAAATAAAGAACTGATTGATGAAAAAAATCTATATTTCAACCTGTCTTGATTCATTCTCATTCAAACCAAGGTTTTCAAAAAAATAAAAAAGGAAAAGTCAATAACAAATTGTGAGTAACACCAAATTCATCAATGTTTATGTATATATATATATATATATATATATATATATATATATATATATATATATATATATATATATATATATATATATATATATATATATATATATATATATATATATATATATATATATATATATATATATATATATATATATATATATATATATATATTTTAAAAAAACAAAGTAATAAAAGGAGGACATGTTAAGAATTCCAACCTGTCAAACTTGCTTGTTTCCTGATAGTCCAGTCATCCTATGAAAAAAAATGGACTCAACCGTCAACTAATTGCAACAGAAATGAAATCTCTTTTAAAGTTATCATGAATGTATAAGAGATGACAGAAAAAAAGTCCTCCAAAATCCCTTCAGGGGAGATTGGTTAAAAACTCGTTTTATTATTGCTACTTTCAGGCCTTTTTGAAAAAAATCGCATATTTGTATATATCTACCAAAATGGAACAAAAACCCCAACAATTCTCACAAAAATGATGTTTTGATAAGCGGTATACTCTATCTACATGTTTATTTATCATTCACATCAGTTTGCCTTCTAGAATTGATTTATTCCTATAAATATTGTAAATTGAAAGGGGTCAACTTACCCCACCCACCCATTAAAACTAAAGATTTTTTTTTTCATGTCAATGCATTCCTATATGCTAGAATTCGATATTATCTGGCAAAGCTTGTTCTCTAAAACTTAAATCAAAGACAAATCACACCTTTTTGTATTTGATAACTTATATATAAAGGCAATCACTTAAATAAGGTACCGAAATCCATATATGCCTATATAAGAAAAACGAAATATATGACACAAGCAATACAATATTCATGTGGTATTTTTTGACGTTTTGCATTTGTTTTGTGAACTTAAAAAACAATAAATGAAATAAAGGAAGAAACATATTGGGAAAAGCAGCAAAAGTAGTAACTATTCTATTGCCCCTTTCTCACTATGTGCCAGCTTTTCAAAATTAAGTGTACACTCATTGAATTACATATGGAGTACACTATGCGTTAAAAAATAAGGACACGCCTAAATTAATTCAATATTGAGGTATCTTTAATTTCGTTTAAAACACAGACCAGATATTCAATCAATATCAATATCAAAATGAAGATCGGGTATGACCTCCACATGCAGAAATACATGCACACGACATCGGGGGGGGGGGCATTTCTTCTGAAGTACTGCACCAAATTCCTGAAGATTAGCTGGTATGGGGCGACGTGCGCGGACTCTCCTACCAACAACATCCAATACATGATCAATGGGAAAGATGTCTGATTATTTCGCAGATCACTGGATTGTCAAGATTCCCTGTTTCCTGTCGAAGTCAACTGCAACACGAGCTCTGTGGGGTCAGAAATTATTATACAGTATGACAAAGTTTTGACCAATTCTATCTGCAAATGGGACAACAGGACGAACAATTTCATCAATTTGTCCATTCAGGTTTCCAGGAACAAGAACAAGTTATATTCTCTTACCGTAATAAACACCACCACAGACCATGATGCTCCCCCGCTAAAAGACATCATGCTCCAAGATAGTGGTGCATTTGTATCTCTCCCCACGCCGATGCTATCAGAATCGCAGACAGAACCTCGACTCATCCGAAAAGACCACATGACGCCACCGACGTATAGGCCAACCTTAATGTTGCTAGCACAACCGTAAACGATTATATTTGTTCTTGCACAATTTCTGCATTAGGGAAGATTGCTCCCCGACATTCCCCACACCCTCAGGAACGGTCAAGAAGGTATGTCTACAAGAACAATGTTTTCGGTCACACTTTGTTTTACAGGAGCATTTTGATTAAAGGCAATTCACAGTATTTGATAAGAGCTGCTGTTTTTGGAAGTGAACAAACTTCCTCGAGTAAAACCACCCTTTTGGTACCTACCCCTTCACTGCATTTCTTTTGTACACAATCCTTTCGAGAAGGACAATTTGAACATCCATCAAATACAAATATTTGAGGTTTGCTAATGACATCATCAAAATATGTTCCACGTATATCCAACAAATGCTCCTCAGTATTTCGAAGGCAAACGTAAGAACAAAGCCCTATCGTCGTGTACATATTGAACTGACTCATCTAGCTATTTATTGACACTACAGCTAACCTGCGCTTATATTTTATTTATCGAGGAAGGTTTGTTAGCTAGTTTCAATAACCCAGAAGACCCATATTGTGATGGCGGGAAACTACACAGCTCTTTCTTTAAAAATATATCTCCTTCATTGTCATGCAATATATCAACCGGAGCTGTTAAACGCAAATGCGGACCAGTTTGAGCTGCTTCTCCAATTTCTCTTAACGTTAATTGAGAGTTTGGGGTTACAGAATGGCTTTAAATTATAAAACTGTATTCTGAATCGTATTTTTAAACCATGTTGTTAATATTCAATTGGCCTTCTTACTTTGCATAGTCGACAATTACACAATATATACTCGTCGACCTGACACAATGTTATCAATTGTACAGTCCGCAACGTGGATGTCTATGTTTAGGTTGTCGGTATGATCTTTTTCCACCCTCGAAAGACTGGTTTCTACATGCTGATCACTTGTATATTTCTGCATTGCATTATTGTAGTATGTACATACAGGAATTGACGAAAACAATTGGTTTCTCTGTTATTCTTTCAAACCATAACCACATTTTATTCTTCCTATTGTCTTAGAACTTCTAATAAGGACCTGCTCAAAAACTTGATCTTTGAAACTATTGCCGATGCGAGATCGCTTTGACAAACTAGATGGTTTCCTTCATATAAGTGAAGAAAGCTGTACTCTGTAGGTAATGTTTGGCTTTAGTTTGAAGATAACATAGGAAGATAACAGAGCTCTAGACAGGGGCTACATTTCTCTGATGGCTTGAATTTACAGTTCTCAGCAATACAATCATTTGGCTTTAATAAACGTGTGTAGTAGGTCAGCCATTGTTTATATATGTAACACAACTTGGAAATGCGATTTGACAAACAAAGGGCTTCTTTTCAAGTTTGTCCTACATCTTTTGAAAGCTACTTCACCACAAACTTCTTCAATTGGTTTTTCTTCTTGCATAAGGATTTCATAAATGTTAACTAACGTTTTATCATTTCATTGGGTTCAACCTCGCTAAAGGTTTCAGTATTTGTCTTTGGTTTGGAAGTCCAAATCATGCTTTCAACTTCGTGTATTGTAACTTCCTCTCAAAGCAATGCAGTATTAAAAGAGATTCCCATAAGTATTACATTTAAAAATGTATTCAGTAGGAAATGGCCTCAAGTTGCTCTGGAAATAACCGTGTCATTGAACATGTGAATCACCACATTTTGAGAAATTCTGATAGTCTTGTTCTTCCATTTATTGTCCAATACAACGGAAGAAGCTCAAAAATGGTATGGAATCCACAATATTAATGTGACCTTCTTGCACTCTTGATAGTGCTATCCATTTTTACCTGCAATTGGAAAATAGATAAAAAGGCATTTATCATCACTTGTGGGTTGATTTTGTCTGCAGCATTTTTAATATTGGTATTATTCAGTTAACATCACTGCAAATGAAAATATTAAATTAAACACAACAACACTTTTTTTATCTTACTTTTGATTGAAGGTTTTACTTTAGCGTAATTCACCTTAATTTTCAAAGTTCATATAATGATATCTTTATCATACAATGGGTTATAGTAATAAATGCACCTTCAGAGTAATTACAATCGCCACCAGATGATATTTGCCGACGATTTTTATCTCATCCACATTTGCTCTTCATCTTTAACCTTCAATTGGATCTATTTTGCCAAAGATTAAGAAACTAAGCAAATGTAAAAAACAATTAAACAAATCCTAAATAGATTTATTTCATTATTTGCAAAAAATGATTTAAGAATTAAATAATTTTAACATAATCATGAACATGATCGATTTAATTGAGTGAATAAGAGAAACTTGTGTTTTCGTCAAATCATTATCTACAATGGCACTAATGGGCCACCGTAGTTTTAAAAAAAAGAATAGCTATTCCGAGGTAAATATTTTATATCTCTTTTTATATATTTGTCATTGTAAGGTGCATTTTTGTCATTTTATTCATGTTTAAAGATATATTTGAGTGTGAATGGTGATAAAATCGATGTTTTGGGCGGAATTAAACAAAACAAACACTTTTTGAATTACCCACGAAAACCCATTACAAAGCATTCTGCAGGCTATTTCAAAAATAATTTTTCAACTAAAATGTAATCATGAACATACAATTATGTTTTTTATCAGATAAGGGCATATATAAATGATAATAAGCTCAACCTATCCTTTTATGTGACTTCCAACAGCAAGTTGACCTCGAAATTTACCGATGACAGTTCACGCTATGTACTTTTCTATGGTGGTACGTTCTAACCATGCAAAAACTCGCACTTTTCAAAAAGTTTAAATGCATTTTTCAGTATTTTCCCCTGGTGGGATTTCTGAGGACTTTTTATATGTTATAAAGGAAGTGTGCAGCTATAATAAAATCACAAAATTGTTTCTGTTGCAATTAGTTGTGGGTTGACTTACAGATTGACTGGACTATGAATACTGTGCTGTATATCATATTATGTAATTATGCTATAATCCAATCAGAGATGTTTGAATTAGAGAGAATAACCACTTTGACATTTGAGAGATTGCTCCTTTGTTATAATTAGATTTATATTAGAGTCATTAACTGACACAGGTCCCATATGTGTCCTCTCCATCAGTGCCGTACCTACATTTTCCAGTTCTGGAGCAGCTTTCCTGGATACCCAAGTACTAGGCTAGGGCTCTGAAGTGACTTGCCAAAGGCCATTCCCACGAAACAAGAGGTCTTGGTGGGACTGGCCCCGGCCCCCCCCCCCCCTCGAGTTCTGAGTCCACCACTTTCACCACTATCTTTTATGTTTATGACATTTATGACATTTATGTTTGTAAAGTTGAAAGGGATGTGAGTAAGAATATACATGTAGATCTACTACTTGTACTATAAAACAGAGTCAATGTTCATACAGGTCTGCATCATCTTTTCTTTGGAAGCTTGTTTGAAATTGTCATTTTTCCAACTAGTCCAGGTAACTGGTCTCGAAGGCTATTGCTATTTTGACTGACGCCTTCGAAGCACGATAAATGTCCAAATGACGAAAAAAGCTTCGTTCACGGATCATTATTGAGACTAATTTCCAACCATCATGCATTCTGTAAAATAAAGAAAACGCAACTAAGGCATCTATTACCATAAACCTTTGGTCCAAAATTCTCACTTGCAAGAAAAATTCAATGTTTGGGAATTATATTATCACTGGAATCAAGTAAAATAAGATACTGCCAAACAAATAAGGTTGCATATATTACCAAATACTTCATGCTGGCATTGTTATCTATAGTATAATCTAATGAGAGATGTTTGAATTAAAGAGAAAAACTGCATTGACATTTGAGAGATTGCTTCTTTGTTATATTGCTTTCATAAGATATCTTCTATGTTTATGACACTTATGTTTGAAAAGTTCAAAGTGGCCTGAGAAAGACTATGTACTTACTTGTATTATAAAACAGAGTCAATGTTTATGCAGGTCTGCATCATCTCTTCTTCATAATCGTCATATTCCCAACCATCATGCATTCTGTTAAATAAAGAAATCAAAGTGCTGAAGGCACTGAAGTTGGATGACATAATTCAAATGGATGATAATCCTGCAAGGGTTAAAAGCAATGTCAACAGTATTTCATTTGCTTTACTGCTTGCTTTCATCAGCAATAGACTAAAAACTTTCAAATATCTCAAGGACATCCCAAGAACAAAACGCTAGTTAGGATCAGACTTTGGACATCTAGGTTATGAATTTTACATTAGGCCACGTAGAACCCTACAAAATATACTACAGTTGCCAAATGCATCCATATTGGTTGCTAGAATAATTATTACAAGAAAATCGTTTGAGTATGAATAGGAAAACAAATAGGAGACAAATACAACAAACATAGTTTTATTAGTATTTAAATGTATTTATTTTTTCAATAGCTTTCTCTTTTTATTAGTCAGAGACAAACATGTGTGAAGGTGTTTTGTTAAGTGACTGGAAAATAATAAGTTTTACAAAATATATGTTTTCATTATGCATATTTTTACATATGCATGTTAGTGACTGAAGAAATCAGTCTTATGGACCAAAATTTAGTTTTTTTAACTTTTACATATTATGATTTGGTAACATGTCAAAATTAAAATCTAAAAATTTCAAATCAAAATTCATAAAACTAAAAAAAGAATCAGTCATATTGGGAAACTCAAGGCAGTCTCTATTTAATTGTGACGTCTGGTTGTTTAATTGACTCTGATTGGCGTTTCATCGTTTTGACTTCATTCTTTTGAGTATCGACAAGTTTTTTGTGTGAACTACCTTGTATGAAATTTAATAACTTCTTTTCCCTTGATTCTTTCTTATCCAAATTGTCCACTGGTCATGTTTTCAAAAGAATGCTTTTTCTCAATATTAGGAGACACCAATGCAAATACTATGTATTCATTGTGAATTGTTTGTTTACCTTCTGCAGTATTTTCAGAGTGATATCTGACATATGACTAACATTTACAAGATTTAAAAAACACCCTTTGCTTTCTCTTAGCGTTACATATCTTAAAACGTTAAAAAGATGATCGATTGATTCTGAATAAAATCCTACTTCATAAAATAAGTAATTATGTTTAGGATATTTATAAACATTGTATAGGATAACAAATCAGACTCAAAACCTAAATCGACGACCCAAAACAACACCTCTCAAACAGCGCTAGCTTAAATGTTTTTACTTCTTGTGCTTTCCTTTTAATAAATATTCCTTGTGAGCTATACATTCAGTTTCTATGAACAACAAACAAAGAGCTTGTTGCCAATTCATAAAACATGTACCCTATGATACCAGGAAAAAATGTGATTCTCTTGTTCCATGCTGTCCTTAACATAACACAAAACTATCAAATGGAAAACTGATAAAGAAACCAGATGGCTTTAATATAAAACTATTTAACTTTTCAAGCCAAACACTTTAAGATGGCAGTTCTTAAGCTACTCCTGTGTATTCTCTTCATCATCCCTGAATTTCACTCAACTTCCAAGGTCCTCCTACCGTTGATGGTTTTTTGGACACCTATAAAAGAGTATAGATGAAAATGATATTTAGATATGAATACCTTTTTTCTAAAGTGGTTAAGTGTCTTGCCAAAGAACACTTCTAAGCAACCAGAGGGGCTTTAGCATAGGATCCCTTGGTACAAAGTCAACCACCTTTACCATTAGACCACAAAGGTCACTACAATGCTTCATCACAACTTTATACCATGTATATGTAGAGAATACAGAGTTTTATCTACATGTACTATGAATTTGTTTTTCAAATTTAGATGGTGAAGTGCAACAGACATGACATCAAATACCATCAACTATTATTGAGTCTAACTGAAAGCATATACATATATATAAACAAACATAATTTTTTTTATAAGAAATAATCAAATTTTTTTGTTAGCTTCACACACATTCTCACTAAGGGGAGAAAAAAGGTGAGAAAAATCTGTGTGTTTTTTTCAAGTTATAGTTATGAGCTGTTTTTTTTTTTCATTTATCATTTCTTCAAGAGCTGTCTCGAAATACTGGCTTGTAAATAATGAATACTTGAATTCTTTTTCTTGCTATGGATAGTCTTGGGTGTTATTCTTACAACCATTTTTTTTTCTGAATTAGGTACTACTTAATGACATTAGCATAATGTGTCCAGCATGGAAATTATGGTCACTTGTGTCAGTTGAAAACTAGATGACTTGTAAATGATTCATTCTACATTACGCTTATGGTTTTCTTTATAATAGAGTTTATGATCATCAGTGCATGTCACACTAGAAACGATGATCATTTCTTTGAATTAGGTAATATTATTTCTTTGTATTAGGTGATAACAGCTTGATTCAAAACATCCCACATTTACTCACAATCGTGATAATTAACATCAAAAGGATAAATTCCTCATAAGTCAAATTTCTCCTTTTTTCACAATAGTTAATATTTTAAAGATTTTTTTTCTCACTCATTTTCATTGTTATGGCTCTATACTTCATTTGTATCTAAATTTAAATCCATATGAGAGAATTGGTAAAAAAAAAAGAACTTATCCTAAGTCATATCTTAGTTGTTGTGATAGGACATACATTGTATCAACCATTTTGCATTACACTATAAGTCTGTTATAGATCTGAGGGTAAAACATGCTTACCCTGTGGTACTGCATTCTATGCTGTAGCGACTGGTACACCAGACTGACATTGTCTGGGGTTAATTGGTGGGACAGGCATGCAAAATGCTTCTCTACAACCTTCGTCTGAAACAGAAATTATCTGATATAAATACCAACAGCATAGGTGTTTAACATCATTGATTGTTAATGACATCAGAGCTCAATTCTGGAGCACAACTTGTAAGTCACCACCACTTCTATGGAACTATATATGTTATCAAATTTATCCTTTTCCTCTTTACTATGGACAATCTATAATTCATCAACCACATTAAATATCAAATAAACATGGAATATAATTCCAGCATGCTATATTCCAGCTTGCGATGCAAGGCACATAGAAAGTGTCTGTTGAATATCTAAGCATGACTTGCAGTCTTTTTAAACATAAAGGTTCTTGATTTAAGTAAATCCATGCTAAAATAATCACATTAGCCGAAAAAGGCAAGAAACAAATATATTCTTAATGATTTGAGAGCAATCGTTAGAATCAGCTTATACTTTTGACTCAATGGTTTCAAAGGTGTTTTGAAACAGATACCACAAAGTGAGGTATCATAGAGTGAAGGATTATGGACGTGATTCTGAAGTTACATAACAATGCAGAACATCAATGGTTCAATGCATTACTATAGAAAGTGCTTAATAAACATGAAGCAATTCCTATAGTCTCGCATTGAACCCTTAATATGTTCATATGGGCTCAACGCTTTCTCAACAACGTCTCAGTCATATCACAGTGTATAAGGAGGGGAAAATCCAATTAAACTTAATTTTAATTTTTCATCAAGAAAAAATAAAATTGAAACTCACATTGTCCTCAGCAAATACACTCCAGGCATACATGGGTCCCAGGAATGACAGTCTGGCTACCTTCATACCAGAGGCCTTGCTAAGCGGCTTGGGGAACCAGTTGGGTAAGCTTACCATCTGAAATGTTAGAAAGAGAAAGAGAAAGATAAGTTATACTACAGCTATGTAGGGAACCAATTGGGTAAGCTTACCATCTGAAAATGTAGGAAAGATAAAGATAAGTTATACTACAGTAATGGAACATAAGTTATACTACAACTAGGTAGAGAACCAGTTATGTTAGCTTAACATCTGAAAATGTTAAGAAAAGAAATACAAGTTATACTACAGCTAGGGAACTAGTTAGGTAACTAACCATATGAATATAGAAATAAATAAATAATACTTCGGCTGTACCTAGGTGGCTGTTTGGTGTAGGATTTGTAAATGATTGGCAGATTGAAAACATGAATAAGTCATGATGGTTAATCTAAAATTTTACTTTGTTTAAAAGAAATTGAGATTCGCATATTCAATGGATACCCGTCTTCATATTAACACATTATTTTGTTGCCAGAAAATGGTTTATTTTTGTCCATACATACCTAAATCAGGACATATTATACCAGGACAGGCATTTTTCCATGCAACTTTCAAACGCCACCATAGCATTTTTTTTAACATATATGTGAATGTATATCTCCCTTATATTGCATGAATGCAATATGACAGCATTGGTCACCACTTTGTGAGAATGAGTGATCAGTTTCTTTAAGAATTGTTTATATTGCCTCTTTGAGTTTTGCTTTTTTCCACGCTTTGAAGCTGAAATAACTTACATTATTTGATAACAGACAGGACAAATATTTGCAGGTCATGCAATCAAAATATTAAATGGATTTCAATATACCTCTGCATCTGTTTCTCCAATCCAACTGTAAATAGAAGTGGGATAGTGGTGCATCATACTGCCTTCACTGTTTGCTCACTGTAAGTCATGGTTTCTGTTAGTTTCACTATACACTCTGGTATTGAATGACCCCTTCATCTTCCAGAAGACTATGCTTTTTATCTGTGATGTTAAAAAAAATCTGCTATAAGGACTAAACATTTGTTACATTGGAAAAATGCACTAAGTTTCAAACATAGCACCCTATAAAATAGACAAACTTTTATCAGTATAATCAGGTATGAGCAATTTAAAACAGAGAAATTAATTTTTCATAGTGATTTGCATAAGAAAGCATAAAATACTACTGAGAACATTTATATTTGATTGATAAACCTTCAAGCAATTAAGACAAAAAGGCATAGCCCATCTTATTTTTCTGCAGTCTTTTAAATGTTTTAACCTCCCCAAACCCAGCTGCAACAGTGTGGATTGAACTCAAGTAACAAAGTTTCCACTGAAACCACTTACTAAGCTGTTATAGATAATCTCTCAGCGATTTGTCTATTTGGAGTTACAAACGTCAAAAAATTGGTATTGACAATCCTTGTCACTAAACCAAAGACTATTTACCATATCTTTACTTATCAGATGCTTAAACCCTGTGCTTTCGTTAAATAACGTGAAGTGAGCATGCTTTCGTTAAATAACGTGAAGTGAGCTGTCACGTTTGTCTGATCATCTTTGGGATTAACAAAATTACCAGATTTCAGCAAGTTAAGAAATTCAAAATTATCTTCGATTTGGCGACAACAATTGTTAATATCAAATAACTACCATATATTACTATCATGGCACTTTGAGGTAGTCCTTAAAAAACCACACCCACCAATGAATAATTCAAATTAAGATCATTGTTTACAAAATAAACCATTTAAAGGAAAGATACTTTGTCACTGTCTGTAACTGGGTTTTTTTCTGTGGTGAGTGATTCAAAGCATTCGGAACACCTCGGCCATTTCTTAAAATAACCTCGGAGGTAATGGGGAGCCATTTTTGAAAGTAGATCAGCAACGAAGGGCATGTCCGTTTGCAATCGTATCTACTCGGAAATCCCCGGCACAAGCCGGGGATTGCCGAAAAGAGCCGATTGACAAAATATGAAACAAAGATGTGTTGATATGATCATCTTTAATGAAAAGGGTAAAAAAAACATTCAGTTGTGATATAACCAATTTGTGTGTATTTAAATACATATTTAGTGCCTGTCTGCATTTTGCGTTATCCGCCGGAAATAAGGCGAATTACCCCAGGATTTCTGGTGTATTCATGTACTGCCTACGAGGTATATCTACCGACTTGTTACGGGGATTGCCGAGTAGATACGATTGTGATTCAATGGTCACTTCCCTTTGAGTAAGAGCTATACAGGTACTCATTACAAATGCTATGACAATATCATAGAGTTCATATAGTTTTTTGAGCCGGATGTGAACATTGTGTACATCTAATCCTTAGGATTCTATAGGCACCTGGATTTGGTTGTGTTTGTTTGTTTGTTTTTCCATTAATGTACAGGACTCAGTCTTGAGTGTTATATTTGATTTATGTTTGCAGCAATGAGTACATTGAGTACTTTATCGTAGACTCATTACTTATTACAAGAATGCATAATGTTTACAAGCAGAATAAGATTAGTGAAAGAGAGAATCCAGTGAAAGATATTGTTACTTATTGAAATGACTAAGATTATCCTCTTAATGTTCAATGGCTCTTTTCTAAAAGAAATCGTTAGACCTAAACGAAATTATTCAAGACAAACATTTAGTACAAGCTTCATACCTTCTCACCGGAGTGACACAATGAATTACGGTATGCTTTATTGTATCGAAGACTGAATTCATTTCAAGTATCTTGTCTTGAATGCCGAAGCCTAGATTAATTTGCAAACGTGTATGAGGTAAACAAAGATGGCAGCAAACATTGATGATTGACAGGTTATCGACAACTTCCGGTCATTTTCGTAACGCATTTAAACAGAAAGTTAACAATGATTTCGATGATGAAAACCAAAGTATCCATGCAAATCAATGAAATATCATTTTACTTACCGTTTATATGGAACAATGCTCCTTCCAAGACAATGCGAAGAAAACACGATCGGGCGTCCAACACGATTTACACTGAGAGAAATATGTAGGTCAATATCGCTCCCCATATTTTCGAACAGGAAACCTGGATAACTCGGGGCTAATTCTTTCAAAACTGATAGAAGGGCCGATGTCAATTGCACCTCACTTTAGTAAGATAGTGATTTAAACTTTGGGGACCGAGATGGGAAATTTCAATCAAAATGATACATGATTTATCATGTTTTATCACGAAATTAAGTAGCCGACTGATTGCAAGTCACGTTTTCGTTTCAAGATCCCCTAGATAGTAACGTCATAGGGTTTTCCCCACTTGTCTAGCGGTAAGATGGAAATGAGGCGGGGCTTTCTTCCATGTGATCGGACGACTCATGTCACATGACATCCTTATTTGGCTTGTTAATGGGCCTAAAAATAGCAATATTCGGTCAAGGGAAAAAATGAAAAAAATAGTGCATACCATTTCCTATTAAATACGATTATGGTGTCTCTAAAACTTTATTATTGACCACCCATCATCTTTCAATTATAAAGTTTGAATAAAAAATACATAGCATACAGTATATTATGATCAGCTTTTTAAAATATTGACGAGTATAGGACAAGTTCAGATGTCAGGTCATCCCACGGCGGTTCATTTTGTAATAAGGTCACGAAACGATTTCGGAATTATAGCCTTGTTAGATGACTGACGTCATCCAACAAAAACAACTAAGGGATCTATTTCCATAAACCCTTGGGCCAAAATTATCAATTGCAAGAATAATTCAATGTTTGGGAATAATACTATCACTTGAATCAAGTAAAATAAAATACTGTCAAACGAATAAGGTGACATATATATAACCAAATACTTTACAGGGTATTTCATTTTTTGAAAAGGAAATTCACGCTGTCATTGTTATTTAAACTATCGGCCCATAACGCTATTAAATTGTCAAAAAGGTGCCTTGTACTCAATTTAAAAGCTCCAACAATAACAAATAATCCATGTCAGCAACTGACGAGTTGACATCGTTGCTTTATTGGTCAGCATCATAGTGTATTCCATCTACAACACGATGTGTACCTAATGCTTTCCTTACACACCGAGAAAATTACATAGACCGTCTACACAAACATTAGATTATGCCAAACTGCAGGGTGTAATCACCGAATCGATAGAAGGTGAACACTTATTTCACCGTGGAGTGTTGTGGGCAACACACACTTTCTAGCCTAGTACTGCAGGGAACATGTACTGTAACACTAAAAAATGAATGCTGTAGTTCTACTGAAAAGGGAGAAGTTTTTTTCAGATAGATGTTTGTTTAGAGGAAGCATCTTCGGCGAGGCGTGACGAGGGCTCGCCTTCCCGATTTTTCTATGACGATTTTTGGTGAAAATGGTCTAGTTAAATACACTGTTTTGTAACGAAATGAAAGAGTACAAAAAGTTGTCTTACCTACAACCGGCGATACGTTGTCCTTTCAAGGAGTTGAACACTGTGTCCAAATTAAAGTTTGAAACGGTGGCGCCGATCCTGTTGTTCGTGTTTTGTTTTTCGATAGAATGTTTTATGGTTCATTCATGATTGGCGGAAATAAACTCAATGAGTGGCAATGAATTTATGTAAAACCAGTCCATTCCGTTTTTACTCGAAGACGATCCGAATGCAATCGGGATGTGTCCGGCTTCGCCGGACACATGCCGAATAAGACTTCGAGTGTTTCCGGCTCCGAGTTTTATCCTATAGATTTACCGGAAACCACATGTTTTTTTGCTAATGGTATAACCGGTGTTAACATAACTTGTTACTCGTACGTATGTTACCGTTATGAGAGAGCGGTATAATAAAATATTTACAACTTGCATGAATGAATAGAGTTCGCCCAACTATAAGTTTGCTTTACCACAGTTAAGCTATGTTGCATTGATCAGTATTTCAGTTTATCATTATGAATTGCATCACAGTAGATCCAAATGATCAACTGCAATATAACGATAGATGAATTCCAATATCTAGTCAGTATGATGATGGTGATGGTGATGGTAATGGTGATGGTGATGGTGATGGTGAGGATGAGATTGAGGTTGACGACGACGACTACGACAACGACGACGACAACATCCTGCAGTTCACGGTGTTTGTGGTATATAACATCTTGGATTATTCGAGTTAAGAGCCTTACATGGTGTTGGTTATTTCCGCTGATATTTACTTATTACATATATGATAAACCTCACAGGGCGACGTCAAATACGCTCAAGTGTAAAGATAATTTGTTCGAAAATGGTACATATCAGATATCGTCTGCCAGAAAATCTATACGGACTACACCAATGCGGTGGACGTACTCGTATGTGTATATACGCTTAGATCGCCTTTTCGAGCTATTTCAAACTGTAGTATACTGTGCTATATATAGGCCTATTTACCATCTGTGTGTTTTGTAAATCACCAAGGCGTAAATGGGCTGTGTCTTTTAGAGGTAAGACGTCCTTCTTCATCATAAACGGCTTTAGATAACTGAATTTCATTTTCTACAGTTTTCTTAACGTCTTTGTCTTGTGTTCGCATTCGACCTTAAAGATACTCTCTCAGAGATGTGTGTATTTGGAATAACAAACGTAAAAAAATCGGTATTAACAATCCTTGTCATTAAACCAAAGACTGTTTTCCATTTCTGTACTTAAAAGTTGCTTACACCCCGTGCTTTCGTTAATCAACGTGAAGTGAGCTGTCACGTTTTCTTTAAACTTTTAATTTAATTGCGTCCATTGGTTAAATCTGAGAATAATCACCTATAAAGGTTAAGGTTATTGACCTACTTTATTTCGCCAGACCAGTATCAAGTCGGTTTCCCCTTGCGATCTGGCTGTGAAAGTGTCATTTTCTAATCAATCATTTATATTAAACTGTCTGTCACTGATTCCGTGTGAGCACAGTTTTCCCAACAGACGGTGAAATACAGATTGGTCGGTCCATTTACAACCGTTTAAATGTGAATATCGCAATACAGGCAATAAATTACCGGTTTGTTATGTCGATCTTAGAATGATTCTAATGTGATCAGCAAGCCATTACATAGTGATTATCTTAACAAGACATAATTATCTGAATAGTAAAAAAAATCATTCAGGCGTAGCACATCGGCCGCGGGATACGAGGGTCGTGAGTTTCAATCTCGTGAGTAACGGGGTCTGCGTTGCGACCTTACATTTATCAACAATCGAGCGGTGGTTTTATATCAAGAAAGCAGAATTAAAAGTGATTAATTAAAGATGGAATTTTCGCCAACGATGCAAACTGAACCGATTTGCAACAGGCCTATCGTAAACTAATAAGCTTTATATGGACATATGACTTGCGTAACTGCAAGTGTTGTTGATTATTTCTGTGCACTAGCGATGTTAACTTATTTAACCTTATTTTAGGCACCAGGGCTTTCACAAAGGGCAGGGTAAGTCGGCTCGACACGTCTCCGTGGTCAGTCGGCTCGACACGTCCGTCCGTGGTCAGTCGGCTCGACACGTCCGTCCGTGATCAGTCGGCTCGACACGTCCGTCCGTGGTCAGTCGGCTCGACAAGGCCCGTCCGTGGTCAGTCATCTCGACATATCCGTCCGTGGTCAGTCGGCTCGACATGTCTGTCATTGGTTAGTTGGCTCGACACGTCCGTCCGTGGTCAGTGATCTCGACATGTCCGTCCGTGGTCAGTCAGCTCGACAAGTCCGTCCGTGGTCAGTCATCTCGACACGTCCGTCCGTGGTCAGTCGGCTCGACATGTCCGTCCGTGGTCAATCGGCTCGACATGTCCGTCCGTTGTCAGTCGGCTCGACACGTCCGTCCGAAGTAAGTCTGCTTGACATGTCTGTCCTTGGTCAGTCACCTTGACAGGTCCGTCCGTGGTTAGTCGGTTCGACATGTCTATCCTTGATCAGTCATCTCGACATGTCCGTCCGTGGTCAGTCAGTTCGACATGTCCGTCCTTGGTTAGTCGACTCGACACGTCCGTCCGTGGTCAGTCGGCTCGACATGTCCGTCCATGGTCAGTAATCTCGACACGTCCGTCCGTGGTCGGTCATCTTGACATGTCCGTCCGTGGTAAGTCGGCTCGACATGTCTGTCCTTGGTTAGTTGGCTCGACACGTTTGTCCGTGGTCAGCCGGCTCGACACGTCCATCCGTGTTCAGTTGGCTCGACATGTCCGTCCGTGGTAAGTCGGCTCAACATGTCCACCCGTGGTCAGTCGGCTCGACATATCCGTCCATGGTCAGTCATCTCGACACGTCCGTCCGTGGTCAGTCATCTCGACATGTCCGTCCGTGGTAAGTCGGCTCGACATGTCTGTCATTGGTTAGTTGGCTCGACACGTCTGTCCGTGGTCAGTCGTCTCGACACGTCCGTCCTTGGTTAGTCGTCTCGACACGTCCGTACGTGGTCAGTCGGTTCGACACGTCCGTCCACGGTCAGTCGTTCGACATGTCCGTCCGTGGTCAGTTGGCTCGACATTTCTGTTCGTGGTTAGTCGGCTCGACATGTCCGTCCGTGGTCAGTCGTCTCGACATGTCCGTCCGTGGTCAGTCGGTTCGACATGTCCATCCGTGGTTAGTCATCTCGACATGTCCGTCCGTAGTCAGTCGGCTCTTCATGTCTGTCCGTAGTCAGTCGGCCCGACATTTCCGTCCGTGGTCAGCCGGCTCGACACGTCCGTCAGTGGTCAGTCGGCTCGACATGTCCGTCTGTGGTCAGTCAGCTCGAAATTCCCGTCCGTGGTCAGCCGGCTCGATACGTCCATCCGTGTTCAGTTGGCTCGACATGTCTGTCCGTGGTTAGTCGGCTCAACATGTCCATCCGTGGTCAGTCGGCTCGACATGTCCGTCCGTGGTTAATTGGCTCGACATTTCTGTTCGTGGTTAGTCGGCTCGACATGTCCGTCCGTGGTTAGTCATCTCGACATATCTGTTCGTTGTTAGTCGGCTCGACGTGTCTGTCTATGGTCAGTCGGCTCTACATGTCTGTCCGTGGTCTGTCGGCTCGACATTTCCGTCCCTAGTCAGCCGGCTCGACACGTCCATCTGTGATAAGTCGGCTCGACATGTTCGTCCGTAGTTAGTCGGCTCGACATTTCTGTTCGTGGTAAGTCGGCTCGTCATATCCGTCCGCGGTTAGTCGGCTCCACCTGTCCGTCCATGGTCAGTCGGCTCGACATGTTCGTCTGTGTTGAGTCGGCTCGACATGTCCATCCGTGGTCAGCGGGATCAACATGTCCATCCGTGGTCAGTCGGCATGTCTGTCCCTGGTTAGACGGCTCGACATGTCCGTCCGTGGTTAGTCGGCTCAACATGTCCGTCTGTGGTTAGTCGGCTCGACATGTCCGTTCGTGGTTATTAGGCTCGACATGTCTGTCCTCGGTTAGTCGGCTCAACATGTCTGTCCTTGATTAGTCAGCTCGACATGTCCGTCCGTGGTCAGTCGGCTCGACATGTCTGTCCATGGTTAGTCGGCTCGACATGTCCGTCCGTGGTCAGTCGGCTCGTCATATCCGTTCGTGGTTAATCGGCTCGACATGTCCGTTCGTGGTTAACCGGCTCGACATGTCCATCCGTGGTTAGTCTGCTCGACATGTCCGTCCTTGGTTTGTCGGCTCGACATGTCCGTCCGTGGTTTGTCGGCTCGACATGTCCATCCTTGGTCAGTCATCTGGACATATCCGTCCGTGGTTAGTCGGCTCGACATGTCCGTCGTCCGTGGCTAGTCGGCTCGACATGTCCGCCCGTGGTTAGTCGGCTCGACATGTCCGTCCTTGGTTAGTCGGCTCGACATGTCCGTCCTTGGTTAGTCGGCTCGACATGTCCGTCGTCCGTGGCTAGTCGGCTAGACATGTCCGCCCGTGGTTAGTCGGCTCGACATGTCCGTCCTTGGTTAGTCGGCTCGACATGTCCGTCCTTGGTTAGTCCGCTCGACATGTCCGTCCGTGGTTAGTCGGCTTGACATTTCCATCCTTGGTCAGTCGTCTCGATATGTCCGTCCGTGGTTAGTTGGCTCGACATATCTGTCCTTTGCTAGTCGGCTCGACATGTCCATCCTTGGTCAGTCATCTCGACATGTCCGTCCGTGGTTTGTTGGCTCGACAGGTCCGTCCTTGGTTAGTCGGCTCGAAAATTCCGTCCTTGGTTTGTCGGCTCGACATATCCATCCTTGGTCAGTCATCTCGACATGTCCATCAATGGTTAGTTGGCTCGACATGTCTTTTTGTGGTAAGTCGGCTCGACATGTCCGTCCGTGGTCAGTCATCCCGACACGTCCGTCCGTGGTAAGTCGGCTCGACATGTCCGTCCTTGGTCAGTCATCTCGACATGTCCGTCCGTGGTTTGTTGGCTCGACAGGTCCGTCCTTGGTTAGTCGGCTCGAAAGTTCCGTCCTTGGTTTGTCGGCTCGACATATCCATCCTTGGTCAGTCATCTCGACATGTCCGTCCGTGGTTAGTTGGCTCGACATGTCTTTTTGTGGTAAGTCGGCTCGACATGTCCGTCCGTGGTCAGTCATCCCGACACGTCCGTCCGTGGTAAGTCGGCTCGACATGTCCGTCCTTGGTTAGTCGGATCGACATGTCCGTCTTTGGTTAGTCGGCTCGACATGTCCATCCTTGGCCAGGCATCTTGACATATCCGTCCTTGGTTAGTCGGCTCGACATATCCGTCTGTGGTCAGTCGGCTCGACATGTCCATCAATGGTCAGTCATCTCGACACATCTGTCCGTGTTCAGTCGGCTCGACACGTCCGTCCTTGGTAAGTCGGCTCGACATGTCCGTTCGTGGTTAGTCGGCTCGACACGTCCGTCCGTGGTCAGTCGGCTCGAAACGTCCGTCCGTGGTCAGTCGGCTCGACACGTCCGTCCATGGTTAGTCGGCTTGACACGTCTGTCCGTGGTTAGTCGGCTCGAAACGTCCGTCTGCGGTCAGTTGGCTCGACATGTCCAGCTGTGGTCAGTTGGCTCGACGTGTCCATCTGTGGTCAGTCGGCTCGACACGTCCGTCCGTGGTCAGTCGGCTCGACACGTCCGTCCGTGGTCTGTCGGCTCGACACGTCCGTCCGAGGTTAGTCGGCTTGACACGTCCGTACGCGGTCAGTTGGCTCGACATGTCCGTCTGTGGTCAGTCGGCTCGACATGTCCATCTGTGGTCAGTCTGCTCGACACGTCCGTCATGCTATACTATAGTAGTAAAGGGAAGTACACCTACGCAAAGCCTCAAAATTCTAGATCTTCTTTGTATGATTACGAGCAGGGTTGGGAAGCTGTCAATAACCTAGTTATATGTTTCTTTGCTGTTCTTTTTACGGTAGAAGACGACTTATTTAAAAAAGTTGAAATATTCATCTCTGAGAGAGTATTTTTAATGATTTAATATAACCTTGAATTATAACGTATTGAATTTATGAATTCATGTTTTATGTGTTTATAAATCTTCCAAAAATTATTTTGTTACCTTTGAAGATGGTATGGTCATATTGACATTTTTGCCCCCAAACCGTTACCATGTAAACTGTCATTTTATAAAAAAAAAAATAATAACTCGTAGATCTGCATTTTTCTATTTTTGAATTCACAATAACATTGTAAATAGCATTCCAAAAATTTAGAACATTCTATGAAAGGATTACTTTCTTGTAAAACTGTATAAAATGTATTATTTTTATTTGTCGCAACGTTTACTATACTCAAACTGAACGTGAAAGAATGTTTAGTTGATTATAATAGGATAACGCAAAGATTAAGATTGGTCATGTGATATTTCCCCCACAAAAACACAGTGTGACAGTAATAGGGTTTATGTATAAATACTACTTCTACAGTGTGACAGTAATAGGGTTTATGTATAAATACTACTTCTACAGTGTGACAGTAATAGGGTTTATGTATAAATACTACTTCTACAGTGTGACAGTAATAGGGTTTATGTATAAATACTACTTCTACAGTGTGACAGTAATAGGGTTTATGTATAAATACTACTTCTACAGTGTGACAGTAATAGGGTTTATGTATAAATACTACTTCTACAGTGTGACAGTAATAGGGTTTATGTATATACTATACACTGACTTACTACAGTGTGACAGTAATAGGGGTACAGTGTGACAGGGTTTATGTATGAATACTACTTCTACAGTGTGACAGACATGTATAAATACTACTTCTACAGTGTGACAGTAATAGGGTTTATGTATAAATACTACTTCTACAGTGTGACAGTAATAGGGTTTATGTATAAATACTACTTCTACAGTGTGACAGTAATAGGGTTTATGTATGAATACTACTTCTACAGTGTGACAGTAATAGGGTTTATGTATAAATACTACTTCTACAGGTGACAGTCATAGGGTTTATGTATAAATACTACTTCTACAGTCTCGCGTAGAAGCCGGCTTTATGTGTGATTCGGTAGAGTGGTTGGTTTTCTCTCGAATTTAAGCAACGCAACATACTAAGTGGTTAGTACCTGGATGGGTGACCCACGATGGCTTTACTCCGAGAGGGACCCGATACACGTTACAGAATTGGTGGCAGCGGGGGATGTGGTTTGATATCGCCATCATTCCCGTACCCACAGTGTAAGAACTCGACTGTATGAATTCCGGAAGTCGGTGACGATTAGGTATACAGTTTCACTAATAGGCATACACAAATGTTTATCTGTTGTCAGACCAAGTGTAAATAAAGAGGATTTTTACTGATTTAAAGTTAAAGGTAAGTGTTACTTGCATCTAATATACTCTAGCAATACTAAACGGATCCAGATCTAAATCAATTTCAAATCTTTGACTTCTTTCACTACTAAAAACATGCCAATATTTGAGGTCGTCAACTCCTGTGTACATTGAATTTCGATATAAATCAACATATTGTCAAAATCTGGGGCAATAATTCAAAATTTTGAAGCGGCAATTCTTCGAAGTTATGAATTTATTATATAAAAATACCAGTCTTTAGTCTCGTTGGCATGTATATCTTTGAAAACGGGATGTTTTTTATGTGTAGCATACGCTGTTTGTACTGTATGTATAGTCGTAAACTATTGTATGCCGAATCGAAAAAACAAAAATCTGACTGTATGCCAAATCGCAATTATTCTGTATGCCTAATCCAAATCCTTATTCTTTTTTTTTTGCCATTTCAGAGCATTATGAGCGAGTGACAATGCTAATCCTACGCCATAGTTTGTACACAGTAATTCATGGAAATGCATTTGATGCCTAATATGCTCAAAAATGTAGATGCTTGTGGGGATAATTTATTTAATACGGACGGTGTTTTCTAGATAAGTAGAGCAATTGAATTATATTCATAAGTAAATTAAAGTTTTAATTACATTTTTCACAAATAAAGCATATTTACGCCTCCAAAATGATGCAGATTTTCTTTTTTCTTACATCGATCGCTACAAAATGCAAAATCCTCTCTAAAGAAGAACGAAATCAAGTTGTTAAATTTTAAGAATCAGGACGTTCTTCGCACGTTTTTTGTCAAGAGTAGTAATGGACGCATCCCGATAGAGTGTCGCCCTACACAAACGGTATTTTATAGACAAATTTGAAGGTCGTTATTATGGTGAAAAGATTCACGAACTTTGTGACAAGTGATGTCAAGATGCTTCTTTATGAAGATATATTTGTCGGGACCTCTTTTGGAGGAGAAAGATTTTAATTCACGGATGATTCCGGTTTATATGAATTAAAAGGATATCATGGTTGGTTGTTAAATGATTTCTCAGATTGAAGATTAAATTTGTAACAGGATCGACAATGA
Organism: Cerastoderma edule; assembly: GCA_947846245.1. Classification (NCBI taxonomy): domain Eukaryota; kingdom Metazoa; phylum Mollusca; class Bivalvia; order Cardiida; family Cardiidae; genus Cerastoderma; species Cerastoderma edule. The sequence goes on from OX401404.1 coordinate 2,262,245, forward strand.
ATAGAATATCAAAAAAAATCACGTACCTATATTAGCGTTTTTAAACTTATCTAACATCATAATATGCAAACAATAAATGGTTTAAAGAATAACATAAGAATTAATTTAAATATGTGTTTATTCAAGAAATATATATCTACATCTGCGTGTGTCTTCGCATTTACTTTGAGAACGTCTTTAAGATAGTCGGTTGTCTACGTGACTGAAAATCTCTTCAAATGAGGAAAGGCTGCGGTAGCCTGGAGCCTGGCCCGTTCGTATACCGCGAACTAATGCGGGTATGCATGGGCCAGGACTCCAGGCTAAGATTGCAGTAAATACAATTCTCGACAGTGTGTAACCTTAAAGGTCAGGTAGAGGCGAAAATTAATACAATCATATATTTAGAGAACAAATGCCATTTTAAAATCAAGTTTCATATTTTAAGAATCTTTCATGTATTGGAATTTGTAAATGCCAGCTTTTTTCATATAAATTTATGTCCAAAGTGAAGTTAAAAATTAAGGGGATGTAATTAATATGAATTGAAAGAACAAAATTAGTGATATTCATTTTGAAAATATTAAAGGCTAATGAAAGGAAACTAATGCTATATCAAACTATTTTATTTGGTAAACTTTCGGTCAGATTAAAATAGTTATCCCAAAAAGCATAAACAACTAAAATGTGAAAGCAAACGAGAAATAACCCAGATTAGCCAGTTTAATAATTAGGATTGCCTGATTCTTCACCTCTGACCTGGTCACGTGATACACAAATCTCTAAACCGACCAATCAGAATCCGTTATTTTAAATATGTAAACAAACAGATTGTTGATAAATATTATTGAAATTGAGATACCTATATTTCAAGCACAAAAATGACTTATAAATGTTAAAGGAGTTTATAAAATAGGGCTTCATAGCAATCATAGATTAATTTGCATGACTTTTATGAACATAATAAAATAACTACATATATTTTTAGTAGTTGTTTGACTTATATCCTCGTATGCCTTTAATTCAAAACCAGTCAAATTTGGATAGGTGGCTCGGAACGCTTTTGAAAGGATCACTTTTTTCATGATTTACATTTCAATTCATTCTTTAATCAAAGCAATTCAAAGTTCTCCATCAGCCAGTTTAGTTCAGGGTAGGAGTATTAACATCCCTTGGGGCATTGTTTATGAACCGATAAGAAAAGTTTTCTTTGTTTGAACATGTCCTGCTACATCTATAGTAATGCGACTACGATACAGTGAATTTTCGATTAGGAATTCACTGCTAAACGCCTTTACGCTTTTAGGCTGACAGTATATGTGCCACAAAAAACGAACAGAATTTAAATAGATGCATATCAATGGGAATAAAGGGTGGTATTTCTATGTTAATAAAGTTTATATCGAAAGATTCGCCGCTTCAAAATGTTTAATCAATGCTCCAAATTGTGAAAATAACACGAAATATGTCGAACTTTTATGCACAAGAAGCGGATGGGTTTTCAGTTTGACATGATTTAAGCCGTAAAACGTATGCAAGATTTGTACTTGATGCATGACTACAGCCGTTCATCATCTTAAGAGTAAAAATTGATCAAATAACACTTACCTTTCGTTCTAAAACAATTAAAAAACGCGTTTTAAAACCGGGAGCTGTCAACAAATAAACAGCTTTGTATGCCTATTAGTGAAACTGTATACCTAATCGTCACCGACTTCCGGAATTCATACAGTCGAGTTCGTAAACTGTGGTACCCTTAATAGTTCGTCGCATGTTCTCGATCCTTGTTTCCGCTACGTGACAGTGTTATTAGTGGCAGTTGTACCTTCTTGAAGTGTAAAAAGTCGGTCGCTGTCCGTGTATGTGTTTGTGACATTTGTTACTTCGGGACGAAAAAGGGTGGGAGAAATGTGACAGAAAAAGGATTTATGTATAAATACTGCATCTACATTCTTGCCGTTGAAGCTGGCTTCTATGGGTGATTCGGTAGATTGGTTGGCTTTCTCTCGAAGTTAAGCAATGTACATCACGGTTGGTACCTGGATGCTTGACCCGTGATGTCTTTACTCCGAGAGGGACCCGATGCACATTACAACAGTATTCATAAATTTAGCATAATGATAGAACTGTTTTTACACACACATTTTCAATGTGTAAAAAGATGGCAAATATATCTTCATACTATGCTAACCTTCTGAAAGTTAGTCAACCCTTATGTTTCGTCTGAAGCTGTGTTAATTGTGTAAGTAATTAATTGTAAATGGTGGTCGTTCAAACGTTATAGTAATGCCAATTTCTTTAATCGGACCGTCTCAGAAATGTTGGCAGGTCACACGGAAAACTTAATAACCAAAGTGAACCCATGCATAAGAAGAGGTATATCGAACGTCCATATGTACACGAACATTGGGAAAGAACATTAAACAAAAATATCAATTGGATTTCATTTTATTTCTTTATGAATAAAATAAACCAAGATAATCCTATACAGCAATTTAAATATAAAACTATTCAATAACTAATAGCCCCCTATGCCTTCTCTGTAACGAATTCGAAGATTACGAACATTTTTTATTCGTTGTAAATATCCAGACTTATTTTGGTCTACCATTGAAAAAGCATTAAGAAAATGTGGCTATCATAGATCGTTTAAAAATTCAGAAAATTGTATTTTTGGTTATAGAATACAACTAGTAGAACATCATCATGTTAATATTCTTTTTAATGGTATCCCCTATTGCATATACAAAACATACTTTATAAGTGAAAGGAGAACTAAACCTTTGAATTTGACACAAATCCTTTTTGTTGGATGACGTCAGTCATCTAACAAGGCTATAATTCTGAACTCGTTTGGTGACCTTATTACAAAATGAACCGCCGTGGGAGAAACTGACATCTGACATTTTCCTACACTTGTCAATATTTTAAAAAGCTGGTCAAAATATACTGTATGCTATGTACTTTTTATACAAACTTTATAATTGAAAGATAATGTATGGCCAATCATAAAGTTTTAGAGACACCACAATCGTATTTAATAGAAAATGGTATGCACTATTTTATCCTTGACCGAATATTACTATTTTTAGGCCTATTAACAAGTCAAATAAGGAAGTCATGTGACATGAGTCGTCCGATTACATGGAAGAAAGTCCCGCCTCGTTTCCATCTTACTGCGAGACATGTGGGGAAAACCCTGTGACGTTACTATCTAGAAACGAAAACGTTTCATGCATGACTTGCAACCAGTCGGCGATTTAATTTCGTGATAAAACATAATAAATCATGTGTCATTTTGATTGAAATTTCCCATCCCGGTCCCCAAGTTTTAAACACCATCTTACTAAAGTGAGGTGCGATTGACATCGGTCCTTCTATCAGTTTTGACAGAATAAGCCCCGAGTTTTCCAGGTTTCCTGTTCGAAAATATACCGATATTGACCTACATATTTCTCTCGGTGTAAATCGTGTTTTCTTCGCATTGTTTTGGAAGGAGCATTGTTCCATTAACATAAACGGTAAGTAAAATGATATTTCATTGATTTGCATGGTTACCTTTGCTTTCATCAACGAACTCATTGTTAACTTTCTGTTTAAATGCGTTACGAAAATGACCGGAAGTTTTCGATAACCTGTCAATCATTAATGTTAGTTGCTATATTTGTTTACCTCATACATGTTTGCAAATTAACCAAGTCTTCGGCATTCAAGACAAGATACTTTAAATAAATTTAGTCTTCTATACAATAAAGCACACCGTAATTCATTGTGTCACCCCGGTGAGAAGATATGAAGCTTGTACTAAATGCTTGTCTTGAATGATTTCGTTTATGTCTAACAATTTCTTTTTAGAAAAACGCCATTGAACATAAATAGGATAAACCTAGTCATTTCAACAAGTAAGAATATCTTTCATTGGGTCCCCTCTTTCATTAATTTTATACTGCTTGTAAATATTATGCATTCTTGTAATAAGTAATGAGTCTATGATAAAGTACTCAATGTACTCATTGCTGCAAACATAAATTAAATAAGGGAAAAACAAAACCAGGGGCCTATAGAATCTAGTACTATATAGAATCCTAAGGATTATATGTGAACAATGTTCACATCCGGCTCGAAACACTATATGTACTCTATGATATTGTCATAGCATTTGTAATGAGTACCTGCATATCTCTTACTCAAAGGGAAGTTACCATTAGATCACTCGCCACAGCAAAACAAATTAAAGCGCTGAGAGCACTGAAAGACTAAGGTGCGTTTAAAGCAAGATGATGGAGGATACTTTTGAAAATTTCTTTGGGCAACATCTCGAGTAAAACAGCTACTCTTTTTACCACCATTACTATAATTATTATTTCGGTGAACAGAGAATGAACGATAGTCTATTTTTCAAACATCTGACCTGTTTGTTGCAGACAAATCTGGATCACATTGTGGGAAAATCTCTCAACGAGCAATTTCTCCTTTTCCTGCAATGTTTTCTGTCCTAGCAGAAGATTATTTTTACATTTCACATATTTTGAAATGCAAACAATCCGCAAACTCTTTCAATTTGGGACATTCTTAAATTTGGCGGTTAAATGCAATTTCTCATTTTCTCACAATGCTTTCTGTCCTATCAGAAGATATTTTTCAAATTTATCACATTTTGAAATGCCGATTGTAGGTAGGATAGGTGGTGTTTTTCAGGGTTTATACATATTTTGATTAAAAGAATTTAACTATCTGATTCAGACGAAAGCTTCAAGCTAATTGAGTCCTTGAGTATGTTTTAGGTAAGTATACAGTATTTAAAAAGGTACCTATTTTTAGACCAAACCATTCTGATGTGTTTATGTTTACTTGACACCATAGTCGTCGTAAACTGTAATTGACAAAGGCTACCTAATTCGTAGAGATTTTAAACTTCACAGTAATAATATAGTGCCAAACAAAGAGAGTAAACCGGACTACATTCCTAGTTCCAAGAAGGTATTAGTCCGCACAGTGAAGGCGGATGTTTAAGTGAGTAATTGGGGTCAGACCGCTGTTTGTGTATCGATAAAGTACCGTCCCTCAAAAAGTGGTATGTAAATTCAATGGACTAAGGTGCTGACGCACCCTTAGTCCAAAAACAGTTACAGACAGTGAGCAAGTATCTTTCCTTCAAATGGTTTATTTTGTAAACAATAATCTTAATTTGAATTATCCATTGGTGGGTGTCGTTTTTTAGTGACTAACTCAAAGTGCCGTGATAGTAATATACGGTAATTATTTGATATAAACAATTATTGTCACCAAATCGCAGATCATTTTAAATTTCTTTACCTGCTGAAATCTGGTAATTTTGTTTGTCCTAAAGATGATCAGACAAACGCGACAGCTCACTTCCACGTTATTTAACGAAAGCACAGGGTTTTAGTATCTTATAAGTAAAGAAATGGTAAATAGTCTTTGGTTTTGTGACAAGGATTGTCAATACCATTTTTTTGACGTTTGTAACTCCAAATAGACACATCTCTGAGAGAATCTTTAACAGCTCAGTAAGTGGTTGAAGTGGAAACTTTGTTACTTGAGTTCAATCCCCACTGTTGCAGCTGGGTTTAGGGGAGATTTAAGACTGCCGAAAAATAAGATGAGCTATGCCTTTTTTGTCTAAATTGCTTGAATGTTTATCAATCAAATATAAATGTTCTTAGTAGCATTTTATGCTTTCTTATGCAAATCACTATGAAAAATTAATTTCTGTGTTTGAAATTGCTCATACCTGATTATGCTGATAAAAGTTTGTCTATTTTATCGGGTGCTATGTTTGAAACTTGGTGCATTTTTCCAATGTGACAAATGTTTAGTCCTTATAGCAGAACATTATTTTTACATGACAGATAAAAAGCATTGTCTTCTGGAAGGGGTCATTCAATACCAGAGTGTATAGTGAAACTAACAGAAACCATGACTTACAGTGAGCAAACAGTGAAGGCAGTATGATGCACCACTTATCCACTATTATTAGCAGTTGGATTGGAGAAACAGATGCAGAGGTATATTGAAATCCATTTAATATTTTGATTGCATGACCTGCAAATATTTGTCCTGTCAGTTATACAAATAATGTAAGCTACTTCAGCTTCAAATCATGAGAAAAAGCAAAACTCAAAGAGGCAATATAAACAATGCTTTAAAGAAACTGATCACTCATTCTCACAAAGGGGTGACACATAATGTCATAATGCATTCATGCAATATAAGGGAGATATACATTCACATATATGTAAAAAAAAAATGCTTTGGTGACATTTGAAAGTTGCATGGAAAAATGCCTGTCCCTGTAAAATATGTGTTGATTTAGGCATGTATGGACAAAAATAAACCGTTTTCTGGCAACAAAATAATGCGTTAATGTGAAGACAGGTATCCCTTGAATATGCGAATTTCTTTTAAACAAAGTAAAGTTTTAAATTAACCATCATGACTAATTCATGTTTTCAAACTGCCAATCATTTACAAATCCTACTCAAAACAGCCACCTATGTATGTTGTTAATTATCATGATTGAGTAAATGTGGGATGTTTTGAATCAAGCTGTTATTACCTTATTCAAAGAAATGATCATCGTTTCTAGTGTGACAAGCACTGTCGATCATAAACTCTATTATAAAGATAACCATAAGCGTAATTTTGAATGAATTATTTACGAGTCATCTAGTTTTCAACTGATACAAGTGACCATAATTACCATGCTGGACACATTTTGCTGAGGTCATTAGGTATTACCTAATTTAGAAAAATAAATTGTTGAAAGAATATCATCCAAGACTATCCATAGCAAGAAAAATAATTCAAGTATGCATTATTTACAAGCCATCATTTCGAGACAGCTCTTGAAGAAATGATACATGAAAAAGAAAATCCAGCTCATAACAAAATGTTGAGAAAAAAAAACCCAGATTTTTCTCATCTTTTTTTCTCCCCTTAGTGAGAATGTGTGTGAAACTAAAAAAAAACCATTTAATTATTTATTTTAAGAATTTATGTTTGTTTATATATGTATATGCACTCAGTTGAACTTAATAATAGTTGATGGTATTTGATGTCATGTCTGTTGCACTTCACCATCTAAATTTGAAAAACACTTTCATAGTACATTTAAATAAAACTCTGTATTCTCTACATATACATGGTATAAAGTTGTGATAAAGCATTGTAGTGACCTTTGTGGTCTAATGGTAAAGGTGGTTGACTTTGTACCAAGGGATCCTATGCTAAAGCCCCTCTGGTTTCTTGAGAGTGTTCTTTGGCAAGACACTTCAGACCCCATACCTAGTACTGGCTTGGGATATCGATAATATAAATGAAAATTGTTGACATGGTACTTAACACTTAAGAAAAAAAAGGTATTCATATCTAAATATCATTTTCATTTATACTCTTTATAGGTGTCCAAAACCCATCAACAGTTGGAGGACCTTTGCAGTTGAGTGAAATTCAGGGATGATGAATAAAAAAACACAGGCGTAGGATTGGAGAACCTTAAGGACTGCCCTCTTAAAGTGTTGGTCTTGAAAAGATAGATAGTTTTATATCAAATCCATCTGGTTTCTTTATCGGTTTTCCATTTGATATTTTTGTGTTAAGGACAGCATGGAACAAGAGAATTGCGTTTTTTTCCTGGTATCATAGGGTACATGTATTATGAGTTGGCTACAAGCTATTTGTTTGTTGTTCAAAGAAACTGAATGTATAGCTCACAAGGAATATTTATTTAAAGGAAAGTACAAGAAGTAAAACATTAAAGCTAGGGTTGTTTGAGAGGTGTTGTTTTGGGTCGTCAATTTAGGTTTTGAGTCTGATTTGTTATCCTATATAAATATCCTAAACATAATTACTTATTTTGTGAAGTAGGATTTTTTTTTCAGAATCAGTCTATCATCTTCTTATCCTTTTAAAATATGTAATGCTAGGAGAAAGCAAATGGTGTTTTTTTAAATCTTGTAAATGTTATTCATATGTCAGATATAACTCTAATGAATACTTCTGAAGGTAAACAAACAATTCACAATGAATACATAGTATTTGCATTGGTGTCTCCTAATATTGAGAAAAGGCATTTTTTGAATATATTACTGGAAAATTTGGATAAGAAAGAATCAAGGGAAAAGAAGTTTTTAAATTTTCATACAAGGTAGTTCACACAAAAAAACGTGTCGATACTCAAATGGATGAAGTCAAAACGATGAAACGTCAACCAGAGTCAATTAAAGAACCAGACGTCACAATTAAATAGAGAGACTGCCTTGAATTTCCCAATATAACTGACTCTTTTTTTAATTTTATGAATTTTGACTTGAAATTTTCAGAAATCAATTTCGACATGTTACTAACTTTAATTTTGGTCCATAAGACTGATTTCTGCAGTCACTAACACATATATGTATAAATATGCATAATAAAAACATACATTTTGTAAAACTTGTTATTTTCCAGTCACTTATCAAAACACCGTCACACATGTTTGTCTCTGACTAATAAAAAGAGAAAGCTATTGAAAAATGAATACATTTAAATACTAATAAAACTATCTTTGTTGTATTTGTCTCCTATTTGTTTTCCTATTCATACTCATATGATTTTCTTATGATAGATATTCCAGCAACCAATATGGATGCACTTGGCAACTGTAGTATATTTTGCAGGGACATTTGCAAGTTTTTAGTCTATTGCTGATGAAAGCAAGCAGTAAAGCAAATGAAATACTGTTGACATTGCTTTTAACCCTTGCAGGATTATCATCCATTTGAATCACGTCACCCAAGATTAATCATATCATCGTAACTATACAGTACTTTGAAAACAAAAGGATTAAAATCCCAATTCTAAAAACATTCTTAAGCTGTCTGTAGCTTATATCTCATTATTATATTGAATTTGACTTTTTTTTCTAACCATTTACTATGTTGTAATACCTTATGTTACTTCGATCTCTATACATGTTAATTATTGAATATACTTAAATAAATGAATTGTTGAATGACAATTGAAAAAAAGAGGTATATCAACGAGGATAAAACTGCATTTTTTCTTTTTTTGTGTGAAAATGATATTTTGGATTTATCTTTATTCTTAGATTTGTACAAGCTTACCTCTTTCAGTTATATGAATGCTTCAGTTATATGACACCCCTTCAATCCGCAAATAATTTCGCGAACTAGCATGTGATTATATACGGGTGTTTTCATTAAGGTGCTCTCGATTCTTTTTTTCATTCGGAATAACTAAGCTTTTCCTAACGGAAGAATTTCTTTGCCACCTGGCCGCAAACTCGGCGCATGATTACTTCTGTTTTCTTAAATGTAGAATCTTCTTAACCAAATGAAAATGGATATCACTTTGTAATGGTGTATCTTACATTTTTACTGCCCATCGTAACGGCGTATCTTGTGCATTTATGATCCTTTGTAATAGTATGTCTTCCTTCATATTGATGTCTTACGTTTTTACTGCCCTTCATATTGATGTCTTATGTTTTTAGTTTTTTACTGCCCTTCATCATGATGTATCTTACATTTTACTGCCCTTCCTCATGATGTATCTTACATTTTACTGCCCTTCATAATGATGTATCTTTCATTTTACTGCCCTTCATCATGATGTATCTTACATTTTACTGCCCTTCATAATGATGTGTCTTACCTGTTAACTACCCTTTGAAATAATGTTTCTTACGTTTTTACTGCCCTTCGTAATTGTGTATGTTGTGCGTTTATGATCCTGTGTAATGATGTGTTTTCCTTCACACCAAGTCTTACCTGTTTACTACCCTTCATAATGATGTGTCTTACCTGTTTTATCCTTCATATTGATGTCTTACCTGTTTACTACCCTTCGTAATGATGTGTCTTACCTGTTTTATCCTTCATATTGATGTCTTACCTGTTTACTACCCTTCGTAATGATGTGTCTTACCTGTTTTATCCTTCATATTGATGTCTTACCTGTTTACTACCCTTCGTAATGATGTGTCTTACCTGTTTACAACCCTTCGAAATGATGTGTCTTACCTGTTTACAACCCTTCAAAATGATGTGTCTTACGTTTTTAATGCCCCTCATAATGATGTGTCTTACCTTTTTTGTTTTTTACTGCTCTCATATTGATGTATCTTAAGTTTTTACTGCCATTCATAATAATGTGTCTTACATGTGTACTACCCTTCATAATGATGTATCTTGAGCGTTTATGATCCTTCGTATTGATGTATCTTACGTTTATACTGCCCTTCATAAGTATGTATCTTACGTTTTTACAGCCCTTCATAATGATGTGTCTAATCCGTTAACTACCCTTCGTAATGATGTATCTTACGTTTTTACTGCTCTTCATAATGATGTATCGTACGTTTTTACTGCCCTTCATATGATTTGTCTTGCATTTTTACTTTCCTTCATAATGATGTGTCTTACCGGTTAACTACCCTTCATAATGATGTGTCTTACGTTTTTACAGCCCTTCATGATGATGTGTCTTACGTTTTTACAGCCCTTCATAATGATGTGTCTTACGTTTTTACTTCCCTTCATAATGATTTGTCTTGCGTTTTTATTGCCCTTCACAATGATTTGTCTTGCGTTTTTACTTTCCTTCATAATGATGTGTCTTACGTTTATACTGCCCTTTATAATGATGTATCTTACGTTTTTACAGCCTTTCATAATAATGTATCTTACGTTTATACTGCCTTTCATAAGTATGTATCTTACGTTTTTACAGCCCTTCATAATGATGTATCTTACGTTTTTACTGCTCTTCATAATGATGTATCGTACGTTCTAACTGCCCTTCATATGATTTGTCTTGCATTTTTCATTTCCTTCATAATGATGTGTCTTATCGGTAAACTACCCTCCATAATGATGCATCTTGTTTTTATTGCCCTTCATAATGATATATCTTACGTGTTTACTGCCCTTCATATTGATGTATCTTACGTTTATACTGCCCTTCATAATGATGTATCTTACGTTTTTACAGCCCTTCATAATGATGTGTCTAATCCGTTAACTACCCTTCGTAATGATGTATCTTACGTTTTTACTGCTCTTCATAATGATGTATCGTACGTTTTTACTGCCCTTCATATGATTTGTCTTGCATTTTTACTTTCCTTCATAATGATGTGTCTTACCGGTTAACTACCCTTCATAATGATGTGTCTTACGTTTTTACAGCCCTTCATGATGATGTGTCTTACGTTTTTACAGCCCTTCATAATGATGTGTCTTACGTTTTTACTTCCCTTCATAATGATTTGTCTTGCGTTTTTATTGCCCTTCACAATGATTTGTCTTGCGTTTTTACTTTCCTTCATAATGATGTGTCTTACGTTTATACTGCCCTTTATAATGATGTATCTTACGTTTTTACAGCCTTTCATAATAATGTATCTTACGTTTATACTGCCCTTCATAAGTATGTATCTTACGTTTTTACAGCCCTTCATAATGATGTATCTTACGTTTTTACTGCTCTTCATAATGATGTATCGTACGTTCTAACTGCCCTTCATATGATTTGTCTTGCATTTTTCATTTCCTTCATAATGATGTGTCTTACCGGTAAACTACCCTCCATAATGATGTATCTTGTTTTTATTGCCCTTCATAATGATATATCTTACGTTTTTACTGCCCTTCATATTGATGTATCTTACGTTTTTACTGCCCTTCATATGATTTGTCTTGCGTTTATTCTTTCCTTCATAATGATGTGTCTTACAGGTTTACTACCCATCATAAAGATGTATCTTATGTTTTTATTGCCCTTCATAATGATGTATCTTACGTTTTTACAGCCCTTCATGATGATGTGTCTTACGTTTTTATAGCCCTTCATTATGATGTGTCTTACGTTTTTACTGCCTTTCATAATGATGTTTTTTACGTTTTTACTGCCCTTCATAATGATGTATCTTACATTTTTGTAATGATTTGCTATTAATGTCTAATGCGTAAACTAGTATTTGTTATAACGCGTTAACGCATTTACTTGCGTTTGTAAAAAACATGTCTTACAATTTAACAAGTATTTGTAACGACTTGTTTTATGTCAAATTTAGTATTTGTCATGACTCGTCTACGTCTCAACTTGCATATGCAATGACGTATCTAACGTGAAATGGAATGTGTAATTACGATCAAATCTAACTTATATACTAGCATTTGTACTGACGTTTCTTACGTATCGATTAACTAATATTCGTATTGACGAGTCTTAGATACATACTAATATTTGTCCTGACAGTTCTTATGTGTTACCTAGTATGTGTATTGATGAGTCTTACATACATACTACTATTTGTCCTGACAGTTCTTATGTGTTAACTAGTATTTTTATTGACGAGTCTTACATACATACTACTATTTGTCCTGACAGTTCTTATGTGATAACTAGTATTCGTATTGACGAGTCTTACATACATACTACTATTTGTCCTGACGGTTCTCATGTGTTAACTTGTATTTGTATCGACGAGTCTTACATACATACTAATATTTTTACCGACGGTTCTTATGTGTTAACTTGTATTTGTATTGACGAGTCTTACATACATACTACTATTTGTCCTGACGGTTCTTATGTGTTAACTAGTATTTTTATTGACTAGTCTTACATACATACTACTATTTGTCCTGACGGTTGTTATGTGTTAACTAGTATTTGTATTGACGAGCCTTACATACATACTAATATTTTTACTGACGGTTCTTATGTGTTAACTAGTATTTTTATTGACTAGTATTACAAACATACTTAAATTTGTCCTGACGGTTCAAATGTGTTAACTAGTATTTGTATCGACGAGTCTTACATACATACTACTATTTGTCCAGACGGTTCTTATGTGTTAAATAGTTTTTAGTACTGACGAGTCTTACATACATACTAATAATTGTTCTGACGGTTCTTATGTGTTAACTAGTATTTTCATTGACGAATCTTACAAACATACTTATAATTGTCCTGACGGTTCTTATTTGTTAACTAGTATTTGTATTGACGAGTCTTACAAACATACTTATATTTGTCCTGACAGTTCTTATGTGTTAACTAGCATTTTTATTGACGAGTCTTACTTACATACTACTATTTGTCCTGACGGTTCTTATGTGTTAACTAGTATTTTTATTGACAAGTCTTACAAACATTCTTATATTTGTCCTGACGGTTCTTATGTGTTAACTAGTATTTGTATTGACGAGTCTTACATACATACTACTATTTGTCCGGACGGTTCTTATGTGTTAACTAGTATTTTTATTGACGAGCCTTACATACATACTAAAATTGGTCCTGGCGGTTCAAATGTGTTTGCTAGTATTTGTATCGACGATACCTACATACATACTACTATTTGTCCTGACGGTTCTTATGTGTTAACTAGTATATTATTGACGAGTCTTACATAAATACTACTATTTGTCCTGACGGTTCTTATGTGTTAACTAGTATTTTAATTGACGAGCCTTACATACATACTAATATTTTTACCGACAGTTCTTATGTGTTGACTAGTATTTTTATTGACGAGTCTTACAAACAGACTTAAATTTGTCCTGACTGTTCAAATGTGTCAACTAGTATTTGTATCGACGAGTCTTACAAACATACTTATATTTGTCCTGACGGTTCTTATGTGTTACCTAGTATTTGTATTGACGAGTCTTACATATAAACTTATATTTGTTCTGACGGTTCTTATGTGTCAACTAGTATTTTTATTGACGAATCTTACAAATATACTTATATTTGTCCTGACGGTTCTTATGTTTTTAACTAGTATTTGTATTGACGAGTCTAACATACATACTAATATTTTTACAGACAGTTCTTATGTGTTAACTAGTATTTTTATTGACGAGTCTTACATACATACTAATATTTGTCCTGACGGTTCTTATTTGTTAAGTAGAATTTTTATTGACGAGTCTTACAAACATACTTATATTTGTCCTGGTGGTTCTTATGTGTTAACTAGTATTTGTATTGAGGAGTCTTACATACATACTACTATTTGTCCTGACGGTTCTTAAGTGTTAACTAGTATTTTTATTGACGAGCCTTACATACATACTAATATTTTTACCGACAGTTCTTATGTGTTGACTAGTATTTTTATTGACAAGTCTTACTTACATACTCATATTTGTCCTGACGGTTCTTATGTGTTAACTAGTATTTGTATTGACGAGTCTTACATACATACTACTATTTGTCCTGACGGTTCTTATGTGTTAACTAGTATTTTTATTGACGAGCCTTACATACATACTACTATTTTTACAGACAGTTCTTATGTGTTAACTAATATTTTTATTGACGAGCCTTACATACATACTAGTATTTGTCCTGGCGGTTCAAATGTGTTAAATAGTATTTGTATCGACAAGTCTTACAAACATACTTATATTTGTCCTGACGGTTCTTATGTGTTAACTAGTATTTTTATTGACGAGTCTTACATACAAACTAATATTTGTCCTGACAGTTCTTATGTGATAACTAGTATTTTTATTGACGAGCCTAACATACATACTAATATTTTTACAGACAGTTCTTATGTGTTAACTAGTATTTTTATTGACGAGTCTTACAAACAGACTTAAATTTGTCCTGGCGGTTCAATTGTGTTAACTAGTATTTGTATCGACGAGTCTTACATACATACTACTATTTGTCCTGACGGTTGTTATGTGTTAACTAGTATTTTTATTGACGAGTCTTACAAACATACTTATATTTGTCCTGACGGTTCAAATGTGTTAACTTGTATTTTTATTGACGAGTCTTACATACATACTAATAAATGTCCTGGCGGTTCTTATGTGTTAACTAGTATTTTTATTGACGAGTCTTACAAACAGACTTAAATTTGTCCTGACGGTTCAAATGTGTTAACTGGTATTTGTATCGACGAGTCTTACATACATACTACTATTTGTCCAGACGGTTCTTATGTGTTAACTAGTATTTGTATGACGAGTCTTACATACATACTAATATTTGTTTTGACGGTTCTTATGTGTTTACTAGTAATTTTATTGACGAGTCTTACAAACATACTTATATTTTTCCTGACGGTTCTTCTTTGTTAACTAGTATTTGTATTGACGAGTCTTACATACGTACTAAAATGTCCTGACGGTTCTTATGTGTTAACTAGTATTTGTATTGACGAGTCTTACATACATACTAATATTTGTACCGACGGTTCTTATGTGTTACATAGAATTTTTATTGACAAGTCTTACTTACATACTCATATTTGTCCTGACGGTTCTTATGTGTTAACTAGTATTTGTATTGACGAGTCTTACATACATACTACTATTTGTCCTGACGGTTCTTATGTGTTAACTAGTATTTTTATTGACGAGCCTTACATACATACTACTATTTTTACAGACAGTTCTTATGTGTTAACTAATATTTTTATTGACGAGCCTTACATACATACTAGTATTTGTCCTGGCGGTTCAAATGTGTTAAATAGTATTTGTATCGACAAGTCTTACAAACATACTTATATTTGTCCTGACGGTTCTTATGTGTTAACTAGTATTTTTATTGACGAGTCTTACATACAAACTAATATTTGTCCTGACAGTTCTTATGTGATAACTAGTATTTTTATTGACGAGCCTAACATACATACTAATATTTTTACAGACAGTTCTTATGTGTTAACTAGTATTTTTATTGACGAGTCTTACAAACAGACTTAAATTTGTCCTGGCGGTTCAATTGTGTTAACTAGTATTTGTATCGACGAGTCTTACATACATACTACTATTTGTCCTGACGGTTGTTATGTGTTAACTAGTATTTTTATTGACGAGTCTTACAAACATACTTATATTTGTCCTGACGGTTCTTATGTGTTAACTAGTATTTGTTTTGACGAGTCTTACAAACATACTTATATTTGTCCTGAAGGTTCTTATTTGTTACCTAGTATTTTTATTGACGAGTCTTACATACATACTACTATTTATACAGACAGTTCTTATGTGTTAACTAGTATTTGTATTGACGAGTCGTACATACGTACTGATATTTATCCTGACGGTTCTTATGTCTTAACTAGTATTTTTATTGACGAGTCTTACATACATACTGATATTTTTCCTGACGGTTCTTATGTGTTAACTAGTATTTTTATTGACGAGTCTTACATACATACTAATATTTGTCCTGACGGTTCTTATGTGTTAACTAGTATTTTTATTGACGAGTCTTACATACATACTAATATTTGTCCTGACGGTTCTTATGTGTTAACTAGTATTTGTATCGACAAGTCTTACATACATACTAATATTCGTCCTGACGGTTCTTATGTGTTAACTAGTATTTTTATTGACGAGTCTTACATACATACTACTGTTTGTCCTGACGGTTCTTATGTGTTAACTAGTATTTGTATCGACAAGTCTTACATACATACTACTTTTTGTCCTGACGGTTCTTATGTGTTAACTTGTATTTTTATTGACGAGCCTTACATACATACTTATATTTGTCCTGACGGTTCTTATGTGTTAACTTGTATTTGTATCGACGAGTCTTACATACATACTAATATTTGTCCTGACGGTTCTTATGTGTTAACTTGACGAGTATTTGTCCTTACGGTTCTTATTGTTACGAGAACGAGTCTTACATACATACTAATATTTGTCCTGACGGTTCTTATTTGTTAACTACTATTTTTATTAACGAGTCTTACATACATACTTACATTTTTAATGACGGTTCAGATGTGTTAACTAGTATTTCTATTGAGATGTCTTACATACATACTAATATTTTTACTGACGGTTCTTATGTGTTAACTAGTATTTGTATTGACGAGTCTTACATACATACTAATATTTTTACTGACGGTTCTTATTTGTTACCTAGTATTTGTATTGACGAGTCTTACATACATACTAATATTTGTCCTGGCGGTTCTTATGTGTTAACTAGTATTTGTATCGACGAGTCTTACATACATACTAATATTTGTACTGATGGTTCTTATGTGTTAACTAGTATTTGTATTGACGAGTCTAACATACATACTACTATTTGTCCTGACGGTTCTTATTTGTTAACTAGTATTTGTATCGACGAGTCTTACATACATACTAATATTTTTACTGACGGTTCTAATGTGTTAACTAGTATTTGTATTGACGAGCCTTACATACATACTAATATTTTTACTGACGGTTCTTATGTGTTAACTAGTATTTCTATTGACGAGTCTTACATACATACTAATATTTTTACTGACGGTTCTTATGTGTTAACTAGTATTTGTATTGACGAGTCTTACATACAAACTAATTTTTGTTCTGACAGTTAAAATGTGTTAACTAGTATTTGTATTGACGAGTCTTACATACAAACTATGGGGACGACATTGGTTTGGCGAAATTTAATAGCTAGACAATTGGCAGCACTATTCATTTCATTAAATCATGAAAAACACTAGTAAATTCAGGCTAAAGAGTAATGTGTTCTAGTTTCAGAATCGAATGTGTCAAAACAGAAAACAACATGCTGTCGACATATAGAAATCAAATCAATTTCTTCTTCTTCTTCTTCTTCTTCTTCTTCTTCTTCTCCTCCTCCCCCTCCTCCTCCTCCTTCTCCTCTTTTTCTTCTTCTTCTTCCTCTTCTTCTTCTTCTTCTTCTTCTTCTTCTCCTTCTTCCTTTCCTCATTCTTCTTCTTTTCCTCATTCTCCTTCTTCCTCTTCCTTCTTCTCATTATTCTCCCCCTTCTCCCTCTCCTCTCCTTCTCCTCTACCTCTTTCTCTCTCTCTCTCTCTCTTCCTCCCTTCTTCCTTTCCTCATTCTTCTTCTTTTCCTCATTCTCCTTCTTCCTCTTCCTTCTTCTCATTATTCTCCCCCTTCTCCCTCTCCTCTCCTTCTCCTCTACCTCTTTCTCTCTCTCTCTCTCTCTTCCTCCCTCCCCCTCCCTCCTCCCTCCTCCCTCCCTCCCTCCCTCCTCCTCCTCCCTCCCTCCCTCCTCCTCCTCCCTCCCTCCCTCCCTCCCTCCCTCCCTCCCTCCTCCCTCCTCCCCTCCCTCCCTCCTCCTCCTCCTCCTCCTCACTCCTCTCTCTCTCTCTCTCTCTCTCTCTCTCTCTCTCTCTCTCTCTCTCTCTCTCCTCTCTCTCTCTCTCTCTCCTCTCTCTCCTCCTCTCTCTCTCTCTCTGCTCTCCTCTCTCTCTCTCTCTCTCTCTCTTTTCCCTCTCCTCCTCCCTCCCTCCCTCCTCCTCCCACCCTCCCTCCCCTCCCTCCCTCCTCCTTCCTCCCTCACCCTCCTCACCCTCCTCCCTCACCCCTCCCTCCCTCCCTCCCTCCTCCTCCCTCCCTCCTCCCTCCCTCCCTCCCTCCCTCCCTCAAAATGTGAAAATTTGCTATCATTACAAAAGAAAGAGAATCCGTTTTCTGCAAGTAGCTGACATTTACAGTTATCTCTCATCTCTCACCTTTGTACGACAACTTTGTTAAATGTCTGGGAAAAGGGCTGAATATTTAGTCAATTTTCGCATTAAATGCCTATTATCTTGTCCTGTTTCATACAATGTGTCAAATCGCGAACATGATTAACAGAAAAATACAAAGTAGAGTAGATCAAAGTTCCACCGACACTAGTAGTAGCTCATATAGTATTACCTTATACGCGATTTTTCAATGAGGTTTTTTGTTAATGCACCGGTATGACCAGTCAACAATATAAGAGTCAACATAGACTAAATTGTTTTAGACTGTTTTATGTTTTTCCAGTCATACTTGAAGTGTTTATCAAAACCTTGACCGGAAATTGCTATTCAATCACAAAACAACATGCCAGCTAGTCATCAAGGCCAAACACGTTATACAATTACAAAACTGCTGTAGGATCCAGTAAAAGGTTTGAGCTCGGCCTTTAACAATTCGTCTTTAATTGGTTAAATAGAAGAATGAAAGGAACACTAATTTGTACAGAGCCTTTTATTTTATTTTTTTTTCTATATTACTAACTTTGAAAAAGGACGAACTATACAACTGTATGGCAGGCAACATCACCCCGTATAGCCCCTGCTAATGAATTAAAGTAACAACAATATGCATATGTTTAATAATTTACACAGTTTTCCAAAGTATTTCCGTTTTTAGGGAATCCCCCCCCTCCCGATGAGAGTTTAATCGCCGTATATACACAGCAGGAGAATTGTTCCTATGAATTAGATGCCAGTAAAGTAAATGCCCGAAAAATAGCAATAATGGCTGTCAAACGATATATTTCACAAAAATGAATATATAAATGCATTGCTCGGAAGTTCTGTGAAAGAATAAATGAAATTATATTACTTTAAGTCATACGTGCGCTCATTTAGCTTAAATTGTGAAAGTTCGGGAATAATTGAAAATTAATTTAAAAGTATTTTAAATCCCCTTTTACGGAGGAATTGAGACTGTAACACGTCCACATGATGCTTTTATAGGAGTGAATATTATAGGGTTTGTTTACAATTAGCGATAAAACAAGGTAATCAGAGAAACGTTGGGAAAAATCAAACCCAAGAAAGTCTCCATTTTGAATGTTCACGTTGTAAATATTGGTTAAATGACAGTAATTTTATGTGTTTTACCTGCTTTTTCTAACCAGGTGATCGCCACTTACTGATCTGAGCGCTCCTTGCTGTTTTAGATGTTACTCGAATGTAAACAATGAAGTTAAATTGGTAGGCACCAAATTTGTGAAACTGGTACTTTGAAAAACAGATAGTAAATAGTGCAGGCGTTATATTGTCATGATCCTGTGGTTTTTCGCTGTGTATGATTTATAACTCATATTATTACCCAGTTTTGCAGTTTATCTGAGAGCTAGTATGCCTTTCAACTTTCGGTGATTTCTTAACCCATTTTGTAGAGATGCATTCCCTGACGCCATTTTCTGAAAGCTACGCCGCACGTCGGTTTCCCCCTGTACAATGTTGGTAACGTTCTAAAACCTAACCTTTTATCATATTTGCAACGTCTTTATCGCAGCGATGAATTATGATGAAAACAGTACTTGCAAGGTTAACAGCTTATATATGAGCAACCTTTCTGTGTTGATTAAGGAAACATAATGATCGCCAATTGAAAATTGCTGGTTTATGAAAAGCCAAAGTTATAATTGAAACGTTCGTACAGCATTTGCATCTAAATTTTCAGGAACTACTTTTTACTGTGCGACGACCTCCGGAAGTAATTCCCTAGTGGTCTCTGACCATAAGGG
>OX401404.1:2283025-2472993 GCA_947846245.1 Cerastoderma edule
AAGTTAGATAAATATTGAACTGTGCAAGATAAAAGGGGAATATTCATGGGAGAAACCTGAGAGCCTTTGTATTGCATAAAGCTTATGTCTATTGCATATCTTGTTGTTTCTGTTGAATTGTCCTTGGCTTGAATTTCTGGTGTATATTATGTAAAATGAAGAACATGTATATTCAGAATTCTTTTCCTAAATTGCTTTTAATTTCTACTTTCAGGACTATGTGGAATTCCAGATTTCTACAACAAAATTCACTTAACTTGATGTGCCAAGTCTGAGAGAAAGAGCTGTAATGCTATGCTTGCATTGGATATTCCAGACATCAGATTCTTGTGTTAAGATTTTAAAAGGATTATGGATAACTTAAAGTGCTTTCTATACTGTGTTTTAGAAAATGGACATATTTCAAAATATTTCACTGAAAATGTTACATTTAAGTAAGGTGACAGAGCCAGATGTTCTGATCTGTTTCAACAAGTGTGTGAGATAAACTATAATTTAAACTTGACAACTGAACAAAAAGTGAAGTTTCCAGACTTTTCCCTCATCCTTGAATTTTTAAGCCAGTGAGTACTTTTGGAGAGTCAAATCCCAGTAGGCCTTTCTCATATATAGGACATTGAAGGCAGCCTCAAATAAATAGTTACCTTTACCACTTATCTAAAGAATGGGGGCAATTGGATTTTGTTTTCTGATTGGACTTGAGCAACAAGAGAATTTAGAGAATTTATCTTTCTTTGAAGCTATTCCCCTTAGCAGCTGTTATTAACCTGTTATTTACAGATAACCAAACAATGACAATGTTATAAGAGTTGTGTGTAGACACCTCTAGAAAAAAAAATGGTTGAGAAAGGATAATTTTTTTTCAATATGAGCCAATTTTTTCATTTTTCCTTAATGATTTGCACCCTTCCAATAAATCAACTCATTGATTTTTTAATATTTCTGCTTAAGATGTATCAAAACAGCATACATCATTATTTTATACTATTTGATATCAACAGAAAACTCTTGAAAATGTTATTGGAAGAGAAATTTCTTAAACTAGGCAATTTCTCTTTACAAAAAATGATTTCTATTCATATAGTCTACTCTATGAATTTTGGATGATCAACAATGTGTTGCTTTGACATTGTAATGGTTTCATTTGCAAACATTCATAAACTTATAGTTGTTTGCCTCTGTATTTTTTCTTTAAGATTTGAAAGAAAAAAGTGAATAAGGAAAATTTGCTTGACATAAGTGATAACCCCTTCTTTCACAGTATTTCAAATTCTTGCCATTTAGAAGAAAATAGCAAGTTGGTGTTATTGACCAATGTATGATTATGATATGAAATAATAATAAATAATAATATAATGTTTTGTCTCAAGATATCAGGTAGAGAATAGAGATCATCATGGCAAAAGGATTTATTGCTCATATTGAACAGTTAAATAATTCTTTTGTCACAGTGATATCAAAATCATTTGCTTAAGGCATGGCAAAGCAGGGTATTGTTAAGTCACGGTGTACGTTATTTTTAATCAAATCACAATCATTACTGGAAATACAGAGTAATTGCTCAATAATCAAGGTCATTTATTTATCTTTTTTCAATTTTTTCATAATTATTGAGGGTTTGCCTTCTTTCTCATGCAAGAACTTTTCAAAGTTATGTTTTTATGTTTATTGTATGCATTTAATCTTTTTTCACAAACAGTTATATTTTGTTTTTTGATTTTGAAATTAAAATATCAAAATTATCGGGAATCTTGAGTTGTTGTTGACGTGTTGACTCCTTTGTGTATATGCGGTGGTCGTTTCAGTAGGTCAAAAGTAGTTCCGGCAATGTTGATCATGTGATACGTCACGTGACGCATTGACCTGATATCACTTATTTATATCAGGCAGGCGATATCAGTCAGTGGATGGGCTAGTTGCTAGATAAAATAAAATATTTACATGCATAAAGTATTTACATATACAAAAGCTATATAGACATGTAAGGATGAGCGATCAAAGATATATTTCAATACATTTCATTACATACACACACCATAGTTAGTACAAAATATATTAACTCTGGATAAATACACATACATATATGAATCATATACACGACGATGCTAGATAAGGATATTGATTCTAATATTAGTCTCCCATTTATTACAATCTTGTCCGAAACGAAATGGCAAGTTTGCAAAAGGGAGTTTATATAATATATGTACAACATAAATAACATATATAAGAAACATGTACAAAATTGTACCCGTTTCTTGCAATCTTGTTAAAAAATAAATGACAAAATTACATTAACGAGTAAAGAACATTGACGCCATACATGAACGTCGAAAATGCGTGTCGATTAACAAAAGAGAATTTTCTTTTTAGCGTTTAAGATTTTGTTTTTTGTTGTCAATGGTATGTGTATGTAATTTTATAGGCCATGTAATGTGTTTTCCCGAATAAGCATTGCGTTAAAAACATAGGTTGCAAGATTCAAAATATCTGATTTTTTAACAGTGGAGAATAATTCCTTTAGGTTAAACATGTTTGGGCGTTTTATATAGTAGGGTTTAATATATTCAATCCGTATGGTTTGAGATAACATTCCAAAATAAAATGGTACTCATCTTCAACTTTGTTACATTTTAAAACATTTCCTATCTTCCAATGGAGTACTGACAGGTTTTGGCCATCTACCGCTTATATATGTAATCGATGTGAAGACATTCTCAATCTTGATAAAAATATACGAAATTTTCTTATGTTAAGAATATCTAAATAAGATTGATAGTTAAATGTAGTAAATGATCTATAAAATGTAGCTCTATTAGAGTCGTGTAGTCTACCTTCCAAACCCTATATAAATTGGTCTTTTAATCTTGTTTTAACCATTGCTAAGAATAATTTGATATCGCCAACAGCTTGATATACCCATGCATCCCCAAAACCAAGTTGATATAAAAGCTTTTTTAAAAGAGAGCACCAGTTAATAATACGGTCATTTAAATCGCAATCATTTTGAAGCATGAGGTATCATTTTGAAGCATGAGGTACACTTTTCTTAGATATTTATTATCACTGACCCGTAGAATTTTAGTCCAATACATAATAATGTTAAACAGTCTTATATTTTTAAGTGGTAATCTTCCCAGTTCACCATACACAAAATCGTTTTTGGTGGATTTTTTAACTCCTCGTAATCTTTTACAATATTGTAGGTGAACACGTTCAACAGCTGTGTCATGATTAAAACCCCAAATTTCAGTTCCATAATAGTTCAAAATAGGTAACACTAACTTGTCAAATAAATCTAACTTATGCGAAACTTTAACATTTGTAAGTTTGTTAAGATACTTATTCAATCTAAAAATAGCTTTTAGGGCTTGTCCTGCAAGAGTTTGTTGTGCGTCAGAAAGTGAGCCCCCAGTAGTAAACACCAAACCTAGGTACACAAAATTATTAACAATTTCAAGAAGTGTTGTATCATAGTAAAACTTCATATTCTGTGATAATCTACCACCTTTCCTAAAAGTCACAATTTTGGTTTTTGAGGTATTAATTTTTAACTTCCATTCCATACAATAATCGTGTAATAGATTAAGACTTGCCTAGGGTTCCGAAGAACTTTTAGCAAAAATCACAATATCATCAGCATACAAAATTAAAAACATCTTAAAAGTGTCTTTATCAATTCCCTCTAGACCTTCTTTAATAAAAATACCTTCTATGTCATTTAGAAACATCGAGAATAAAAAGGGTGATAAGCACTCGCCCTGTCTAACTCAAATATTACATTCGAAAGGTTCACTTAACTTGTTCTCATGTTTGACCTTTGATTTCACAGATAAGTGATATGCCAGAACAGGATTAGAAGGTTCGCGTCAGAACCACTCTCCCTAAGGATCTCTTCGACTCTGTGGACACCTTCCCTTGTACGCCTACCAGGCTTAATAATCCATTCCATTTTATCGACGTCGAGATAGATATTCCCTATCACTTCTTTTAAGTATCTACCTTTGCTGTCAGTCACTATTATGATTTTCTCATAAGGCTGGGTCGACTCTGTGAAGTTCGTTGCTTCTTTATCAAGATGTTTATTTAGTTTCCTTGAAGCTCTGTCCGAAATCTACCTTGTCAATTAGTCTTTCAAATCCACATTGGATAAACCCGATGTGTTCAGATTGTGCGGCCTGCCAACATCACCGAGGGGTTCTGATTGCGCTTACCTGTCAATCGGAACCCCTCGGTGGTGTTGGCTAGCCTGGAGTCCTGGCCCATGCTAACCCGCATTAGGGCCAGGTGTCAGAGAATGAATTGTCGCTTCTGATTGGCTAACGGATTGCCACTCGTCTATTATGAAAAGATGGCGTTTGAATTGTACATTTACCCTTTTTTACCCTTATCTATTTTACCCTTTCCCATCCCTTATTCAGGGTAGCTTTTACCTTTTACAATTTTCATACAATACTCCATTTTTATAAATCAATTGCACTTAAATGGATTTTGTTCATATCATTTCATTGTTCTATTAATTTATTGTTGGATTTAAATATTGAGATTCAAAATATCACATAAAATTAATATCTTTTGTAAAAGAATCAAATTTTTTACTTTAGTAGTTCTCTCTGAATGAATTCTACCAAAAAAAAATGTTTATATATTCAAATGAGTTTTAAATCACACACAAAACAAATTTAATGGAAACAGAATGGAAACATATATCTCCACCAATCAATATTACATATCATCTTATTTCCTTCGATGCTTAAATTTGAGGCTTGTGATGTGTTAATAGGCGACTTTGAAGAAAGAAAGACCACATAAGAATGTGAAAATAATGGGATTTTCTTCTATCTTTCCCATAACATCTTCTTTTTAATCAAATTCAACGACACATAAAAGGAAAGGGTAGAGGGTTTAACTTATCTCTGGTTAAACAATCACGAATTCAATTAACAGGCAATAAAGATAAGAGTCCCACCGACAAGAGGTTTGGTATATCAACGAAACGGCATCTGTATGTATTCCCTTTATGCAGTCATAAGTTAAATAACAAACAAGGAAAAAAGAACGTGATTTTTCTTTTCAAATAATAATCAAAAGCCAAGCTTCTTGACAAATTAAACACCTTTATTTTTCGTTTTGACAAAATCATATGAAGCCTACAAAATCAATTATAATTAGTATTTAACATTATCGCTATAAGCTTATTTAGTGATGTTTGAAAGTCTGATTTAACATAAGAACCTGTAGTTAACGAAGTCATCAAGAAGAAGGGGAACGCATGATCTAAGAATAAAATGCTTTGGACACATTAAGATCTCAAAAATTTGATATCAGAATATAATATACTATTCTAACATATATTGGTTATCAAACGATTTTCCAGATATATTCTTGTCTCGTCATATCTCGTCTTTTAAAACCACGTTTAACTCTAACTTTGGAAGATTGGCACGCCTTCCATCTATTACAGAAATTCCACCATAAAGTTTACTTTGATATACTCCGGATTTGTTATATGGTAAAACACGACGCAAAGAGCTTGACTTTTCAATACTTGTGTCACAAACACAACCTTGTTTGGGTGATTTGCGCGGTTTACTGCATTTGTGTTCCATTACAAAACACAACGTTATAAAATACAATAAAAACCGGAGTCACGGCTTCATCTCAAAATGATCCAACGTTAAGATGGGTGTCTAAATAGGTGCATTTTCTCATGACTCTTAATCGACGCGCATGCGCAGTCGATGTTGTTTCATTCGGAATATCTCGGCATAACCGAACGCTATTGTGTTCGACCGAACGCTATTGTGTTCGGTAAACTTTCTCTGACACCTGGCCCTAGTTCGGGGTATACGAACGGGCCAGGCTCCACCAGGCTATGGTGTTGGCAGGCCACACTGACCGGCCCAATCGGAACTACTCGGCAAATTCCGGCAGGCTGGATCAGACCTCGGACCAATCGGAACTACTCGGGTATTTCCGTGAGCTGTGAAATACACCTCGGATATAAGTGTAGGGTTACAATTTTTCGGGTAAATCGGCATCCGCCAATTAACACATTTTCTAAGCGTGCAAGTTAAGTAGTTCAATGTGTATGGAAGTGTTGGACATCCTTTTAAATAATCTTTTTATCAGTAACTCATACCAAATGCCAAAATTGTTGTTGTGACATGTAAAGTTGTTTCCTCAATCAAATTTAACGACTTTTTAGATTTCACATATAATATCTATTTTTAAACACGAAAGTGAAGTGACGTCATTCCGCTGGGAACCAATATGGCGTCATCCCTATTATTTCAGAGGTGTTTTCATTTGATAAACCCGATGTGTTCAGATTGACCTCGGACGTATCTGGTGGATGAATATGTGGCAAAACACCACATATTGTGATTCGGTCAACGGTAATTCGCCGGATGTTAATTTACGGAAATTAACGAATTTTGACGAACATTACCGATTTTCTTAGCGTTACGATCGTAAATATTCGGTAACTTCCGACATACTGGTAGTTATAATTTGACACTCTTTTCTTCCCCTCGACGATGGCATAGATTGAAAAAAAAAAAAGACAAAACCAAAAAACCATAGGGCTTCCTAGTGTTTCAATGTGTGTTCCTTCACTTAACACAGTACATAATGCCACATATCTGTATTTTTCAGTGATAGATTTGTGAGATCGTACCACTTCCCATTTCTGATCAACAGCTAGCACCCACAGGAAGGAAAGGGTGAATAATGGTCCCCCCTTTCATCTCCAGTTCCCCTTTATATTTTATGTTATATAGTCATTATTTATAGGTCTGAGAATGTTGGTTATTTTTTATTTATTTATTTATTCATCTTTTTATATTTGTGGATGGTACTTACATGTTTTTATGATTTACAAGGAAAATTGTTAGGTGATAGTGTTTTAGGTTACAGGAGGTGGGGAGAAGGAAGGGGGTGGGGCATTTTTTGCCCTTTTTCTGTGCTAGCACCAACATAATATTACCTCATGCAACTTCTGTGTGAATTGTTGTTTAAAGTCAAGTATTCTTAAAAGAAAAAAACATAGGAAAAGTTTCATTAATGACACAGAAATGGTGTGTGTTTTTTCAAAGGCCTAACACACGCATTATGAGGTATTTGGCTTCTTCATCACATGTTAGGTTTTCACAGTTATCTTAATAACAAGCAATAGAAACTTGAGAAAATGGTACAAAACAGAAAAGTGGTTGACTTGATAGATTTTCAGCATAGTGCAGAGACATAAAAACATGTTATCTATGTCCCTAATAATAAACATATATTGTTTACAACAAGAACTATGATTGTTTATAATTCAAATTCTTATGACATGGTTTGATTGTGTCTCTTAACACTGTATGCTATATGTGTATGTTTTAACCATGGTGAGACTTTAATAAAGCTTTATATATACCAGTTTAAAAGGCAGACTACCATTGAATAATTCACAAATAATAATTTTGGTAATTATGGATAAATTTAACACACTAATTCTGTTAATCACAGAATACTTGACTTTAATAAAGTTACATGAGATAATAAAGATTCCTAAGATGATTTTTTCTATCATCTGAATTGATTTATTTTTCATGAGACATTTCTGAAGATGGTTCACTTTCATGCTGGATTCAATATATACTACACTTTTGATAGATGTGTCCAACCTACTACAAAGCAAAACAATGTTAAATAGGACACCAATTAAGCCACATAACATTATAATCATTTAAGACTGATTCGATTTAAACAATTTTTACTAGAGACATTTTTCAGCTCAAGTGATATGTGTGTTTTCATTTCATTTTAGACAGACATTTATAGGACAAAAGCAAATTATGAAGTATGTGTGAATAAGTTAAGTTCCTTTCCACAGGATGGTGATGTTCTACTTCTTGTTTACAATGGTTTCATCTTAGATATCTACATGTATTTCTTTCCATTTTCAAACCTGATATTGCTGTAATTGCTTGAAAAGTTGCCTGCAGAATTCTTGTGACAATTAGTGATATCACATTTTCAAAGAAAAATGTCAAACATGCTTTGTATGGATAAAAACAGTCTTGCCACCTTGAATAAAAGGAATAAATAAGAGCATTTGTGGTATATTTATGATAAACTGTACAAAAATATGAATTAATTGCTAAAAAAACTACTTTTCTATAAGATTAAAGAATAACATCATATTTCAAATTGCAAACAATGAATTAGGCTCTGTTTTTTTTTAAATATCTTAAACTCATTCCAAATAAAGTAATTTGTGAATAGTCTGAATTGAAAGCAAAGTTAGACAATAAACAATAGCAAGGCAAATTTACATATTCTATCAGATATTAGATAGACAAACTATTTTAACAATAGAATGAATTGGTTATTTGTTTTAATTTATCTTTTTGACACAGTGGTCTTTAAGTTTTTCTGTAGCAGATGTAGTGAAAGGCCATATGATTGAGTGAAAGGTTAATCAGTGAATCAAAAATGCAAATTCAATAGCCATTACCTAATATCTACTCATTGTTTAAATGCAGCATAATTTTTCTATTGTAAAATGGATCTTCTTTCACAAATAACTAGAGTTTCAATATGGGCTTTTATAGTACATTGTAATTGGTTAAATGTAGTTCACTTTACTGATATGTTGCTCTCTTAAGTAATTCAATGAATTTGAGCCAAATTATATATTGTGGGTACCCGATAGAATTGTTGCTAGAGATCTTTCTAATGAATACCCACAATATAGGGCTTAGAGAAGAACAATCAAAGTTAGATAGAGAATATGACTTATATACATCCTGATCTGTTAATTCATCCTTTCTCTTCTTTTTGAATTGGGTCACATTGAAGGAATAACCAGATGATGAATTTAATTAATTTAGGATAGAAATCAAAATGTGTCTCAATGATTTCTAAAACTTTCTGTCAGCCTAGAGGTGCATCATTATGAGAGAATCTAAGTAAGTAAAGGTTCAAACTAAATCTGAGCAGACACATTGAGAATGATGGGTCAATAATGTTTTGTGGTAGCAAAAACCTATTATTAACAATACCTTTTAACTCATCCCTTTGCCTGTGAACTTTAGATACTAAATGGCAGCCCTATTACAGCCTTAACGTTTTGTGTATTTACAGGAAAATGATAAAATATTGTGACATAATGAAAAATGTCTCTACCACAAGCAGATGACATTACACTGTACTTTGAAATGATATAATTCAATCTTTAGCTCACAAAGCTTATACTAGTAGACTAGTAGATGGTTTGTGAAGATTGAAAATGCAGCAGTAGGCAGGTGTCAATTACATTTGTATTAATAATGAATTAAGACATAACATTTTAGTTAAGTTTTAAGTGATTGTAAAAAAAAGCATTTTCTCTTTTTGTGGTTTAAGTTTTTTCTGCTGCAGGTATATCAGTTATTCTGTATAAAGTTTGATATTTGAAATATCTAAACAATATAGGATCTACATCTACATCTATACGATACTTCTAACAATCGTTCACGATTATGATTGGAAGAGAACACCGCAATCGTCAGGACATTGTTATAAGTCTAAAAGGTTAAAAAAAGATCTACAGTTGCTAAGGTTAAAAACAATTAGTACTTTACAATACGGTTACAGTGGCCAGTCTTGATCTAAAAGATTCAAGACTGGGGCTACGCTGTATAAAGATGGGAAGGCTATTCCAAAGCCGTATTGTCCTTGGAAAATAGGAATTTGAGTGGTACTGAGTGCAGGACTGTGGGATCAAATAGTTCAGATTTCGTGTAGGAGTAAGATGATTGTGATAGACGCATACTAAATTATTTTTGATTTTGTAAAATTAAAGGAGGGATGACTGGATGCGCCGATAATGTAACGAGTTCCAGTCTAGGGATTCTAACAAATAGGCGTAGGAGCTGGGGGGGGGCGGGGGTAGGGGGCCCGCCCCCCCAATATCCAGACCGGGGGGGGCAGAGTATACTTGGCCTCCCCAATATTCACAATATCAAATGAAGATATTTGAAAAGAAAAATAAAAGAAACGAAATTTAACAGCAGAATAAAAATAAATGTGTATTTTTGTGCTTTATCTAATACCAATTCGCCTTTTGTTACGAACAATAAACAAAATCTTTTTACGTCATCATTGCAAATGGCAATCTGAACACATCGGGTTTATCCAATGAAAACTCAGCTCACAAAAATACCCGGGAAATTTTGATTGACAAAAACCGTGGTGTGTGTTCTAAGACGTCATACTCAATATTGTTTTCAATTGTTAGATAAAGCTTACAAAATAATTCAATTATTTGACTGATGATAGTTGAATCTGTGGCTGTGACAGTCTGGTCGCTGCGACTCTTTTTTTAGATCAATGCATTTGATATCCACGTGAGATCGAGACCTCGCAGATCCCTTTTTTCTTTTTCTCTCTTTTTTTTTTTATTAAAGATACACATTTTCATTCGCTTTCTTTTAATTCTCATAATGTTATTGAATTTGTAAATGCATGAAATGTCATGAAAAAGTTTAGGAACATTAATTCTTAGACTGGTCCTCATTTGAAGTTGCCCCCCATGTTGAAAATGCTCCTACGCCTATGTAACATAAGGGTATCACTGCTTGTTTGGTCGTAGTTGCTACAGACATAGCGGGCAGCTTCTCTCTGTACTCTCTTGAATACTATCCAATGGCAAAGGCATTTCATTTTGTGTAAGCAATAATTGGGCTGGATAACAATAAATGTTTGGTCATAAACAAAATACCTAAACTCATGATTACTAGGTCTTTTCCATAAACAATGGTATTTTGAAATAAATAACCATCAAACCTGAAGACACCTGATGCCTCTTAGACAGTTAGAGATTTCAATGCTTTTAGTTTTACAATACATCTTCTTCAGTAGATGCCAACATAGGCTACTCAGGGTCTATATTAATGGAACACCGATTTAGAAACAGCTCCTACGCCTATGTGACTTTAAACAACAATTCATAAAGAAGTTGCATGAGGTAATATTATGTTGGTGCTAGCACAGAAAAAGGGCAAAAAAATGCCCAACCCCCTTCATCCTCCCCACCTCCTTTAACCCAAAACACTATTCCCTTACAATTTTCCTTGAAAAACATAAAAAAAATCATGTAAGTACCATCCACAAATATAAAGAGATGAGTAAATAAGTAAATAATAAAAAAAAACATTCTCAGATGCCCATAAGTAATGACTATATATAACACAAATTATAAAGGGGTACAGGAGATGAAAGGGTGGACTATTATCCACACTTTTCCTCCTGTGGGTGCTAGCTGTTGATCAGAAAATGGGAAGTGGTACGATCTCACAAATCTCTCACTGGAAAATATACTGATATTTGGCATATGTATTGTTTTAAGTGAGGAAACACAAATTGAAACACTAGGAAGCTCTGTGGTTTTTTTGTTTTGTCTCTTTTTTTCAATCCATGCCATCGTCGAGGGGAAGAAAGGAAAGTGTCAACTTACAACTACCAGTATGTCGGAAGCTACCGATTCGTAACGCTAAGTGAATCGGTAATGTTTGTCAAAATTCGTTAATTTCCGTAAATTAACATCCGGCGAATTACCGTTGACCGAATCACAATATCATAGGCGTAGGAGCCGGGGGGCAGGGGGGGGGCCCCCCCAATATCCAGACCGGGGGGGCCAGACTATACTTTGGCCCCCCCAATATTCACAATGGCAAATGAAGATATTTGAAAAGAAAAAGAAAAGAAACGAAATTTAACAGCAGAATAAAAATAAATGTGTAATTTTGTGCTTTATCTAATTCCAATTCGCCTTTTGCAACGAACAATAACCAAAATCTTTTTGACGTCATCATCGCAAATGACAATCTGAACACATCGGGTTTATCCAATGAAAACTCATCTCACAAAAATATCCGGGAAGTTTTGATTGACAGAAGCAATGGTGTAATAGAATTTGTTCTAAGGAGTCAGACTCAAAGTGTCTTCAATTGTTAGCTTAAGCTTGAAGAATAATTTATTCTCATTTATATAGTATATGAATCCATGGCGGTGACAGTCTGGTCGCTGCTACTTTTTGTTTAAATCAATACATTTGATTTCCGCGTGAGATCGAGACCTGGCATATCCCCCCCCCCTTTTTTTTTATTATTCAAGATACACATTTTCATACGCTTTCTTTTAATTCTCATAATGTTATTGAATTTGTAAATGTATGAAGAATCATTAAAAAGTTTAGGAACATTTATTCTTAGACCGGTCTTCATCTGAAGTTGCCCCCCCCCCCCCAAATGTTGAAAACGCTCCTACGCCTATGAATATGTGGTGTTTTGCCACATATTCATCCACCAGATACGTCCGAGCATTCGGAACACCTCGGCCATTTCTTAAAATAACCTCGGAGGTAATGGGGAGCCATTTTTGAAAGTAGGTCAGCAACGAAGGGCATGTCCGTTTGCAATCGTATCTACTCGGAAATCCCCGGCAAATCCTTGGGTAATTCGCATTATTTCCGGCGGATAACTCTAAATGCACACAGGCACTAAATATGTATTTAAATACACACGAATTAGTTATATATCACAATTGAATGTTTTTTTTACCCTTTTCATTAAAGATGATCATATGAACACATCTTTGTTTCATATTTTGTCAATCAGCTCTTTCCGGCAATCCCCGGCTTGTGACGGGGATTGCCGAGTTGATATGATTGGCCCTTCGTTGCTGACCTACTTTCAAAAATGGCTCTCCATTACCTCCGAGGTTATTTTAAGAAATGGCCGAGGTGTTCCGAATGCTTACGAAGTATATCTACCGACTTGTTACGGGGATTGCCGAGTAGATACGATTGACGTCCGAGGTCAATCGGAACTACTCGGGTATTTCCGAGAGCTGTGAAATACACCTCGGATATCAATCTGAACACATCGGGTTTATCCAATAGAAAACACCTCTGAAATAATAGGGATGACGCCATATTGTTTCCCGCGAGAATGACGTCACTTTCTTTCGTTTCTAAAAATAGATCTTGAATGTAAAATCCAAAAAGTCGTTAAATTTGATTGAGGAAACAAGTATACATGTCACAACAACAAGTTCGCCATGGTATGAGTTACTGATCAAAAGTGATTAAAAAGGATGTCCAACACTTCCATACACATTGAACTACTTAACATGCACGCTTAGAAAAGGTGTTCATTGGCGGATGCCGATTTACCCGAAAAATTGTAACCCTACACTTATATCCGAGGTGTATTTCACAGCTTACGGAAATACCCGAGTAGTTCCGATTGCTCGGATATAAGTGCAGTGTTACAATTTTTCGGGTAAATCGGCATCCGCCAATTAACACATTTTCTAAGCGTGCATGTTAAGTAGTTCAACGTTTATGGAAGTGTTGGACTTCCTGTTAAATCTTTTTTTATTCAGTAACTCATACCAAATGGCGAAACTGTTGTTGTGACATGTATAGTTGTTTCCTCAATCAAATTTAACGACTTTTAAGATTTCAAATTTAAGATCTATTTTTAAAAACGAAAGTAAAGTGACGTCAATCTCGCAGGAAACAATATGGCGTCATCCCTATTATTTCAGAGGTGTTTTCTATTGGATAAACCCGATGTGTTCAGATTGGTCCGATGTCTGATCCGGCCTGCCGGAATTTGCCGAGAAGTTCCGATTGACGGGAGCAGAGCATTGTATTAATTACGCTATCCTAGATCTGTACGTTGCACCGACATTTGTCATTTTGGCGCGAACATTGGAAGATGTTTTTGTTTTGTTTTAGCTTACATGTACGTACTCCTCCTCTCCAGCCTGTTCAAATGTAAGTTTACAGCGTTTTAATGTTATGACAAATGAACAATATGTTCATCGTATTTGTTTTACATAGATTGTGAAGGAAGCATAAAGCTTGTTCAAAGCCACTCTCGATGACTGCTTCCTGGATTAGTCTCAATAATGATCCGTGAACGAAGCTTTTTTCGTCATTTGGACATTTATCGTGCTTCGCTACGTCTCAAGTCCAACGTGATTTTTATGTTACAAAATTTCGAACGACCGACTCAGTGCTTTTAACTTGCAATTTTTCGTTTTCAAAGGGACCAAAAAATAAACGGAAACTAAATCATTTATGAATCGTCTCAGCCCACACAAGTCACAGGGAGAAAAATCATAATAGACCTTTATTAACACTATATATACACAAGGGAAACAACTTCAAAGAGAAACCAGTTCTGACGTTCCGCGCTTATTAGTCCGTAATTTTTTATACGAGCGCTAGTCTGTCAATTCTCTGTATGTCCCGCATAGCCAAATGATTTCTGCGTCCAACAATACCACTCTCAACAAGATCGGTCCAGTCAACTCGGAGAAATCTGCGACAACACGCGACATTTTTTTTCGAATTTGGTTTATCGGAAACGATCGTTGAAAACAGAACCAGCCGATCATTCGGCTCGTAATCACCTCGATGAACGTTATTTCAGCGATGGCACTTAACCGGCACATGAAAAACAACTATTGGTAATGATCCAAACAAAAAATTCTAACCTGCACACTATATACAATATGTAATCCACAATTTTCTTTCAATTATTCACTGATTATCGGCTCAACTCCATTTTGACAGTTCCAAAACGAGGCTTGATTGATCCCATCGGCCGTTTGTAAGAAGTGATATCATTGGTTTAAAAATTACAAGGCCAAATCACAGCTTGGTTCCGCGATTTTCAGATTATTACATAAATAAAGCCTGTCGAGCGTGGTTCACAAAGCGTTTCTTCTATCATTTATCTGTCAATTAGTCGCCCCATTGAGTTTTAGCGGTTAAATTTTTGCGATTTTAATACTGTGTTGTTATTGACGTTGTGATTTGTGTAAATACGATTTATGGATTTTTGTGAGTTGTTTGATTTTTGGCTTTTTTAAATACTGTGCTGACATTGATTGTAAGCTGTGTACATATCCGATTCGTCTTAATGTGAAGTCAAGAGAATATGGAAGTTGTTTTTAAATCCTTTCATTGAAGATGGAAAAACTTAATTCCTCGCAAAAAGCTGCGTTCGATTTTGCATTAAAGGGACACAGTTTTGTTTTGCTGGGATCAGCAGGGACGGGTAAATCGTATGTTGTGTCTCAGATTGTAGAAAACCTTCGGCGACTGGGAAAAAAAGTAGCATTGACATGCTCAACTGGGATTGCTTGCCTTGTTTACGACAGACACTTAAAGGTAAATCACTTTTAAATTCATCAGGGCTTGTTCTTTGATCTTTTGCAACAACTTTGAAGTTTGGAAAAAGTGATCAAAACCTCTCTCCTCTATCTTTTCTCTTTTCATTTTTTTGGCACAATGTATTTCTCAAACCCCACTTTCCCCTTTACATTCACCCTTTCCCAAAAAATAACGACAATTGACCACTTTGTTGCAGACAACTCTAGAAAACAGTGTGGGAAAAGGAGAAATTGCTCGTTAAGAGTCAATGTTTTCTGTCCTATCAGAAGATTATTATCATCCGTATTCAAACCATTTCGAAATAACATCTGCAAACCCTGTCAATTTGGGACAGTCTAAAATTTGGGTACCCCTAAAATTTGGCATTTGGTTAAGGGTTAATGATGATCTCATATGGCTAATGATGAATATCTGATATTTTCCTTCGAAATCAGTTTCTTATTAAACCTTTTAGAACAATAAAGTACCACTAACTATCAATTGAAAATCATATGATTAATCAGTAAGTACATTTTATTAGGTTATTTTTTTTTCCAAATCAGTACATATTTCTATGAATCTTGAATATCACAGACTCCAGGGTCAACCTGTCATTTTTTATTGTTTATGAATAGGCTGTAACTTAAACTTTTGGCTCCTTATATGGAGACAATGTAATATATCCTCACTAATTGGTAGTAAAAAAAACACAAAAGAAAGCAAATAAAGCAATAAATGCATAAACTGTGGACTGGAGTGTTGGGAAGTGTGGAGAAAGTCATGCTGCCAGTTGAGAACCAATTGATTTTGTATAGATTTTTATTTTGTTTTAGGCTCAGACTGTGCATAGCTTCACTGGAATAGGAGATGGGCGTTACTCTGTTGAAGAAGTCAGAGATGTTGTGTTAAACAGTCCAAAACACCAGAATGTTTTGAAACAGGTTCAAGAGACAGACACTCTACTTATTGACGAATGTTCGATGATTAGTGGAAGAACATTAGAATTGATTGCAGAAGTTCTTTCCTTGAGGAATCCATCCCTTTTATTTGGTGGTGTGCAGGTCATATTGTGTGGTGATTTTAAACAGTTACCCCCAGTTAGAGATTTACACTCTGGAGATGATGGATTGTACTGCTTCGAAACACAAGTGTTCCAAAAAGGATTACCTCATATCATAGAGCTCACAGACATTGTTCGCCAGACCAATGAAGAATTTGTTAAAGCCATACATGAAGTATCAAATGGAGATGTGTCCGTTCAAACTTCAAATCTATTGAAATCTACTTCACAGCAGGATTTTGGAGATGACGGAATTTGGCTCTTTGCCAAAAATGACCTTGTCGATGACTTTAATCGCAAAAAAATACTTGAACGCCCAGGTCAACTATATGAGTTTAAATCTCTTGACGAGGGGGAACAAGTGAACCAACTATCAAAACTAATTGTTCCATCCAAATTGTGGCTAAAAAAGGGCATACGAGTAATTCTGCTGCGGAACTTACACAGCAGATTAGTCAATGGCCTTCGAGGTACAGTGGTTGATGTGGATGAAGATGGTCCAACAGTCAAATTTGAGGACACAGCTACACAGAAAATTGAAAAGAGCATATTTAAAGGTAACTTTAACTTTCTTTATGAATATGCCTATCTTTATTTTATACTTGTACACTGACAAATTCTGTAGCAAATAAGTTCTTTCTTCCCAATAGTCTTCAACTCAAAAACTTTAAACCCATTGCCCAACAATAACAGCATTTGCCATGTTTGTTGCAGACGATTCTGGAAAACATTGAGGGAAAATGAGAAATCGCTCATTAAATTGCTCTTAATGAGCGATTTCTCATTTTTCCACAATGTTTTCAGTCCTATCAGAAGATTATTTTTCAATTTCATCACATTTTGAAATGGCTTTTGAAAACTTTTTCAATTTTGGACATTTGATAATTTGGAGATTGGTAAAAGGTTAAGGCCTTTGCTTCCTTTATTTTACAATTTTGTGCTTTGCACCAGAAATGATACCAAAAGCCTTGGTATAAACGTATTGTTACCATCTTTAACTCAGTGGAAGGATATAAAAATAACTTTTAACAAACTACATAAACTAATAATGTGTTCTTATTGAAATCAGCATTATGTGACATTGAAAAATGATTAATGATATATTTGAATTACAACATGAGATTGCCATTGAAAAAGAAATCTAAGGAAATGTGAACCTTTTTATTAACCCTTTCCAAAACAGTAACAACCTTTGACAGCTTAGTTGTAGATGACTTCAGAATACATTGTTGGAAAATGAGAAATTGCTCGCCACAAGCAATTTCCCTTTTCATATGTTTTCTATCCTACCAGAAGATTATTTTCCAATTTTATCACATTTTGAAATGTTGTCTGGAAACTCTTTCAATTTGGGACAGTCGAAAATTTGTTGTTTGGGAAAGGGTTAGACTATGTTGCATTTAGGTTAACATTAATATCTGAGAAACCGCAGATGAACCACTATTTATCTGTCCTCAGCATAAGAGGAAGCATTACAAACATGATAAACCATGAACTGTAAAACCATAAACTTTGAAAGAATATCCCAAAGTCCGCACAGGGATGAATATCATAATAGACCTTTATATATATATATATAGTGTTAATAAAGGTCTATTATGATATTTATCCCTGTGAAAGTCCGCTGCAATATCACAAGAATGGCAGCTTGAGTAAATTATTAATTTTCATGTATATATAAATCTGTAGCAGCAACTCTAACCGTTTGAAAAGTTCTGGTGCAAGCTACAAAACTACCATTGCTAGAACAATGACTTACAAACCTTAAAACAGCATTCTTAATATGATTGAACTTTTATTTTCAGTTTACAGTTCATCAGCCAGAAAAGTTGTTGCCACAAGGATCCAGTTTCCTTTAAAGCCTGCATTTGGGTTGACAATTCACAAAGCGCAAGGGATGACTTTGGATCGGTAATACATAAGAGTTTTCTCTACTCCTCATTATGGATATATATCTTTTCTTACATGTTTTGTATGATTAAACATCAAAATCTATTGTTTTTCACCTTACTTCTTAATGACTCAATGTCAGAAAAACTGGGAAATTGCAACGACAAAAGAAGAAATTGCACATAATAAGCAATTACTAGTCATCTCAAAAGAAATTTAACTTTTTATGCTTAATAGATTTTTTTGCTCATGCTTTCAATTTTGGCTAGTCACAAAATGTTTATGATTCATTTGGTTTAGACCACATGAACCCATCACTTACTTTAAAATGTCATATCATAGATAAAAATGGCATTCAATTCCATTCACATCAATAACTACTGGTTTAAACCCCACGACCAAATATTTTACAATAATATTTACCTTTGTTGTTGCATTTTATACTACAGTAACTACTTCACAATGATAAGTACCGTCCAACTTGATCCTGTACATCATAATCCTTATAATACTTTAACAACTTCATTCTTATGCAAACAGAATAAATCCAGGCCAGCCACCTAGTAATTTGACGACTGGCCTGTGATTTAACCTGTTTGCTAATTTAAGTTTCTTTCTTTCCCCATCAAAATTAAGCAGATATTTATGGGTTTTGGAAAGTAGATGACAGAAAGGTATATTTTTAGAAAATTATCTAGCATTCTAGGGGTCGTTTCCTGCATACAGCATTCATTATTAGAATAATATGTATAAGATGAGGTTTACAGAAGATAGATCTCTGTAAACAAACAAGCTATTATCTACTGTCTACAACATTAAATACCCCAACAATGCTGTCGATAGGAGCTAAGTCATTGTCTTAAATGGACAGATCAATTACTACTATGTACAACAATTGGTTTATCTGAAGATCACTATCAAATTTTGTGATTTTCAAAAATTTCTTTTGGTCATTTATTTATTTGAAAAGCGTATTAAGAAAGGATTGTTCATAAAGAATCACATTTCCTCTTGTCAACATCCTTTTTAAGGCTATCAAAATATTTGTTGAAAGCAAACTTGCAGCAGTCATCTGCAGGAGCTATGTTGTTGGAAATGTGCAAGGGTTGTATTGACATTTGTTTATATTTTTGTTACAGTGTAAGCATAGACTGTAGGGACATCTTTCAACCAGGCCAGCTTGGAGTGGCTCTGTCCAGAGTTCGTACAATTGAGGGTTTATGTGTCAAAAACTTTGATGAGAAATTCTGCCTTAAGCACCCTGCAAAGGTTACAGAATTTTACAACTTGAAAACAGTGGAAGACCTTGAAGACTGCAGTTGTTGTAGAAATATAAAGAGGTAACTGAATTTTATTAGTCAACACAAAAGATTTTTTTTAACGTATTGGGATTTTTACTCAACTTTTAACATCTTTTCTTAATTCAC
Source organism: Cerastoderma edule (assembly GCA_947846245.1). NCBI lineage: Eukaryota > Metazoa > Mollusca > Bivalvia > Cardiida > Cardiidae > Cerastoderma > Cerastoderma edule. Next base: position 2,302,596 of record OX401404.1, read on the forward strand.
ATTAGGTATTACGAATTCTAGATGCATTCCACAGATATTAAACAAGCCTTTCAATGTGATTCCATGCCAAGGACAATTACTGGCTCGAATGTTCAATCAAAGCAAACAAGAACCCAAAGCTGATTGAACATGCAAGCTGGCAAAGCAAAATTTAACATGTTTTTTTTTAAAGATGGAAAGGGTCTGTTGTTAAATATGGGGGAAATGCTTCTCTAACGTTTAATTACAATCTTATTTGAGTGTACTTTTTTGCTTTCACCATTCCGCTACTTCCAATTGCAGTCTCAACTTTTCTCTTTTGACAAAGAGGTTTGTTGGTTAATACACCATATGGGGAAGTATTTTCAATCCCTCTTGCTGCGTTTGCTTTTTTTGAAATGGCACCCTGTCCAACAATTACACTGCTTTGTGCTTTAGAGTATTGCAAAGCATTTGGATTTGTGTTTGCTCCATGATAAGTAGACCGTTGTTGATTGAAATGATTTTCTACAACATCAGAATTTACTAGGGCTGGTATAACTGCTGTATATGTTGACCTGGTAAATGTTAATACATATTGACACAATTGTACAAAGCCAATACCACAAGATTGGATGTCCTCATGACACTGTAAGGACATAACATTTTTGTATCGCTCTTTTGATGTGCTATTGTCTGCTGAAAGTTTCCAGTCATTAAACCAGTTGCAAACACTCATCAGGTCCTTAAGTCTCTCATCCATAGATGATGTAATTGGCCGCCTGTCTCTGAAAATCTGTATTAACTTGGAAGTTTTTTGCAAGAACTCAACTGCCCCATCAAGCACCTTCCCTTTTTCTCCTAATGAAGACTTGTATTCTTGCATAAGATTCAACATTTCAATGTTTAATACATCCTCTGCAAGGTAATTTCTCATCTTTTCCTGGTTGTTTGGGTAAAGATGTTCATGGGTAAGTTTACGATGGAGTGAAAGACAATTCTGTTGGTCCCAATTGTATGCATCTGTAAACATTTGCCATTGAACTGTGTTCCCATTACTAAGCGTTAGCAGTCTGGTTGAAAAATTAGAATACCCACTTTTCATAACATTGTTCCTTATCTTTTTTACTACATGGGAAAAGTCCATAAGAAATGAAACACTACGCAAAGAACAATGACTCTGGACTATAAAGGAACGGATGTCAGTATTGGGAATATTTAAATGCATGAATGTTCTGTTGCATTGGGCTCCATCCATAATGGTATGCAAAACCTTAAAATCATAAGCCTCAATCTGACGGACAGCATCCCAAAATATTGCATGCAACTCTTGACCTGTGACCTGATTAGTTATAAAATGTGCCAAAGGGAAACGAAACCCAGTCAGCCCAAGAAATATGATTTGTAGAACATGAGTTCCTAAAGTTTTTTTATTAAAACCAGCTCTTAACGCACTGCAAATATTTCCCTCTTCCCCTAAATCTGAAAATCCGGACAAAATGACCTCATCTCCTTCTTTACTGATTTGTAAATCTGCCTGAATGGACATTTCATCAAACACAAGGGCACCACACATGCCCAGCTCATTCAATCCTTTTCTGGTGGCTTCTTCAAACATCCATCTAAAAATTTCAGGTTGAAAGCCAATCTTTTGTTTCACAGAATTTTTGTATAAAATTAGTACTGAGGGGGACGGTAAAATTAATATGTTACTATCTCGTAAAGTGTTATATCCATGTGGGCTTCTTGAGTACAGTTGCAGACATGTCGTAATAAAAGGTTTGCTCCATCGTCTCCCATTCGGATTTCGTTCACTGTTTTTAGCCTGGTCTAGAAGCATCTCCAGCATTTCCTCACTTGCTTTTGGAATCAATTGTCTAAAACGAGCCTTGAGAGATGGTTCTTTTTCATTCTTATCAAGTTTATTTTCCGAAGAATTGAAAGTCATTTTCTGGCAAATTTTACATGTTTCTATTAGGCTGTTGAAATGAAGAACTCTTTTGCAATTGAGAGACCTTAGAACTCTTCTGTTAAGATCACCCTCTGCGGGACCGGATTGAAGTCTTTCTAAAGTATGGAATCTGCTGACAATTACGTTTTTTGTGACAGCTACTCCACAACAAAGTCTCACTTTTCTAGCAATTTCGCATACTATCTCTACTCCTCTTTTGCTTATTTCATAGGTATTATGTATGCCAAATTCTTTAAGGTTTATGACACAGCCTGCTAGTTGTAAGGACCATGTTCCGTCACTATTAAAAATAATCTCTTTCCTGATCTCGGAAGAATTTGCCTTGATTCCAGTATGAAGAAAACATGAAACATGTGATTCTGTGGATTCTTCCACTACTACATTCTCCCCCTTGATAAATTCTTGGATCTGGTCAAAGTGCTGATTTTTCTTTATAAATGTTTCATCATTGAGAACTACGTTGTTGTATACTATCTTTCTAGTTTTATTATGTAGTGATCTCTTAATTCCAGGAAAGATGCGCAGCAATGATTCAATGAAAACTCTCATTGGCGCTGCATTTCCTAAGCTGGCTTCTGTGCATTCAAACTTGTATCTTTCATATAAGGAATGCAATTCAAGCTTTCCTTCACCAGATTTAAGTCTTGAAAACAACCTGAAAATAAAAGGTGGAGAAATAAGCTTCAAGTTGTAAAAAGTTCATCCAACTGCAACATCTCTCATTATTACCCAAAATATCATTATATCACTAGCTGCAACTCTTTACAAGCGTATGCCATATTTTTGCATCATGTAGCAGACACATTCAACACAGCTTTGAGATAATTTCGCATAAGCAGACGTATTCTATTGTGACAATGCCCTTTTTCTTCTTTTATCACATATATTCGCAAATCATGCAAGGATACTTAAAAGGATATCTTTCTCAATACCATGCATATTCTCTTTTTAACTTAAACAAAAGGTAAGCATTGCCTTTGCTTCAGATGCTATGTTGAAGTTATGAAAATATGAGAATTTGTTATTAATGAGCAAAGTCTCTTTCTATTTTGTTTATTTTATTTGTAAGAAACAGTTAAACAGTTATAATTAGATATTTGTGTAATTTATATAATTTATTTATTCTGCTGCACAGTTCTACAAACAGTAAAAGTTGAAACATTAGAAACAAACAAAGATGTTTTATTAACTTCAGGAACCAGAGTGATGTCCGACCAGATGAGACTGACAATTTGCTGTTTACACCAGATGATAAGGCTCCTGAACAAAACACAGATGATGCTTTTGACGAAGAATTTGACCAGGTGTTGAGGGAGATCAACTTTGGTACAGATGAATTTCATTTACCGGAGGATTTTCATTGTAAATCTGTCATTGAAACTATCAAGGTAGATGAGCCTGTATCAAGAGCCCAAAAGCGCACAAATGAGATCCTCCTCAATGTGACAAGTTCGAAAATAGAAACGTTCTGCAAAAAGGAGTTTCTAGTCCTAACAAATATCGTTAATGACTTGAACATTACTGTTCCAAGAGCAGTTTCATCAAAAGAACTGACCCAATTCTATACCAAAGTCAATGAACACATTATAAGCCTTCAGTACAAGCTATCGTGCATCGCCCTGTTCGAAGGTCTTGGAGAAACCTTCAGTGACGACCATATGCGAATATGTTTTGGGCTTCACCTTGCTGTCAGGAAGTATCTCATGAAACAGAAAACCAACCTTCTTCCATATGAGAGCCAGCACACAACCAAAAGATTCGTGACAGATGCATCCAGACCAAGGATAAAATATGTGGGTGGTTACTGTGTTGCCAAATTATTGCACAATTATTCAAAGAAAAAAGCCAACCATAGGTTTAACATATCAAAAAATAGTCAATCAATATATACAGAATGTGATTTCCTTGTTACCTTGCTCAATTTTATGAGAGACAAAGAAGACACAATTAAATCTCAAGTTATGGATCAAGATACCCTGAAGGATATTGAAAGGCGTCAAAGTGCCACAAGAGGATTGACATATATCACCGATGACATTTTCAATTTCTTTGTGAAGTTAAGTGAAGAGTGCATGAAACTTTTACAATCAGCCCAGCTTAACCAATTTGGAGAAACCATGTTTAACCACTGCTATGATCTCCTTACCCAAAATTCTACATTGAAAGTGGACTTTCGTCAAAAGTTACAAGAAAAAATTAATGAGAGCAAGCTAGACAGCACAACAGTTCACCAGCTGAAGACCAGTCATTTACTCAGAGAGCAGTTTATCATGAAAGTTTTCGAAAAAATTGTGAAAAAGTTCCTGATGGTCATGTTCTCCCAATATACCAAAGATCTAAAATCTTCATTTCATGTAGAAAAAACAATGGCACATAGAAAACAAATTTTGATCAAAAGAAAAAAGACGACAGATGCCTCCAAAAAAGCCAGCAAAGAGCCTGAGCCAAGCACCAGCGGCATACGCCCTAGAACCGAAAGCTCTATAGAAAAGAAAAGGGAAAAGTCTGGTCAAGGCAGAAAAGGAAAGGGAAAAAGAAAACTGAAGTCTTATGTGGTATGAAATCCAAATAATTCTGTTTTTCTGTAGCAGGATAAAATGGTGTGACAAAAAAAAACCTTTTAATCAAGATTATTTCTATATCATTTCATGTCTTTGATGTTTATTTTTACTTTATAAAGTCTCTCTTGATTGAAGTTGACAAGTTGAAAAAAAAAGGCAAGATATAATGCCAGAGAATATGAGCAAACATTATTTTTACCACTGCAATCTCTATTATCATCTCAATATTATAAATGTAACAATGGCTCTTTCCACCATTGAAATGTCATACAACATTTTTTCAGCAGAAATTTTCTATATCACTACAATTAGCAGGATTAACTAAGGATGATCAAATTATTCTGGACAAAATACTCTTTCATACAATTTTTTTTTCTAATGTAACGGTTGTTGAATGTTTATGCAGATTAGGAGTCTAATGCATTGTCTGAGGGAACATGCTGGTATATACATGTATATAGACAACACAACCGCTCAGTGAACGACAGTGTTTTTCAATGATCGGATGTGTTTGTGTCTTTGAGAGGTGCATCTGCTCGGTTCATTACACTAATAACTTTTAGATTTCTTTAATAACAAGATAAGAAACAGGTGAAAGGTTTATAAGATTCAGCCAAAACAATTATTTGTGATATATTTCCCTCTTAAATGTCCTACATCTGATAAATGTTTGAATGCAACAGGTGACCCAGAAAGACTTGTTGAGAATTAATGTTAATGAAATACTGACAACAAAGATAGATGCACTGTTGGCCATGATATGAATGTTACTTGTATGCTGTTGAACGGTACCCCTATTGAAGAATGGATTATACCCAAGATTCACATAGAAATTAAAGGCCTTCATTCGTAAATTGAAGCTTTCATATAAACATACAATTATGTGAAGTGAGTATTTTCAAAAACTTTTTACTTTACAGGACGAGTCAGGAGAAATGGTTTGGATTTGTCCATCATGCTTAGAGCCTGAAGATGGAATAAACAACATGATAGGTTGCGACAAATGTGAAGAGTGGTTTCATTGGTAAATAAATTGTTCCATTCTTAATGATTTTGAATATGAATTCTCCTCAAATTAATGGTTATTCAATATTTAAACATAACAAAAGAAATACAAAGCCAACAACAAACAACTTACTACATTTGTATGTTTAACCCTTTACCAAACGCCAATTTTCTACTGTTCCAAATTGAAAGAGTTTGCAGACGACATTTCAAATTCTGATGAAATTGAAAAAGTATCTTCTGAAAGGGAAGAAAACGTTGGAAAAAGGAGAAGTTGCTCGTTAAGAACAATTTCTCCTATTCCCACAAGGTTTTCCAGAGTTGTCTACAACACGCTTTACAAATGTCGTTATTGTATGGTAATGGATTAACAAGCTGGTGTGTTGATAATAGGTGGATTGCTCATTTATTGATGAATTTCTTTTCTTATTGAGCGTTTTACACAATTGTTTTACAGATGTATGAAGAGTTAATTTCATGGAGTAAAAGTAAGCAGGTCTGATGAAAAATGCTTTCAAAGTCTGAGTAGACTTTCATTGAACCACAATATTCTTATGGACCACATTGTTTTATTACTCTTGATAGAATTGCAGTGTTTAAGCATCTGATTGAAACATTTTGATTATTTGTACCTCTTACAGTCATATTTATGCATCGCATTGGAGACGACTTGAATAAAAAAAAGTATGTGGTAAGAGAAAAAATTGCATGATACAAGCAATTTTTGCATTCAAAGAAAAAAAAAATTCAATCCCATGTATTTAATATAATTACAGTACTCAGAGAGTAATTAAGATTTTCGTCTGCTGCAAAATAAAATTTATAATCTGCAGGTGGTAAGTAGTTTATAGGTGGATTAAACTGATATCATTTCTCATGTTTCAGGGCATGTGTTGACATATCAAGTGAGCCGAAGGAAGAGACATGGTTTTGTCCAGGCTGTGACAGTGTTTCAAAAGGAAAAAAAATAAGGAAAAATAAAAGAAACTGAATAATTATCAAAACTGAGACTTTATTTTGTTTTTCTATTGCCTCCATTGAATCTTACCAAGTGACAATCATTTTCATCGATTTCAAAATATCGTCTGCAAACCCTTTCAATTTGGGACGATTGAACATTTAACGTTCGGTAATACAAAAATGGGGGCAAATGTTCGTGGGGGGGGGGGCAACTTCCCGTATATCATTTCGCAAGTTTCAGCCAATGCGTTGAACTAAGTCTGCAAGAAGCGCAATTTAACTTTCCATGTATTTGGTTTCAATTAGGAAAAATGACGGCCTCAACTTTGTCTGGACTTCTCATTTTTAAAACAAGATAGTTAACACCGTCGAATTCCATAAATGAATCCATTGTTTCAAAAGAAGTAACAAAAACATATATAATCAGATGATGAAAATACTGTGGGAATTATTTTAGTCGAAGTACAGTATCAAGTGCTCAATAGCCTTCGAGACCAGTTATCTGGACTACTTCCTGGATATGCTCCTTGTACCAGTTACCGGTGCACTTAATTTGAACGAAATATAAAAGCAGTTACAATAATGCTAATGCTGATTAATTTACTTTCACAAGATGAAAAATATCTTGTCTTTCATTGAACAGCTATAAAACAGTTAAAAAATTCGCCGTTCACCAGTTATTCTGGTCTATTTTAAGGCATGTACACATCAGGGTCAGTTTGGTACCTAATATATATATATATAGGTCCTACCTATTTGACGAAAAAAACAAGTATTATTAACTGCTCGATTTTTAAACAGGACTTTGGCAGAGTATAATCATAATGTCATACATGGCACTAGGTGAAATGATAATATTTTTCGCATTACAAGTTGTTATTTCAATTTGATTGTTTGGAGGTTGTTTTCCAGCATTTTTCTAGATTATGCTGCCCAGCTCTTGCTGCGTGGAGGCCACCTCTGAAAGAGCCAAATTTGGAATTTTGAAAACTTGTCAAAATGGTCCGAAACTAAAACTAAAAATAATATAAACCAAAGCTCCAGATAAGATTTCGGGTCAATTAGTTTTCACTATAAGTTTTTGTCACAATTCGTTTTTTGCATAATTCATCATTTTCAAATAGTTTTTTTTTTCTAATCATCAATTGTTTTATTACTTTTGTTGTGCTTGACTGTGGTATCTCTTTGAATGTTGCACGAGCCCTTCCTGGCCCAGACAATTGCCACATTTTGTTTAATACAACATTTCAAATGAATATCAGCATCCAAGCCTTCAATTCGTAACCAGGGAAAGACACTTTTCCATGCTGAGATCTGTTTTTGCGTAATGCCGCAATGTTTTGCTTTTATGGTTTTTCGATTCCGCTTCATCAACTACTTTTGACAGGGTATCAATTAAGACACTGCCAACAAAAGACTTCGGCGCAAAATGAACCCAAGTATACTTGCAGAATTAAGTTTCTTTTGTGAATTCATTCACACTTTGAGGCCGACGTAATAATATTGTAATCAGAAATGGAAATGAAATCATAGACTGGGAACCGGTCTTTCATAGAAACATAGTGGAGCTTGTAGACAGCAGGGGACCAGTTTAATGAAATTATTCGTAACCAATAATTCTCGGACCCGGTAACAGAAATCTCTGATTTGATTTACGCTGCGCAGAAAATATGTACGATCAAATTACGGTCACAATTCGTTTCTCTTTATCTCAATTTGTTTTGGTACGATGGATTTTAATTTTCAATTCGTTTTTCTGTGTAAATAATTTGTAATAACGATAAAACGAATCTTATCTGGAGTTCTGATAAACATAATGGTTGCTTGTTTGTATGTATCAGAGTGATATATAATGTGATATTCGTTGCTCATTCCATAGTTTTAAAGCAGACCCGGTCTTATTGAATTAAGAATACCAAAAATTTCGTAAACATTTTGTTTGTTCAATCGGATGATCTAAAGAATGAATTTGCTGGTATTGATACGGCAGTATTGCATGGGCACTGATAGGTTTAGCTTGGAATATCCATGCTGACCAACAGTATCCAAGCTCTACTGGGGATCTTTTTTGAACCAAAATCTTTTTTGAACCAAAATTAATTTCTAAGGAATGGATTTGCTGGTATTGATACGGCACGGGCACTGATAGGTTTAGCTTGGAATATCCATGCTGACCAACAGAATCCAAGCTCTACTGCTCATCTTTGCTCCAACAATCCAGTGTTGTTTGATTCGAGATCTTTTTTAGCCACACCTTTGCTAGTAGGTTGTCGGGGTGGATTCCATCTGCATACAAGCTAAAATTGAATTTCTTTGTCTTATTCAGTTTTCTGGTTTTGCATGTTTTAACAATAGAGTTTCGAATAAGATCTGTGTTGAAGACTGGTGAATGATGATTTCTGACTTTGTTTAGTTCTCGTATCTTGGATTTGAGGATGTAAATCTGTCTTTCAAGCTCTTTATCTTGTTCTTTAAAAGTATCTGGTTGCTTGTGGCCTTTATTTTTGTTGTACTCGAGAATGCTGTATGTTGGATTTTGCTAAGAAAGTGATTTCGATTCCGTTAATATTTTGTGATATTTCCAATATTTTCCTAAGGTTTTCTACTGTTTTTTTCAACAGTGTTATCTCCTTGTATTGTTTTTAGGGTGATGTACTTCCCATTTTTCAATGTGATGTCACATGTGCCGAGCCAAATGTAGAGCCAAAGGTTGCCCAGTCGTCTTTTTCTATTTCTAAGATTTTTCTGCAGCCACTCTAGCTGATCCTCAGCTGTTGCTCCCCCTTTACACCACCACAGTATCTCCCTGTCTGAGTTGGATTCAATTTTCCGTTGGAGCCATCTGCCCTTAGAGTCAGAAACAATTACTTGTGTGTAGCATTTTTCCGTACCATGTAGAAATGGGGTTTTACAAAGAAAGTGACTGAAAAAGTTGCTTTTTTAAGTCTTATCATTAGTATGATTACAGTTGTAAAGGCAGGTGAAGGACTAAATGATGTACATGGGTATGTGTCACCTTTAACAAACTTAACAATTTACAGATTATGAAAAGAATAAGTGTGAAAACACAATTATCTTTCATCGAAAATGACATTTGATAAACTGAATCCCGAAATAAACCCCCGCCGGAATAAACCCCCACCCTTAAAAACGGCATAGCGGAAGAAACCTCCACTCCGTGTTTGCACACACGGAAGAAACCCCCACCCATAGTGGAATAAACCCCCACCTTGTTTTCAGAGAGGCGAAATAAACCCCCATCCTAAGTGTTATCCTTACTTTAAGCCAATCATTGACACGTTATTCGGATCTGAATTTTCCAAGTTAACACAATAATCAACATATTGCATAATCAAAGTTCATAAATTGATCAAACATGCTCATGATTGTTTCTCACCTTGATAGCACTATCTATGCGCCATTACAAGCAATATTATCTGTTTTTGTACAATATGAAACGGGTCCGCTTTTAAAGGGAATATACATGTTTGCATCATGGAAGGTAATTAACTCATCATCAATGCAAACAATTACCTGTGGTTTTCACTGTTAGTACAGTATGAAAGGGGTCTGATGTTAAAGGGATTAAACATGTTTGCATCCAATTTCCATCAAAGAAAGGTCATTGTCGCAGCTATCGAATTAACGCTTTCATCAAAACAAACAGATTGCCTGTAAGTTTTCACTACAATATTCCAATAAATATGAGCGGTTTTTTTTCCCGCGTTTGCAAAATATGGGTGGGGGTTTATTCCGCGTGTGCAAAATATGAGTGGGGGTTTATTTCGCTATGCCGTTTTTTAAGGTGGGGGTTTATTCTGTGCACCGATAAACTAGCTGGTTTCCAATCTGTTTTGAAAGATCTGCGAGTATGGGAACCATCGATGGTATTCGGCATAACATTTAAAAACAAATTGATATTGACTCGAGATCCGCAACCTCACGGTAATCAAACAAAAGATTCTTGCGGATTTTGAAAGATTTGCAAATTTAATCAGTGTTCATAATCTCCATTTTGTACAATTCTTATTAAAATGACTACCAACATCCTGTTATCCTTGATGATCCTAGAGCATCATTTCGATTTATAGATTTATTGGGAAGATCAAGATAGCCGGGGTTATCATTAGGTGATACCAACTCGGGTTAATAAAATTAGGGCGATCTGATGTCATCTAACTTCCATGCAATGAAGCCTTGATGATGCCTGATTTCGCGTTATTATTGCTGTAGAGATAAAAGAAATATTTATTTCTGTTCTTTGATACTCAAACTTTTTGAAATGGCCAAGGTTCGCCAATTTTAGCAAGCATACTGTAAATGAAAGGCAGTCATAGGTGCACTGTTTTCTCGGATCAAGCTTAATTCAGAAACCAAACTAGCATGTGGGTGTGGTTTGCATACATTATAATGTATCCTTTAGAGTCAATGACATAAAAGTATTATGAATTTAGAGTACCGTAAGAATTTAACTCATTTAAATGTATGGTCTAGGCATTCAGTGATTTTGAAAGTGCGGTACAAAAGCAAGTACGCTTTGCTCCTTGCTAAAAAATCGCCCACACAGAGTGTATGATTTATATAAGTCTATTTCATTTGATTAGAGCATTGGGTTTGAGTAGCATTAGAGGAATGGGACAGTGAACTTTTTCATGAGTACTTTGTCTTCTCTTTGATTTCTGTTGAACAACTTACATGACTAAAGAAGTAATCATGCTCATATTCAATTCCCCATCATAAATGTACACTTATGAAACTCTTAAGGTCTTGAGTATGTCTAATGAATTTAATAACTGTTTAGGTAGCTGTACATAATAAACCTGAGGTACTGTATGAGACTGTCTGTCCTCCTGGAAAAAGTGAAACATCCCAATTTTTGGACTAGGGTGCATTAGCACCTTAGTCCATTGAATTTACATACCACTTTCTGAGGGACGGTACTTTATCGATATACAAACAGCGGTCTGACACAAATTACTCATTATACATCTGCCTTCACTGTGCGGACTAATACCTTCTTTGAACCAAGAATTTAGTCCGGATTTACTCGCTTTGTTTTGCTCTAAATTATTACTGTCAAGTTTACAATCACAAAGACTTACGTAGCAGATTGAGCTGTTAGACTGCTATAACGTCAAGTAAACATAAACTCATCAGAATGGCTTGGTCTAAGACTAAGAATAGGCACCTACTTTAACCCTTTCCCAAACAACAAATTTTGGACTGTCCCAAATTAAAAAAGTTTGCAGACAACATTTCAATATGTGATGAAATTGAAAAATATTATATAGAGCAGAAAACCTTGTTGGAAAGGGAGAAATTGCTCGTTCTGCAACAAAGTAGTCACATGTCGTTATTGTTTGGGAAAGGGTTAATTCCGTATACTTACCTACCTTTATATTACATACAAGCATACTCAAGAGAGGGCCACCAACTGCCTGCCCGTTTGCCGTGGGCTGCGACTCGTGTCGCCTGATGCAGGGATCCTGGTGGTTGAGAGAATCCAGGGTTAGGCTAGTTAATACCCTGTTTTTTCAATACACCACTTTGGCCTGAATTTGGGCTTAACAAGAGGTCAGGAAGGCCCGACCTGATCAATCGGCTGGTCATGCCTTGTCATGGGCAACTTGTTTTTTCATCAATCTTCCACCATACAACATATTTTCAAATTTATGTGAAATTTCTTCACCTTTAGTACCCCATGACGGTGGCCCATGGGTCAATCAGATGAAAGATTTGGTGTTTGATTGACATTCTGTATCATCCCAAATTTATGTCGCTTGCTTGGAATGACATCTTTTGGGACACATTTGTCCAGTCTAGCCCTTTCACCCTGAGTATACCATCCTTGTAACCCTGACTTGATCTGCGATGGGTTTCCCCAGATTAAGTCCCCTTGTTGGGCTCCATGGTGGGCGGGGACCAAGGATGGTGAACTTTTTAAATTAATATGGAATCCCATAAAAAAGCTGCCAAGCGTACCCTTTCTGACAGTGATTCAGAGGCAGAATCTTCTCCGTCACCACTAAATTTTCCACGATTTATTGTGGTTGAAGCAGAAGATTTAGTCAAACCAATTACTCACACATCACCATTTGTTATAGAGAAAACAATCTAAAGTATTCTCGGTATACCAAAATCAGTCAAAAAACTCAAAAACAACACGATCCTCATTGAATGCTTTACAAAGCAACAAACCATCAACATACTCAAACATAAAACACTATTCAAACAAGCAGTCAAAGTATACCCACATCCATCACTCAACTCATGCAAGGGAGTCATTCGTTGCAAGGACCTCCATTACTGCTCCTCTCTTGAAGACATCAAGGACAACTTGAAGCCACAGTCGGTTACTGATATCAGACACATCAGTGTTAAAAGAGATGGAGTGTTGAAAAACACTAACACATACATAATCACTTTCTCATGTCCCACAGTTCCACCTACACTTAAAATTGGATTTGAATCCTTAAAAGTAGACACATACATTCCTAACCCTCTTCGTTGTTTCAAATGTCAACGATTTGGTCACCACACCACAAAATGCACCAACACACCAGTCTGTGCTAGATGCGCATTTGTAGGCGCAGATCACAGCACTGAACACTGCACCGCACCTGCATGCTGTTTCAACTGCAAGTCTGGTCACGTTGCCTATGCGAAGGAGTGTCAAACTTGGAAAGATGAGAAGGATATCCTGACCATCAAGTACAAGGAAGGCATTTCCTTTGCAGAAGCACGCAAACTTGTCTTGCAACAAAAGCAAGACAAGGAAAGACTTGTCAGTGGGAACAGCTACTCAGCAGTAGCCTCCCCGAAGCAAGACTGCCATACCTGCGATCTTCTCCTCAAACTTCTTTTGGGGAAGTTTCCAGAAATGGCAGAGGAGCTGAAGGGCAAGGTCCCAGCACCACTTTTATCATCATACATAGCAAAACAGCCACCTCCTACACCAAAACATGCAACTGCACCCAAACCATCTACTTCTGCACCCAAACCTCAATCAGCACCAAAACCTTCTACTGCCACACCAAAACCTGCAACTACACCAAAAAATACTTCTGCACCAACACCTGCATCAACATCTAAAGCTAAACAACCTGCCTCTGAATCAAAGTCTAAACAACAACAAAAATCTATTTCTTCTTCCAATGGTCCATCTTCTGGATCAAAGGCAAACCCTTCTCTTTCTAAGAAAGAAAGGAAAAACCTTCTCAAACAAAAATCTCTTTGTTCAAATGATGAACAACACTCAGGTGCTGCGACAAGTTCTGTCGCAAGAACCCCCATTGCAACTTCTAACAATTTTGAAGTTCTGGGGCCCGTTTCACTAAGCTGCGTAACTTTACGCAAATTATTTGCGCAAGTATAGGAGTTACGCAAAACTTATGTTCTTGCGTAAAGTGTTTTACTAACATCAACGTAAGTTAACCATTTCTGCGATTTGCGTACGTATGAAAATAAGTAATAAACGTTACTGGAACGTAACGTTATTTAGCAATATTACCGAATCGACAATCCCGATTACCGAAACCTTACGATGCCAACTGTTATGATAATTCCTTTTCAATTGTTGTTGGGTTTTCATTTACAAGTGAAAAGGAAAGAAAGAGAAAAATTGACAACAATGATGTTAAAGCTTCACATAAACAAGTTTGAATAATATTCGGCCGCTATTGATAAGCGAGTAATTAGCGGGAGTCCGTTGTTTTACCAGGGAAAAACACAAACGCGTAACTTCTAAAAAGAAAATATAGATGTGTCGAATTTTACTGTTTCCTTTAAGTTAAAATCATCGAATTGGTAGTGACTTTCAACGTCGGCATCGTGGCTATTTTTCAATGTGGTTTTAACGATGTTCTGTTGACATTTTACAGCACAATACCATAATACTGCATATTGTCCGAATACACCCTCCTTCAATCAAAATGTTGATTAAATCTATGAAATGACCGACAACGTGGAAATAAGAAATTTGAAACCATTTGATTTACTTGGCCTTTGTTTCGATATTTCGTTTCAAGATTCAATCGGATAATCATTTACATGAGGAACCGCAGATCGGCTAAGTTACGGAAACTCGAAAATTCTGTGGAAATGCATCTTCACACTCTATTTACGAAGAAATGTTGATACTTTGGTTGATATAACCCGATTTCACACACATAACTAGGCCGCTTGTTGATGCGCCGTAACACACAACACAAGTTCATCCAATGAATCTTGATATATTTACGCGGCAGCTTTACGATAATGCCACTACATGTATGTATGAGTCTGTCTAAAAATTTTCATATGATGGATCTGTTTGGTTCTTAAAATATGACTAGCTTTGCAAAATTATGCCTCACTTTTAACCCATTACCAAACAACGGCATTTGACCAGTTTGTTACATACGACTCTGGAAAATGTTATAGGAAAAGGAGAAATACTCTTAGCGAGCAACTTCTACTTTTCCCACAATGTTTTCTGCCCTATCAATATTATCTTTTAATTTCATTACATTTTGAAATGTCATCTGCAAACTATTTTCCATACAAGGACAAGTTTAAAATGCAATGTCTGGGCTCTTCATTGGACCAAAATATTATGAGCCATTTTGGCTTAGCTACCCAAATTTTCTTTAGCCACTTGGATTTTTGCAAAGCCAAATTTGGCTAAGTCTTTTTAGCCATTTTAGCAGAAATATTAAATATAAATTACAGTTCATTTGTTCAATTTACAGACCAATTATTGAAATAGGCTAGAATGGTATTTATCACATAATAAAATAAATGATGTGTAAATTGAACAAATAAATAACAGTTCTTGTATCAGCCACTTCATTGTGTGGTTGTTCTTAGTAGAGTACTACATCCTATACCTCAATAAATGTTTACAGAACTTTGGGACAGGGTTAGAAAGACGACAGAAAATAATTTAACTTGCATGCATGCACCTGGCATGATTCATTTTTTAAATAAAACAAAATAAACATTTAAAAAAAGAATATAAAATAACTTTTGATTGTAAATAAAACAAAATAAATTAAACATTTTAAAAAAGAATATCTAACCTTAAAGTTTGCAGGGTATGCTGCAGCGTTTACGTGATCTGGGAGTCATTGAACTGGCATGTTGACAGTACTTGTACAATAATGACGTTCTTTTTACTAAATGTGGGAGTTCCAATGCATTAAGATATGCTCATAAAAGGTTATATTTCCTTGAATGTTTGTTTTAATTACCATTTTTCACCGGGAGTCCCTTTCCCTCATGTTGTTGTTGTTGTTGTTTCGTTGTCCGTAAATTCCGTACCATGGAATTTCGTTCTAATATTGCATCGATGTAATTAAAGACCTAATAAACACAGATAAGCAACTCTGCAAAATACCGTTCTTTCTCGCGTTGACATCTCGTTCGCGAGATTTTGTCTTCCTGTAAATACAGACGCTTTATTTTGTTAATCAAAGCGTCTGCCGTCGTTGATCAGCTATGGTAGCCCTTTTATTGACACTCCCGACCCCAAAAACCAATAAACAGATGACCACCAGCTGTGGTGCCCTGCTGTGATAATTACCGGGGATTATAACTTATTGTAATATTGCACTGTGTCAAACTGAAATGTTTAGCTAAATTTTATGACGGAGGAAAATTTCAGCAGCAAAATTTACTGTTAAAATATTAGCTTAAATCTATACTTTGGTGGAATGGGTCTCTAAATGGGAATTATCTTTTTTTGCGGCATATCATGTACAATATTCTATGAATTAATAATTCGTAATGGGGGACATTCTATTTTCTTTGAAAAATGTACTCAATACCATCATCATCACCACCTGCATCATCATCATCATCATCAACAATGTTAGAATTATATTATCAAACAACAACTAGCTAAAGGTTTTATCCATTCTAATAAAATCTAGATATAAAAAAATAGATGCGTGTATATTTCTATTTATAAATGAAAAATGATCGTTCGGATAAATTTTCAAATAAAGATAAACGTTCAGGAAGAAAGTTCATCATTTCTGTTTCAATAAGAAATTTTCTGTAAGTAGATCATGGTCATGTGAAACAGTCTCATTCCAGTGAACGGTCGTCAGATTTCTAAAACAACTTGGCACAAGAAAGAACGTATGCCTGACCGTTTTTTAAAGAGATACAGACTTGGCTACCTAACCTCAAAAAGCAACCTTACATGTGATATAAATGGAATTAATGTACGAATTTGTAGAAAGAAAATATTTAGCATATAAACCATTGTTTTCAAAAAATGAAAATTTCATCTTTTCCCTTATCAAAATTCTAGATAATTCGAAAAAGAAGGGTCAACGTGCCCATTGTTTATCAAGTGATATACAGGAAGCTCGCATCATACTATTGTACTTTATTGTCAACTAAGAATTTGAGTTATCCCCGTGGGGGTTAAGATAACAGACATTCCAAAGACTAGGCTAACTTTAGAATTACATTTTGTATTAGATCTTTTTATTTTAGAGTGTCTTCTCAGCTAGAGCCATATACTTCTGCGCACAAATATGCACCCGAGTCTGCTTTTTATCTCTTGATTTGCAGCATGTTGATGTCATACACTTCCAGCACACACAAACATGCTGTCATTAGCGGCAAATTTTACACTTTCTTTGCATGGCAATTATTTCCAGCTGAACCAAACAGAACATATCGTTACATTTTCCACGTATACAGTTTATATACAATAAGAGAGTACTAAGAATAAATTCAAATTAAAAAAAAAAAAACAAGACCAGTTAAGAGAATTTAAATGCCTCTCAACATCACAAAACTGTATAAAAGTCCTTGATCTTCAATTGGTCGATAAAACTATGTATAATGAATCAAAGTCTGTCTAAATCAACCCATATTTTGTTTTTGTTTCCGAGGAGTTAGACAAAAACTATTGCTCTACTACTAAAACATGCAACCATATGATTTCAAAAAACCAAGACCAGATAAGAGAATTTAAATGCCTCTCAACATCACAAAAATGTATAAATGTCCTTGATCTTCAATTGGTCGATAAAAATATGTGTAATGAATCAAAGTTTGTCTAAATCAACCCATATTTTGTTTTTGTTTCCGAGGAGTTAGACAAAAACTATTGCTCTACTACTAAAACATGCAACCATATGATTTCAAAAAACCAAGACCAGATAAGAGAATTAAAATGCCTCTCAACATCACAAAAATGTATAAAAGTCCTTGATCTTCAATTGGTCGATAAAAATATGTGTAATGAATCAAAGTTTGTCTAAATCAACCCATATTTTGTTTTTGTTTCCGAGGAGTTAGACAAAAACTATTGCTCTACTACTAAAACATGCAACCATATGATTTCAAAAAACCAAGACCAGATAAGAGAATTAAAATGCCTCTCAACATCACAAAAATGTATAAATGTCCTTGATCTTCAATTGGTCGATAAAAATATGTGTAATGAACCAAAGTTTGTCTAAATCAACCCATATTTTGTTTTTGTTTCCGAGGAGTTAGACAAAAACTATTGCTCTACTACTAAAACATGCAACCATATGATTTCAAAAAACCAAGACCAGATAAGAGAATTAAAATGCCTCTCAACATCACAAAAATTTATGAAAGTCCTTGATCTTCAATTGGTCGATAAAAATATGTGTAATGAATCAAAGTTTGTCTAAATCAACCCATATTTTGTTTTTGTTTCTGAGGAGTTATACAAATACTCTACCATCCCATTCAATTCTAGACATATAGCACTTTCGGTTCTATTGATGATACACATTTTAAAACATTTGTTTCACCAGTGGTAAAAGGAAATCAATTGTCTCATATGCAATTATTAATAAAAACAACACACTAATAAAGGAATGTTAAAACTATCGAAAAATTGATAAAATAAACGTTAGTTTTCACACTTTATTCAACCTTCGTTTACATCGTCTAGCTGGCAGACACACTTCAGTGCAGACGAGATTATGAAGTCTCGCAGTCTCCCGAAATCTCATCCTCCACGAGATGATAAGGGAGTTCAGTCTTTACCTATGGGGAGTTGCTTATCTGTGTTTATTAGGTCTTTGATGTAATCATTTAAAACGCTTGATATATTGAATGTGTTTACACACAAATAATGTTTTTTATTCGCGTGCTTTTTATTGCAATAAGTCCCATATCACCTTTATGAGTATCTTTTTTTAACGCAGTGAGCTACAGAAATAAGTATCGAAAACGTTTTGGTGCGTTTTATTATTCTGGTACCGACTTTAGTGTGACACATAAACTGAAACCAGGAACCAGCCTGTTTAAACGTTTTCATTAGACGTTGCTATTGGAAATATACATAATGTCTGGTCTCCGGATTTTCTAAAAGAGCGCTTTCACTAGAAAATCGGCGAAGGAACCAAACACTTCTATTTATATTTAAGCTGTTCAACGTCACACTATTCAATTTTAATTAATGATTACCACTCGTAGTGGCGAAAAGACTTTAGCCATTCTTCCCACTTTCGCCATTACAGACTCTATACAAAATGGGGTCAATTTTACTTTCGCCAAATTGACGAAAGGGTACATTTCTTTTTTCGCCAAACCAAGTTGACTTTCGCCTATGGCGAATGGCGAAGCTTTATGAATAGCCCAGAATGTTTTGATACTGTTTACGACGTTATGAGAAATTCCTCAATACTTCTCATTTCAAAACTCCCTGGAGCCAAATAAGCACAGTCAGAGTATTATCTACATTGAGCTCTCAGTCTGGTGTTTCCCAATAAACAAGACTACTGTGCTAAACTTCTTTAGACCTTGGGAAGGGTCGGCCTGGATTCGAATACACAATCTCTACACAGTAGGCAGACACATTAGTATGAAGACTTAGGGAAGTTAGGTTTTGGGGATACACCAGGGTCCACTCATAAAGAAACACCTCTTACAACAGGCTGGTTCATGTTGTTGGTGGGCAGAATATAGTAACTTCATAAACATATAAAACTGGGGTATCTTGTTGCTTCATAGATAACATTGATTATATAACAAAAACATTAACTACAGCTCTTTACCAAGAGATAATAAAAATGAAAAAGATGACAAAAACATCAAATAAAAGAATGTTTTATTTAATTGTAGGTTGACATTCCCTTTATGCTGCATATACCTCTATCTTTAACTTTGATTTTGATTATTGGCCTTACATATGACTTGTTAATCCTTTCTCAATCAATGAAAGACGAAGTAGTTGAAATTGCAGAGGTAGTGCTAATATTGAAAAGGAAACATGTGTTCATAAGCATAAGAAAAATGTTCTTAAAAAGCTTTGTTAATGAGAATTAATAAATATATCATTTGCTAGATTCATATAGCAAAAAGGCATATTTACAGACAATCTACTACAAAGCTGTAATTTAGTAAAAATTGACAATATTTAGGTAAATCTAGAAATTACTGAGCTAAAATAACCCTTTATTTTGAAATTCTTGCAACTTGGAGGTATTTTAGACTCCCAATTCAAATATTGTAAAAATGAAAATCAAAAGCATCAACTCCCAAAAAAGTGTGCTATATGAAAATATTTGACAATTCATGTTAAAATGTTTGAAGCACTTAATCAGTTTCATCATATGTTTATTTATAACTGAAAGTTAATATTTTTGCTTATCTCTTAGAATAATGCATTGATTGTATAATTGACATGAAACTCTTGCAATGAAGTCAAACAGTCATTATAAAAGAAACAAGTAATAGTTATTCCTCTCCATGCAGTATCTTTGATTTGCTGTGGTATCCTCTCTGTTCACTGATAGTAGTCCCCCATCCATTTGATGAAATTATCTAAAATATAACATATGGAAAGTTAATAGGTTATTACCATGCCATCAAGTTTGTATGTACTACAGCTGTTTGTCTGTGATATGCAGCAAACAGGATTATGGCCTTTATTGAAGAGACAACTGATATCTCTTGAGTCCAGCATCAATAATCCATACATTAAACACTTGTAATGAAAGGTCAGTTAGGACACTATGCTCATTATGTGCTTATCATTCTTGAGATTATTTGCAATCAATTACTAGAAACAAGGGAATTATCAAAGAAATTTGATGTAGATATTTTTCTTCTTTATTTTTCTTTGAATGGTTGAAATACTACCATAGTTGGTATGTTGGTAGAAATGAACATTTTGAGCATATGCTAATGTTTCTTTGACATACTTATTTCCTTAGAATACTCAGAGTTCACTACACAATAACCTACATAGTAATACATAAAATCATTTTGGAATATGAAATCAATGTGTATGGAAAAATGATTTTCATTGCTATCATTATAAATAGATGTAAGCTATGTAACTGGTCCCTGTATAATAAGCACATGACAGAGAGGTCATAACAATACTGTCAAAGATGAATTTAAGCATTGTTTGAATCATGATGAGTGGTAACTGTATTTGTTATTGAATAAGATACTTTACCTGATGTGTTTTACTGTTGGTACCTCACTCCTATGTGTAAATTCCATACCATATCAACTGGAACTTATCAAACAAATCTGCCACTTGTCTGAAAGAAAAAGATATACTAATGCAATATTTCATCAATTTTGATTTTTAATTTTCCAAGAAAACACCGTCTTCAACGCCCATCATCTACATAGTTTAGGCATTAAGTCAATCCAAACTTACTTTAAAGCGAATGAATTATTTATCATATTACTAGAAGTTGTAAACGGGACACAAATGATCCGAAATCAACAATTCTCAGCCTTCAATACACACTGATGTATTTACATAGTGGTACGTACATCACTGGGTTCGAATCAAGTTTTATCAATTGTCAACTACATTCATGTAGATAAGAGTGGTAGCATATAATTAATGGATCGAAAATATAAATCTTAACAACAAAAACATGCTTACCATACCAAAAATAGTACTTAGATCGACATTTGAGCCACATAAAAAGAGTTGAAAACACAATGTCACTTTTCGCTCCTACACAAACTGCATTATTGAAGACCTTTCAGGGGACACAACTGCATGTCTACGAACAATTAATAATCATAACAAAGGATGAAAGTATCCTTTATTTCATGAACAACCACAAACGCCATAATTTAATTGTATACAAAAAGTAAACATACCTTGATGTCAGAGCCGTGTTGAAACCATCCCTGACTTTGGCAATAACCCGTTTTTCGACAATGAGACGTTCTTTTGACATATAAACTCTCCCGATAGATGATTTGTAACATTTCACCGCTTCAAAATCTCCGAAATAGCCTGACAACAGCTCCAACTCAAAATATTTCAGTTTCGGTCCCACAACTTCGACTTTTTGGGGTCGGCAGCCATGACACTTGCGCAAATTTAACAACTTACGTGACCTATCGAGCTTGCATAGATTTACGCTGATATTTACGCAAAACGTAAAGTTACGTTGTTTAGTGAAACGGTCTTTCCAGTCAAATCCTTGCGTACGCAAAAACTTACGATAATTTCTTGCGTACGTTGCTTTGTGAAACGGGCCCCTGGATGCAATGGACACTGAAGAGGTCCTTGAAGGCGACTCTTCAGATGTCGAGCAGTCCATATGGGGTGGTTCTTTGGATGATTGGGGTAAAAAAACAAATACCAAGGACCCCAAGTCACCTGCTTCTTAACTTTTTAATCTGCTGCAATGAATTATAGAATGCTTTTTTATACTTTTTTAATTTTACTTTTTAGCGCAATGGCTAATCCAATTATCCAATGGAACTGTCGAGGTCTGAAGGCCAACTTTGATGAGTTGTCACTTCTGATTGATAATCACAAACCTGCTGCACTTTGTCTTCAAGAGACATTCTTGAGGGAGGATGACACTATCTCCCTCAAATTTCATTCTATATATAACAAGATTTACACTGAAGGCAATAAAGCCCAAGGTGGAGTATCTGTCATTGTTAATAACAGTGTTCCTCACAGGCACATACAGCTTGATACTTCCCTTCAAGCTGTAGCTGTGAGATTATCTTTACATAACACTATTACCCTGTGCTCTTTGTATCTTCCACCAAATAAACCTATACACCAAGGTAGTCTTGATGATTTGATATCTCAACTACCTCAACCATTTGTACTTGTTGGTGATTTTAATGCACATAACACCATATGGGGTTGTACAGATACGAACCGCCGTGGTGATCAAATAGAGAATTTTATGTCTGTAAATTCTCTTTCGTTCCTGAACGATCCAAGTGCAAAAACATATTTGCATCCAGCTTCAGGATCATATTCTTCTATTGACCTTTCTTTTTGCAGTCCAGTACTTCTCCCTGATTTTTCATGGAGATGTTTAGAAGACACTTATGGAAGTGATCACTTCCCTATTATTTTAAATGAAAATAAACCTTCAGTCCTTGATCGTCCTCAAAAATGGAAGTTGTCCAAAGCAAACTGGAGTAAATTCCAGATGCTTTGTGAACAGAATATTGTTCACCATGCATTTGAGGACTGTGAGGACCCTTCCTTCCTTTTTTCTTCTTTATTGTTTGATGCAGCCAAACAGTCTATACCTCAGACCTCGACAAATCCCAAACGTCCAGATAAACCTTGGTTCACTTCTGAATGTAAGGAAGCCGTTAGGGAACGAAAGGCCTCTCTCAGGAAATTTAACCTGAGACCAACACAAGAAAACCTTAACGACTTTCGTATCCGCCGTGCAAAGGCAAGATGCACAATTAAAACAAGTAAGCGCAAGTCCTGGAGAGATTATGTCTTTAGACTTAATAGTCGCACCTCGACCAAAAAGACTTTGGACATGATTCATAAAATGAATGGCAAAGGTCCATCTCATATTAGTCACCTCACTTCAAACAACCAAGAAATAGATAACCCTCAGGACATAGCAGATACCTTGGCAGAGACTTTCTCGATGAAGTCCTCTGCTGAGAACTACTCTAAAAAAATTCAGACCTTTAAAACAAGAGCGGAGAAATCAAAGCTCAATTTTACTTCTAAAAAATGAAGAGCATTACAACAAACTCTTTACTCTTAAAGAACTTCAATCTGCCTTGAAGAAATCACATGACACTTCTCCAGGTCAGGACCAAATTCACTATCAATTCCTCAAGCACTTACCACATTCATCCCTTTCTATTTTACTCGATATTTTTAATAATGTTTGGCAGACTGGTGAATTTCCATCCAGCTGGCGAGAGGCTTTGGTCATTCCAATTGCAAAACCAGGAAAGGATGCAAAAGATCCGAACAGCTACCGACCGATTGCCTTGACAAGTTGCATCTGTAAAACTCTTGAACGGATGGTTAACGATAGGCTTGTTTGGTTTCTTGAATCGAACAACCTTATTGTATCTGTTCAAAGTGGCTTCCGCCGACAACGAAGTACGTTAGACCATCTTGTTCGGTTCGAAACGTATCTTCGAGAAGCTTTTATTAAAAAGCAGCATGTAGTATCGGTATTTTTTGACTTGGAAAGTGCATATGATACCACTTGGAAACATGGTATACTTAAAGATTTACACGATTTTGGCCTCAGAGGCCGCCTTCCTATATTCATTGCAGCATTCCTGGATGAACGGCTCTTCCGCGTTCGTGTTGGGAACACCTTGTCAGGTGCTCGCGAGCAGGAAATGGGGGTTCCCCAGGGGTGTATTTTGTCTGTTACACTTTTTAGCATTAAGATAAATAGCATTGTTAAAGCTATAAACCCTGGAGTGGACTGCTCCCTTTATGTAGAGGACTTTGTTATTGGTCCTGTTCCAGAAACATGGATATTATTGAACGCCAACTACAGCAGTGCTTTAATAAATTGCAAATATGGTCAGATGAAAATGGGTTCAAGTTTTCCAAAACGAAAACCAAATGTATGCATTTTTGCAATCTTCGTAGATTGCATCCAGACCCCGATCTGACTCTAGGCAATACTAAACTAGAAGTTGTGCCAGAGTTCAAATTTCTTGGAGTCATTTTTGACAAAAAGCTTTCTTTCTTACCTCATGTTAAATCTCTTAAAAAGAAATGCCAAAAAGCAATGAACATTCTTAGAGTTATTGCACACTCAGATTGGGGAGCCGATAAGAAGGTCCTGCTAAGGCTATATCGATCCCTTATTCGTTCAAAACTTGACTATGGTTCTATAGTGTATGGATCAGCCCGTAAATCCTATCTCCAGCTGCTAGATCCAATACAAAACCAATGTTTAAGGCTTGCCCTAGGCGCCTTTAGAACATCTCCTGTTAACAGCCTCTATGCAGAGGCTAATGAACCTTCTCTATATTACAGAAGGGAAAAACTATCTCTTCAATACTTTTTAAAATTGAAATCCAATCCTTTTAACCCTACTCATGGAGTAGTTTTTAACCCCCAATACAAACGCCTTTTTCAACAGAAACCAAATGCTATTGCCCCATTTGGTATTCGCATGGAGCCCATTATAGATAATCTTGGGGTAGACACTGATTCCATAGCCCAGTACAAGTTATCTGACATACCTCCATGGACACTGGACACAGCAAACTTTTTATTTGATCTTACCTTATTTGATAAGAAATCAGAAACAGATAGAGCTATCTTTCACAGTAAATATAGAGAGATAAAAGAACAATATTCTTCCTACAAACCTATATACACTGATGGATCCAAGGACGGTGATTTGGTTGCAGCTGCAGCTGTATATGGAGAAAGGGTTAAGAAATGCCGCCTTCCAGACAAGTCTTCTATCTTCTCTGCAGAGATAAGGGCTATTGATCTAGCCCTTAACCTGGTGGAAAATGCAAATTCCACCCGATTTATTATATTTTCTGATTCTCTATCAGTACTGCAAGCCTTATCAAATAAAAAGTTGGAGAACCCTTTGGTATGCCAAATTATTCAAAGGATCTCTCATATTTTGTCTTCAAACAGACTTGTGTTCTGTTGGCTTCCAAGCCACACTGGTATCATGGGTAATGAACATGCGGATAGATCCGCTAAATCAGCTCTTAACCTTCCCATTTCAGATTTTAAAGTACCATACACCGACTTTAAACCTTCTATTTTAACTTACATCACATCCATCTGGCAATCAAAATGGAATGATGATGTTTTTAATAAATTGCATTCAATTAAGCCTACCCTCGGAGAATGGTACCCTTCTTACAGGTCCGTACGAAGAGAGGAAGTTACAATTGCACGAATCCGAATTGGCCATTCACACATTACACACTCCTGGCTCTTGGCTAAGGAAGATGCACCTGAATGCATTCCATGCAATGCACCCTTTACCATCAAACATATATTGCTAGATTGCATTGATTTTCAAAGAATTCATGCAAAATATTTCAATGTCAACACTATTTTTGAGCTTTTTGAGACTGTCAGGATTGAATTAATTCTTTCCTTTCTCAAAGAGGTTGGGATTTACAATAAATTGTGATTCCTTACACATTCTAAATATATATACATTTATCAATATCATTTTTTCATCACACACTATTTATTTCATATCACACATTCATTACAAACAATCAACAATCATTAATTCTTTACAAATTTTCTGTCTACTTTTGTTCATTAATTACAAATTCTTATTTATTTTTTCTTTAAACAAATACATTTTAACCTGTTAATATTTTTAATATCCATTCATCCACATCATCATAATGCGCGCTAAATGACCTTAGCTGTCGATGCGCCTTAAAACACCATTCATTCATTCATTACTCAAGAGAGGGACTCAATAAGCTTAAAGCTTCCGTCCGAATCCGGCAGTAAAGATATTTAAATCGAAATATGTTTAAACCCTTATAAGGACCACCTATCCTTTTCTATTCCGCTCAGTAATGGACTCGGCCACTTTATATGGTAGATAGGTAAACAACAGAACAATAGGTTGATTAGAATTATTGATTTTCTACAATTTTCATTATAGCTCCCTTTACATATTCACATTTTTCGAAGAAGTGATTTTCGAACGATAGATGCCGTTTCTTTAAACCATACCATACAATTGCAAGGTTTTTAATTTAAACCTTTACCAAATGCCAAATTTTAAACCGTCTCAAATTAAAGTAGTTGGCAGACAACATTTCAAAATGAAATTGAAAAGTAATCTTAGTATAGGGCAGAAAATGTTGCGGGAAAGGAGAAATTGCTCTTAACCGCCAAATTTTAGAATGTCCCAAATTGAAAGAGTTTGCAAACAACAGTTTGAATTGTGCTGAACTTGAAAAATCATCATCTGATAGAGCAGAAGACATTGTGGTAAAAGATGATTTTGCATTTTAACGCCAAATTTTTGAATTTCCCAAATTGAAAGAGCTTGCAGACGTCATGACATTTCAAAATGTGATGAAATTAAAAAATAATCTTCTAATAGGACAGAAAACATTGTGGGGAAAATGATAAATTGCTTTTTAAAAGCAAATTCTTGTTTGTCTATAAAATTTAACATAGAATTCTGCTACAACCTGGTCAAATGCCTTTCTTGTTTGGTAATGGGTTAAGACCGACTGTTAGATTTTGTGTGAGCGTAATAAGTGTCTAAGAGTGGTTGATTGAAAAAAAAGCTTTCAAACACAAAATTTTAAACTGTCTCAAATTCAAAGAGTTTGCAGGCGACATTTCAAAATGTGATGAAATTAAAAAACAATGGAAAAATATCTTCTGATAGGACAGAAAGCATTGTGTGTAAAGGAGATATTGCTCTTAACTCTTAATTTGGAATGTCCCCAATTTAAAGAGTTTGCAGA
Organism: Cerastoderma edule; assembly: GCA_947846245.1. Classification (NCBI taxonomy): domain Eukaryota; kingdom Metazoa; phylum Mollusca; class Bivalvia; order Cardiida; family Cardiidae; genus Cerastoderma; species Cerastoderma edule. Next base: position 2,329,752 of record OX401404.1, read on the forward strand.
TGGCATTTCAAAATATGTGAAATGTATAAATAATCTTCTGCAAGGACAGGAAACATTGCGGTAGAAGGAGAAATTGCCTGTTGAGAGTGATTTCTCCTTTTCCCACAATGTGTTCCAGAATCGCCTGCAACAAACAGGTCAGATGTACTATATGTTGTAAATCGCCGAAGAAGTGACACTTTGCTTAACACGGTGAAAAGGAAGAGATTGTATGGTTAAAGAGTAAATCGAGGGCTTAGAGCGATACTGTTACAAGTGCATTTCCACATATTTTTCAGGAGAAGGATAAAACTGTTTCATTTGAGCAATATAGATTACAGAGTTGTGTAATTTTATATGGATGTTCAATTTTAGTTTATCTATTGATATATCAGTACATATTTCTAAAATTTTAAATAAAAAATAAGATATTAGGAAAAATGTTACTTGGAACAGTATCGCACTGAAATTGGGCTGAAAACATGAAATCATTTGGGAGCGATACTGTTACAAGTGACCAAAATGTGAAATTTTAGATAAAAAATTTCAATTTTTATTCATGTATTGTTTAATTCAACTGAAAAAAACTATGTTTATGATAACATTTATTGTTTATAAGGAAATTTGAAATGTTTTTGTTACAGTTCTGCAGAGATTTCATAATATCTTCAAGTTCCGGACAACGAAAACAGTTGTCTGCTGTAGCTTTCTATTCATACATTTCTCATTTCGTTCTATACTATTACCTTACATTCAGGGGCATTCTCATAGCAATTTTTTTCATGCACAATGACTTTCTGACAAATCCACATAGGTCTGTGGATCCAACCCCAGAGAAAAAAAGTCAAAATGAACCCAATGGCTTCCATTCCTAGGATATTTTGCAAACATTTTACAGAGATGTTTGCATGTGAATTTAGTGCCTATAGGTATGCACCCCATTGACATTTTATTTGTTAGCATTAAGATTTTGAAAAGGTTTGTCCAAAGTTAATTCTCTTTCATAATTTTCAAGAGGTTTATATATATTGGAATGATTATGGCTGGTAATTCAGGTTATAAATGTTTGAACTATATCTGAATAAGCATTGGAATCAGTGTAGTTTCTCATTAAATGAGTATGCTCAAACTAAAGGAAGTATGAATAATGACACAGATAGTAGTATACTGTAAGAAGTTAAAGAGTAAATGATTTGTAATACAAGTTATTTGGAATGCATAAGATTTGTTACTTGATTTACTTTAAATCAATCAAGCCAAAATCGATTTTAAATCAAGTTATTCCATCTTAAATTATCTTTTGATAAATATTTGTGAAGACTGATAAATATAAACATGTATATACAATATCAAAAATGATCTTTTCATTAAAATTTTGTTCCAAGTAATAGACAAATGACTAAAATTCAAAGTTGAAATGTATAGACTAAAAGCAGACATGTCTGCTTTTACAATTCATCTCACAGTTTTGATAAACTTCCAGAAATGATAGAATCCTAGCATGACATAATGTCATGATCCTGCAAAAGAAACCATATTCTGGTCCCCTCACAAAATGTCATCAAATAATACTGAAACCAGTAAGATGATGCAGAAGAATCACTTTTTTATCAACAGTCAGTATAACACATTGTTGATTTTCTCAGAGAATTAATCTATTTTTCGTTTTCATTTCATATATTAAATGGTTTTTTTTCTTACCCTTACATTTTTCAGTTCTGTATGAATTAATTATTTAGAGAAAAAAAGATTACCTGCATATAGGACCTATAAAGGCCAACTTATATGAGCACATGATGCCTCTGATACCTCAGAATAATACTATCAAATGATACAGGTCAGCCTGCACTTTCACTGATGGACCCGATTAGTATGAAATCAATTAGTCAATTAGTTTGAATATATTTGAAGGTATTTCCTAAGTATGATGTAGGAACAAAATAACTACACGCATTCTTTAATATGTATAAATTTAAGATATTGAATTTGTGGAATATAAATAGTATGTCTTTTTAAGTTAGTCCATCATCCATAAAATTATAACCATTCATGATTTGTCAATAAGGAAATCATGAAGCTGGTACTGAAGATGCATGCATTTACTGACAAATTAATGTACAGCTCCATGTCACTGAATGGATGTATCTGCACTAGAATATCTATGGTCATCTTAAACGATGTCATTAATGATATTACTAATTATGCAAAGAAAGGTGTTATAGTCAAATAAAACAAACATCCCTGATGTTAATCACAGTTAGCATTTCATAAGTTTGTTCAAAATTTTATACTTTCCAAAATTGCTATTATCTATACAAGAGTTGGTTTTCATGTGGCAACAATGCAAATAAACCATGCAGTGTCCTTTCAATTATGTTTTGTAAACAAAATGATATGAATTCATTGTTTTTTGCAACTTTGACCCAAAGCCTTAGAGCGATACTGTTACAAGTGCATCACTTGTAACAGTATCGCTCTAAGTTTTTAATGCATTTGCACTTGTAACATTAGACAAATATGCAATAACTTCTTTATTTTTGGTTTCTTGAACTTAACATTTACAGGGTAGATGTAGGATGTGTTAAGGACTTATTTTATGTAAAAAAGTGACTGGACAAAAATGTCATTTAGAACAGTATCGCTCTAAGCCCTCGAAATCTGCTTTTTCGTCACAATAAAAAATACCCCTAAAAATGCCATATAATCTGCATTGGGAGAATCTCATAAAAAGTCCAAATGCCATCACTGGAACGTGAAACCTCACGGAGGGGGGCAACGTGATTAACATTAGTAAACCTATTCCTCAAATGGATTAATGTGACTTGTTACAATTGAAGCAAAATTAGACAAGAAACAATTACTAAAGTCGAAAATATAGCAAAGATGAGCAAAGTCAGTGCGTATTAAAGGAGAAAGGGAAGGCTAACTGTTCGTCCGGCGGTGGTACATCGATAGATGCTGTGTATTATACATGTGCCATTCATCTGGTGCCCCAAATGAATCGTTTGAATTTAATATTGCGGTTGATTGAGATGGACTACACCCCCTCCCTAACTCGGATGCTCCAAGCTTTAACTGTAGAGTGAAGTATCTACGTCTGGATCTTTCAAGGTTGAAAAATACTATCTCTCAATGTCCTTTGTATAGTTATTAAATCAATGCATGTAAGAGTTAGGAATAAGAGCCGTTGTTAACTTTGCTTTTTTAAAAGAAAAAAAGGAAACAATCAAAATACAATACCCTACCTAGCCTAGGGGTCACTACCTCCGCGGCCTAATGTTTACTACCATTCAACTAAATGTGACTGGTCTAAATGAAAGCAAATATAGACAACAAAAATAACAGGGAAAAACGTTTTCTCACGGTTTTTGGTAGAACCATGGACATAAGCAGTTATATTGACATATGGTATCAATTTCATCTTAAAAATACTATCAGAGATGTGTGCTTTGAGAGGAATAAACATTAAAAATTTGATACTCATAATCCTTGTCACTTAACCAAAGATCGCTTTCAATTTCTTTACATATAAGCTGCTAAAACCTCATGATTTCATTAATTAATATTAAATGAGCATTTGCATATGTATGTTCTTCTATGGGAATGCGAGTTAATAAATAAATAGGGGAATTCTTTCTCACGCACTTTTAAAGGTACTACACCCGTGACGTAAATCTCCTGAAGGCGAAAAATTAGAAAAGTCGGAACAATAAAATTAAATGTTAAACAGAACACAATTTTGAGCCATTTTAAAATCAAGTTTCATATTATAAGAATCTTTCCTGGATTAAATTTCTTATTTCCCAACTCCGTTGATGTAATGTTTATTTCAATGTGAAAATTCATAATTAAGGTGAGGTAAATGATATTAAATAAATAACACGACGTAAGGGGTGGAAACATGTTACGCCAATGTAGAAAGTGCGAGTATTTTTTTATTAAATCCTTATCGAATTGAGCAATAATAAAAAATATGGATTTTTTTTTGGTTTCCTCCTTGTTCGACCCAAATTCGCTTAACAGAAAGAATGCTTCCATGGAAATGCTCTTTAAATGTTTCCAAAGACCCATGTGACGATAGCTTCTATAAGTATCACCATTTACTCTACATTTACCATGTTGTTTACACGATAAACCCATTTAAACGGTCTGCAATATCGGCGATTTTGATGTTATAGTTCGAAAATTAAACTATCGTTTAGTCTCTGTTCACAGGAATAATGTTGCCCAAAGGCATTTTCAAATGTATCGTCCATCATCTTGCTTTAAACGCACCTTAGTCCATCAGTGCTTTCAACACTTTGATTTTGTTATTTTAGTGCTCAGTGACCTGTGGATCTGATACCCAATCAAGAAAGGTTGGCTGTAAAGATTCCAGCAAGGACCAGAATCACCAATCCACTGACTCATGCAGGGAGGACACAAAACCTGCATCCTACAAACAATGTAATATGCCTCCATGCACAGTCCAAAATACACAGGTAGGTTATCATCAAGTTGTGAACTAATAGCACACATTTTGGTTCACAACCAATGGATTATTTGTTTCATGTAGGTGTTCAAAACCTGAAGAGGGCCTCTGTATTCTATAGGTTAGAGTTCTGGACCTGTTTCACTAAGCTGTGTAGATTTATGCAAATTATTTGCACAAGTATAGGACTTGGGCAAAACTTACGATCTTGTGTAAAGTGTTTTATTAACATCAGTGTAGGTAAAGCATTTCTGCGATTTGCATATGTTTGAATTTGAGCAATAAACTTTACTGGGACATACCGGTAGCGTTATTTAGCGATATACCAAATCAACAATCCCGTTTACCCGAATTTTACAATGCCAGCTGTTATAATACACTGCAGACTCATTATAACGCGGTCGTCGGGAGCCATGATGCTAGATCCGCGTTAATAGTGGGGTTGACAAATATAACGCGAGGTCCCTTACGCGCTATATGCCAGACCATAACCACTTAAGAAACAATAAGATTCAAGAAGTAGTCTATTCATATTTCAAGATTGTGTTGAGTTACGGACTTATCATTGAATTTATTGTGAATAAAAGAAAAGCAAATAAAAAACATAATCAAAACTTACATGTTTAACTATATATTCCTTTTTATTTGTTTCATTACGATTCAAGTTAAGGATCATTGATAGAGGCACGTGCAGTTTAAATACACACTACAGAAAAAGGAGGGTGGATTCAGTTAACCCATGTTCTATTTATAGATTTAAACTCCAAGTTAGGAGTGAGTAAATTTTATCGAAGTTCTCCCAGCATGTGTACCTAATGCTTTACCATTTAAACTAGGTGTAAAACACTTCCCTGAATAAGCCTGTACAAACTAATGATATTATGTAATTTATCAACACTATATATAGGTTAGAGGCTAGATAGTGAAATTTAAACGATATAGAAACCCCAAGGAAGGAGCGATAGCACGCCTCTACCGGTATGATCTGCGAATGGCATAAAACTGCTGCTCAGTATTTTGAAATTCGACATAAACCACGCCTTCTGCGGCTGTCAATTGCATGCCAAGAATCTGCCATACCATATTTGGAAGAAGAAAACTGCACTACCCAGTGATGTAGATTGCAATGTAGTTTTGAGTTTAACCCGTTACTCCATAATTTATTCCTCACCTACAGCAGAAAACTTGAGAAGCCCTTGTGACAAAAGAAGAAATTGTCTTCTTTTGTCTGTTGATGCTTTCAATTTGTACCCGTCACATTATTCCTAATGGGGTAAAAGGTTAATATAGTTCAGTTTCTTTTTTTCTCAACGATGTTAGGATACCCAGTTAATTGTAATTCCTTTTTATTTATTTCTGTGTTTATTTCTCCCTGCGACGTCACAGCGATCTTTCAATCGCTACCGTAGGCTAGGCTTACATGTGTCATTGATTTGGAGGTGGAGCCTAAAACTACACATTTATGCGCATGCGTGATACCAGAGTTATAGTCTCATAGAGCCCAGATAGAACACTCGAATAGTAGTTTATGGAAAATAAACCAACAAAAAAATTCAAATTGACGCATTCTCATTGGATGAAAATGTAGGTTAAACACTAAGTACATATAGATTTAAATCTTCCCTCGGGTCACGGATTGTGTACGTATAAAGGCCACGCGCTTTGTTTAAAAGACTGTGACAAACAATGGGGATTACCCAGGGAGTTATTGATTTTCACGCCTTCGGAGTGTAATTTGTAGGTAGACTTTCTATTTAGGATGCCGACCGCGTCATTTTGCAGAAAGGGGGAGATTAAGGCTATTGTTTAAGCCCTAATGTGCTTGAAATTTTGGGAGCCATAGGAGACCCGCGTTATAATGAGTATCGCGTTATAACGGGTCGCGGTATAATGAGTCTGCAGTGTATAGTCCTTTTTAGGTATTGTTCGGTTTTTGTTTACAAGTGAAAAAGGAAAGAGAGGGAATTGATAACAATGATGTTTTACAAGCTTCTTGTAAATTTGCATTAAAAACGTATAATATTGGACAGTCAAAAGTCACAAAGAGAGCATCTAGCTCTAGTCAGTTGTTTTACCGCATTCTGGGGAAAAACCACAAACGCATAACATCGAAAAAAGCAAATAGAAGTGTTGGATATTGCTGTTTCTTTAAAGTTAAAAGCATCTTATTGGTAGTTGCAACTGACTTTTTCAACATCGCCATCATGGCTATTTTTCAATGTGAATTTAAAGATGATTTATTGACATTTAACAGTGCAATACCAAAGCAATACTTAACAGTCTTAATACCTTGCACTTCAATTTAGAATAGTTGATTTAATTTATGAAATGAGTGACAACATGGAACTAAGAAATTTGAAACTGTTCGATTTATTAGGCCTTTTTTCGTTATTTCATTTCAAGATTCACTTGGATTATCATTAACTTGAATAAATGCCGACTGCTAGGATACAAACTCGAAAATTTTGTAGAAATACATCTTCAGACTATACATTCAAACAAACATGGATTAATTGGATAATATAACCCGATATCACACACATAAATACACAACGGTTAATCAAAATGGCTTCTATGCGTATAATCTTGTGTGGCATGCTTTTATATGTACAAGCACCGGTTTCTATACGTTTGTAAACAAAGACAAACATGAAGATGGACCGGGAAAAAGAAAAATATCAAGAAAAAGAGAAATAATTTATTAAAATGACGTGTATCACGGAACAATATGAACTTTTTTGTGTAACATATGTATTTTGTCTTGTCTCATAACATTTTATTTAATCCACACTAAAGAAAACAAGTTGGCCGCTTGCGAGTCCTCATTGTAAATACTTTGATGAAAATATAGTCTTTTGTCTGATTTATAAGAGATTATGTTCATCAGAAAAATAGAGATCCATGTATACCACGTTTTATTGCCATATTTAATGTCTGTAAATGAAAGAAATATATAAAAACCCTCAACGGGGGTGGCTACGGATAGCCCGTAATGCTGTAATTTTTGGCACCGGCTTATTTACGAACAGATGGCACCGGTTTCTATATGAACCCTCATTCCCATTTTATTCTGTTTTATAGGTTGAAACGAAAAAGAAAATTGTCCATACTTTCGTTTATCAGAAAAATAAAGAAATATATAAAAATCTTCAACGAGGTTGGCTACGGATAATGTATAAATAGTCTATGATGCATTAATTTTTGGCACCAGGTAATGTATATGAACCCTCATTCTTTTGTTTTATACATTAAAACGAAGATGAGACGGTCTCTCTTTGATTATACCAACAAAAGGAGAGACGAATAGATGCTTCCCACCCATGTTCATCCCCCACGATAATTACTGTCCATTCAAGTCTTTTAAAGCGGTCCTTCTACTGAAGTGTTCACTATTGTCTCACCCAAGTTTGTTTCTACTTTCTATTGTTAATGTCTTTTCCAACTATGTCTCGCCTGAGTTTGTTCTTACTGTCATTGTCTTGTCCAACATAATTTTGTTAGAGTTTGTCATGACCACTTTTGTCTCGTCCAAATCTATGTTGATCATACCAATAAATGATTTAAATCTGTTGACATGAAAGGCTAAGTGCTAAATTCTGAATGATTTATTAACACAGAAAATGATTTAATGCCGTATGCATTGTGTTTCAAAAGCATACATGCTGTTATTGTACTTTGTCATTAGACACAAGAAAAGGCAGTACATATAGTCACGGACAAGATAACTCTGAGTGTCCTCTATGGTCGAGGTACTAATGTTGCAGACTTTTAATTTCAAGTGAAATAACTTGATATAGAAAAAGCCACATATTGATGCATATTCATAGGCGTAGGAGCGTTTTCAACATTGGGGGGGCCAACTTCAGATGAAGACCGGTCTAAGAATAAGTGTTCCTAAACTTTTTAATGACTCTTCATGCATTTACAAATTCAATAACATTATGAGAATTAAAAGAAAGCGTATGAAAATGTGTATCTTTAATAATAAAAAAAAAAAAAAAAAAGGGATATGCCAGGTCTCGATCTCACGCGGAAATCAAATGTATTGATTTAAACAAAAAGTAGCAGCGACCAGACTGTCAGAGCCACGGATTCATCTATTACAATTACGAGAATAACTTATTTTTCAAGCTTTAGCTAACAATTGAAGACAATATTGAGTCTGACTCCTTAGAACAAATTCTATTACACCATTGTTTTTGTCGATCAAAACTTCCCGGGTATTTTTGTGAGATGAGTTTTCATTGGATGAACCCGATGTGTTCAGATTGTCATTTGCGATGATGACGTCAAAAAGATTTTGGTTATTGTTCGTTACAAAAGGCGAATTGGAATTAGATAAAGCACAAAAATACACATTTATTTTTATTCTGCTGTTAAATTTCGTTTCTTTTCTTTTTCTTTTCAAATATCTTCATTTGCCATTGTGAATATTGGGGGGGCCAAGGTATAGTCTGGCCCCCCCGGTCTGGATATTGGGGGGGCTGGGCCTAGGCTTAATTTATCAAGATTTAAATTTAAATAAATCATGTTGAAACTATTCTAATAGAAAAAATAATGTTTTACAACTGAATTAACGATCATAAACGGGTTTTTATAAATTTTCTGTTTACAAATTAATTAGCCGGTGCTGTGTTGGTATATTATCCATTGCATTAAAATATATCTTTTTTTGCCATGTGCAGGGCTTATCAAAATTTTAAAAAACCGAAATTATTCAGAAGTATTAGTTAATGTGCGTTTAATTTGCCAAAACAATGTCAATAAGAGTTTGATACCTTTAGATATGATTGAAATATTGTCTTTTAAATCAACTTTGAAGAGTTCTCAGTTATTTCTGCTTCACATTTTTGGTTTGTTTTTGAATACCAGAACATGTCGAACGCAAATGTCAGTTTATAACAATGAACAAATATATAACATGTTCCGTCAGATAATTAAAACAAGAAACTTTGTCGTATCTGCTAAGATATTAAGGAAATAAACACACCCGTCATCACATGTCAACACTATCTAGCGGTATAGAAGCCGGTGCCTGTACGTATAGAAGCAATGCAACGCTCGATTATACGTTTTGATTAACCACCATGAAATAGGCCTGTACAGGGCTCCAGATAATTTATACTAGCATCCGTATGGTACTAATCAAATTGAAATTTGATCAGTACATACTATTTTCAGTCAGCATACCAGATTGTTTGCCTGTTGGCTGGCAGAATCCACTTATATAGCTTTTGAGCCTGAAGATGATAAAATGCTGATAAAACTTATCGATTCGCGGACAAGCAAATAAGATAATTCTTCCTACTTTGACTGCAACAACGACCTCTTAGGGAAAACACATAAGTCATATTATTACTTTGGATTTTATATAATTCACACCGCAACATATAGTCTCATTGTTTGCCTAATTTTATACACCTTAATCTTGATATGTATGTATCACTAAATAAAGAAAAACCCATCAACTTAAAGGAAATTTTGTTCGCGTTGTCTTTTATTCTTTGTGAAAATCTATTGGATTAATGGAAATTGCATTAATTTTGGTTTAACAGTACCCCAATCAGTGACAATTATCGGAGATAATCCTGTGCAAATAGGTACTTAGGGTGACTGATTATATATGCGTTAATGGTCTTCGATAATCGGATGGTTTATACCTATGGTGTGACAGATAAGTCTTATCTCTATACCTTATACGAAAACAATATCCGGTGCAGATTTGTGAATTCCTCAAAACAAAAACGAAAGTGCATTAATCTAAAACAACCAGCAAACATCATCTTCCACCGCACTCAATCCTATCACTAATTAAAACCATTGGGAATGAAAATGATCTGCTTTCGAGGTGCCACAGGGACAAATATTACAGAACATCTTGTTTCAAACTCACCTATATGCTTTTGATAGATTTTTTTGTGTATAATGTCCGACTATCTTTCTTTGTGGCATGGTGGGATGCGTTGATTTGTTTATGTTTGGTCAGGCGTGCGCGTAGCTTGTTGTTCATATTGGTACCCAACCTATTGGAATATTCAATTCTTGGGTTATTGACAGGACCAAAGCGGACCTTAAAGAATACTGACAGATTGTTTGATTTTTTACGTCCAAATGCTAGAAGCGATCTCTTTCTTCTTTCTTTTTTTAATTTAAGATTGTCACAGTACGGACCTTTTTGGCAAGGGATCCGTACATAGAAAAACTGACACGTACTTACCGTTATTTGAAGTATTAAATAATAATGGCTTTTATTTTGGCTCGGGAAGGATCATTGTTATTGTTTTGATCACCGCATTTCCGGCGGCCAATTTTTTACAGACAATTATTTCTGGAAGCCAATTTTAACCAATCAGCGTTAAGACTGTCACAAGGCTCACTATATAAAACCTGCATTTTCACCTGTTCGGGCCTTTTTGCATTAAATACTAGACAAAACTACTCAAAAACCCATCCCTCCCTCCCTTAGCTCGACAGTTCCCTCGCTTTTTAAAAAAGTCGTATACTTATATGCCATCCATTCAATTCTTCAGTAAGCAAATAATACATGCCTGGGTGGTAATCACAATCATAGACTGCAGATGTTGCAGCCAAAAAGAACATTAATCATTAAGAGTTTTCCTTCATGGCCAGGTCTCAATTCATACCATTCATTATTATACAGGGTGAGCATTCATTATTATACAGGGTGAGTAAGACTGGAGGGCTGTTTGAGTGTTGCACAATGTAAAGACAAATTTAGACATTTTGCTGGCCTAGTTCTTCTTTATTTTGCAGTCTGTTGTCGAGTCATATCCGCCGGATGAGGGATACCTACCAACCCAGTCATACAAACAATGGGAAGTCATTAGTAAACAGCTAAAGACTAGCGGTCGGCACAACATGCCCATGGCAGGAGGTGATCCAATCTCTCTGGTGGAAGATGTCAATAGTCCAATTAATGTTCTCTCATTTAAGTAATGACTTTCATTTCAAAATAAATTGAGCTAGTAAAGCTCACATGTGCTAGAAATCACAATATAAAGAGTTATACTCCACTGGAGTATTGTCGCGGTAAGGAGAAAACGAATATTTAAAAAGAAAAAGGAAAAGGCTTATAATCAAAGCTAACTAAGCTGTTGCTCACAAAACAATAATAAAGTATATAGCAGTGAAAAGCAGGAGGGTTCTGTTCATCTTGGGCCTAGTGCATATCCTGAGTTCAGGTCTCTCCTGCTTTAAGCTATGTTTCAGAGTAAATACTCATTTTAGGACAGGAAGTAACGGATGGTTAAATAAATTAAGAGTCCAAGTGGACTCGTATAAAAAAAAAAAAGGGTCCGTAAAGCGGCTTATCCAAATAATGGATTTGTTGCAAGCAAGGTTCTAGGTTAAGATCTGACATCAACAGTCTGTAATGGTATCATTTGAAGCATACAATGCGGACAGGGGGAGTCAGATAAACGTGTCGCTAGCTTCTGTGTAACGTCCTTAATACAAGTACATAAGTACGGTGTTACAGGCTGCTGGTCTGGGTACATGTTAGTCTTGCCAGAACCTTGTAATATACCAACCGTTGGTGCCAACTGTTTGTTGGTTAAAAAAAATAAATAAATAAAATAAATAAATAAAAAACAAACAACAACAATATTTAATGATGCAATTTGGCGGAAAATCCTTATCGGGGCGATCGATTATTTTATTTATGTGACATTTTTCTTTGCATCACTCGAAAAATTGAAAAATATAGAATTGAAAATGTTCTTTTAACTCGGTCGTCACCGATTAATTGGTGAGGTCGGGTGCTCTATGCACATATCCTCCCACCAATTAAGTAGTGATAAAAAAACAAGTTTTTCTCCTTGCCGTGGCCTTATCCCCACATCATTGATTGCATTAGTGAGCGTTTAGTGTAAATACAAATTGTAAACATGAGTGAACATTAAATTGTATGTAAAGTTAATCAAGTATTTGTTTCTTTCCCGTGTCCTGAAAATAAATGAATATTTAAACACAAATTTCTAACCGTACATGCCAAAAATCCATCCGTACAGTACGGATGTAGGCACACTATCTATTAATGCGACATGACGCACTGCACACCATCTTCATCCGATAAATCATAAGATACTAGGCGGTTTTTATAATAAAGCCTATACATCTATTAAAAGTGTATGTCTAAAAAATATTTTTGATGGAACTGTATGGTTCTAAAGACCTGATGCAGTAATTCTTCAACACTTCTCATTTTCATACTCCCTGGATCCCTGTAAACGTCTTTAGACCTTGTGACGGAACTTGCCTGGTCTTGAATACCAATCTTGACACAAAGAAGGTGACACTTAAGTATATGAAAAAGGACTTGGAAGATACAATAGAATCCATTCATAAGAAGACATCCATCAAAAGGCCAGTGGTATATTATTCATAGTAATACTGCACATTTTTGTAAATTCATGAACATATAACATTTGGGCATCCCATCATTGCATAACTAGCCTTGATTATAAAACAGAAACATTAACTGGGGCTCTTTATCAAGAACTTTGAGAAAAACTTGAAAGAGATGACTAATACATCAAATAAGGGAACATGTTTTATTCAATTGTAAGCTTACTTTCCCTATATGTTGCATATACCACATGCTATTTAACTTTGATTATGATTATTCACAATAGGCGAAAAACGAAATAGTTGAAATTTGGGCAGTAACAATAACAATGAAAAAGAAGTATGTGCATAGATCACTGTTGTAAAAAAAGGGGGAAAAACTTTTTGGATGTGAATGAACAAATAAAATGAATTATTTGCTATAATCAAATAGCAAAAAAGGCACATAATATTATAGAGACAAGATCTATAAGATATTTGCAATATAGTAAAAATGAAAAGGTTTAAGTATATTTATAATTGGCCAGAGCTCCAACATCCCTTTGATTTGAAAGCCTTGAAACTTGGTGGTGTTATAGCTTAATCCAGATCAAAAGCATCAACTGGCAAACAAGTGTGCTACATGAAAAGATTTGACAATCCATGTATAAATAGGGGAATACCTTTAAGTCAAAAAGTGAGGTATGTGTTAATGAAACTAGATACTGAACACCTAACATTGGTATTTCTGCTATAACTTACATTGGTATTTCCACTATAACTTACATTGGTATTCCTGCAATAACTTACATTGGTATTCTTGCTATAGGATTCGTTGGTATTCCTGCTATAACTTACATTGGTATTCCTTATTTAACTTGCATTGGTATTTCTGCTATAACTAACATTGATATTCCTGCTTTAGGATTCATTGGTATTCCTGCTATAACTTACATTGGTATTCCTGCTATAACTTACATTGGTATTCCTGCTATAACTTACATTGGTATTCCTGCTATAACTTACATTGGTATTCCTGCTATAACTTACATTGGTATTCCTGCTATAACTTACATTGGTATTCCTGCTATAACTTACATTGGTATTCCTGCTCTAACTTACATTAGTATTCCTGCTATAACTTACATTGGTATTCCTGCTATAACTTACATTGGTATTCCTGCTCTAACTTACATTAGTATTCCTGCTATAACTTACATTGGTATTCCTGCTATAACTTACATTGGTATTCTTGCTTTAGGATTCATTGGTATTCCTGCTATAACTTACATTGGTATTCCTGCTATAACTTACATTGGTATTGCTGCTTTAGGATTCATTGGTATTCCTGCTATAACTTACATTGGTATTCCTGCTATAACTTACATTAGTATTCCTGCTATAACTTACATTGGTATTCCTGCTATAACTTACATTGGTATTCCTGCTATAACTTACATTAGTATTCTTGCTATATAAGATACAATGGTATTCCTTCTTTAACTTACATTGGTATTCCTGCTATATAAGATACAATGGTATTCCTTATTTAACTTGCATTGGTATTTCTGCTATAACTTACATTGGTATTCCTGCTATAACTTACATTGGTATTCCTGCTATAACTTACATTGGTATTCCTGCTATAACTTACATTGGTATTCCTGCTATAACTTACATTGGTATTCCTTCTTTTACTTGCATTGGTATTCCTGCTATAACTTACATTGGTATTTCTGCTATAACTTACATTAGTATTCCTGCTATAACTTACATTAGTATTCCTGCTATAACTTACATTAGTATTCCTGCTATAACTTACATTGGTATTCCTGCTATAACTTACATTGGTATTCCTGCTCTAACTTACATTGGTATTCCTGCTATAACTTACATTGGTATTCCTTCTTTAACTTGCATTGGTATTCCTGCTATAACTTACATTGGTATTCTTGCTATATAAGATACAATGGTATTCCTTCTTTAACTTGCATTGGTATTCCTGCTCTAACTTACATTAGTATTCCTGCTATAACTTACATTGGTATTCTTGCTATATAAGATACATTGGTATTCCTTCTTTAACTTGCATTGGTATTCCTGCTATAACTTACATTGGTATTCCTTCTTTAACTTACATTAGTATTCCTGCTATAACTTACATTGGTATTCTTGCTATATAAGATACATTGGTATTCCTTCTTTAACTTGCATTGGTATTCCTGCTATAACTTACATTGGTATTCTTGCTATATAAGATACAATGGTATTCCTTCTTTAACTTGCATTGGTATTCCTGCTCTAACTTACATTGGTATTCCTGCTATAACTTACATTGGTATTCTTGCTATATAAGATACATTGGTATTCCTTCTTTAACTTGCATTGGTATTCCTGCTATAACTTACATTGGTATTCCTGCTATATAAGATACAATGGTATTCCTTCTTTAACTTGCATTGGTATTCCTGCTATAACTTACATTGGTATTCCTGCTATACGAGATACAATGGTATTCCTTCTTTAACTTGCATTGGTATTCCTGCTATAACTTACATTGGTATTCCTGCTATAACTTGCATTGGTATTCCTGCTATAACTTACATTGGTATTCCTGCTATAACTTACATTAGTATTCCTGCTATAACTTACATTAGTATTCCTGCTATAACTTACATTGGTATTCCTGCTATAACTTACATTGGTATTCCTGCTCTAACTTACATTGGTATTCCTGCTATAACTTACATTGGTATTCCTGCTCTAACTTACATTAGTATTCCTGCTACAACTTACATTGGTATTCCTGCTATAACTTACATTGGTATTCCTGCTCTAACTTATATTAGTATTCCTGCTATAACTTACATTGGTATTCCTGCTATAACTTACATTGGTATTCTTGCTTTAGGATTCATTGGTATTCCTGCTATAACTTACATTGGTATTCCTGCTATAACTTACATTGGTATTCCTGCTTTAGGATTCATTGGTATTCCTGCTATAACTTACATTGGTATTCCTGCTATAACTTACATTAGTATTCCTGCTATAACTTACATTGGTATTCCTGCTATAACTTACATTGGTATTCCTGCTATAACTTACATTAGTATTCTTGCTATATAAGATACAATGGTATTCCTTCTTTAACTTACATTGGTATTCCTGCTATATAAGATACAATGGTATTCCTTATTTAACTTGCATTGGTATTTCTGCTATAACTTACATTGGTATTCCTGCTATAACTTACATTGGTATTCCTGCTATAACTTACATTGGTATTCCTGCTATAACTTACATTGGTATTCCTGCTATAACTTACATTGGTATTCCTGCTATAACTTACATTGGTATTCCTTCTTTTACTTGCATTGGTATTCCTGCTATAACTTACATTGGTATTCTTGCTATAACTTACATTGGTATTCCTGCTATACCTTACATTGGTATTTCTGCTATAACTTACATTAGTATTCCTGCTATAACTTACATTAGTATTCCTGCTATAACTTACATTAGTATTCCTGCTATAACTTACATTGGTATTCCTGCTATAACTTACATTGGTATTCCTGCTCTAACTTACATTGGTATTCCTGCTATAACTTACATTGGTATTCCTTCTTTAACTTGCATTGGTATTCCTGCTATAACTTACATTGGTATTCTTGCTATATAAGATACAATGGTATTCCTTCTTTAACTTGCATTGGTATTCCTGCTATAACTTACATTAGTATTCCTTCTTTAACTTGCATTGGTATTCCTGCTATAACTTACATTGGTATTCCTGCTATATAAGATACAATGGTATTCCTTCTTTAACTTGCATTGGTATTCCTGCTCTAACTTACATTAGTATTCCTGCTATAACTTACATTGGTATTCCTGCTATAACTTACATTGGTATTCTTGCTTTAGGATTCATTGGTATTCCTGCTATAACTTACATTGGTATTCCTGCTATAACTTACATTGGTATTCCTGCTTTAGGATTCATTGGTATTCCTGCTATAACTTACATTGGTATTCCTGCTATAACTTACATTAGTATTCCTGCTATAACTTACATTGGTATTCCTGCTATAACTTACATTGGTATTCCTGCTATAACTTACATTAGTATTTTTGCTATATAAGATACAATGGTATTCCTTCTTTAACTTACATTGGTATTCCTGCTATATAAGATACAATGGTATTCCTTATTTAACTTGCATTGGTATTTCTGCTATAACTTACATTGGTATTCCTGCTATAACTTACATTGGTATTCCTGCTATAACTTACATTGGTATTCCTGCTATAACTTACATTGGTATTCCTGCTATAACTTACATTGGTATTCCTTCTTTTACTTGCATTGGTATTCCTGCTATAACTTACATTGGTATTCTTGCTATAACTTACATTGGTATTCCTGCTATAACTTACATTGGTATTTCTGCTATAACTTACATTAGTATTCCTGCTATAACTTACATTGGTATTCCTTCTTTAACTTGCATTGGTATTCCTGCTATAACTTACATTGGTATTCTTGCTATATAAGATACAATGGTATTCCTTCTTTAACTTGCATTGGTATTCCTGCTATAACTTACATTGGTATTCCTTCTTTAACTTGCATTGGTATTCCTGCTATAACTTACATTGGTATTCCTGCTATATAAGATACAATGGTATTCCTTCTTTAACTTGCATTGGTATTCCTGCTATAACTTACATGGGTATTCCTGCTATACAAGATACAATGGTATTCCTTCTTTAACTTGCATTGGTATTCCTGCTATAACTTACATTGGTATTCCTGCTATAACTTGCATTGGTATTCCTGCTATAAATTACATTGGTATTCCTGCTATAACTTACATTAGTATTCCTGCTATAACTTACATTAGTATTCCTGCTATAACTTACATTGGTATTCCTGCTATAACTTACATTGGTATTCCTGCTCTAACTTACATTGGTATTCCTGCTATAACTTACATTGGTATTCCTTCTTTAACTTGCATTGGTATTCCTGCTATAACTTACATTGGTATTCTTGCTATAACTTACATTGGTATTCCTGCTATAACTTACATTGGTATTTCTGCTATAACTTACAATGGTTTTCTGCTTTAGCTTTCATTGGTAATCCTGCTATAACTTACATTGGTATTACTGCTTTAAGATACCGGATAGACCTCTGTGATAGAAAGCAAAATTACAATTTAAACCAATTACAAGATTCCTAAAAGGTAATGGGTTCAAAAATTTCCTTACAAAATGTTTGATGTTTGAAACACTTAATCGGTTTGATCATTTGTCTATTTACAACTGAAAGTTGTTAATCTTTGTTGCATATATCAAAGCACAATGAATTGATTGTATAATTGTGATGTGAAGTTCTTGAAATGAAGTCAAACAGTCGACATAAAAGCATAAGTAATATATGTTCCCCTTCATGCTGCATCTTTGCTTTGTTGTAATACCTTCTCCATTCTTGGCCTCAACCTTGCCAAAGGATCAATAGGTGGCCTTTATAAATATTAATAAATGGCTTGTCAAATCTTAAATGGATGATGATGATGATGATAATAGTAGTCCTCAATCCACATGATGAAAGTAGCTAAACTACAACAAATTGAAAGCTTATTGAGTTTTATGACATCAAGTTTGTTCTACAGCAGTTTGCCTGTGACTTGCAGCAATTAAGAATTAAGGCATTTATTGAAGAGACCAGGATATCTCTTAAGTCCAGTATCAATAATGCACACATTGAACACTTGTAATACAAGGACAGTTACAACACTATGCACCTTATGTGCAAATCATCCATGATCACAATGATTTAAAAAATTACCTGCATTTGCCACACACAAGGGAGTTAGTTATCAATGTATTTTGATGTAGATATCAATTAAGCAAAAAGAAATCTGTGAAAATCTAAGGAAAAGAAGTATGTGTCATGTACATAGAAGTTTTAAACTGGACAAAAATCAGAAATTAAGGACATTTTCTAGTTTTATAACAAAATAATCCTATCATAGAATTTTCTAAATTTTTATATGTAATCTAAAATTCTTTTGTGAATTCAGAAATGAAAAGAAAAATGCAGGTCGACGAGTTGGTTTTTTTGAAAAATGACAGTTTCCATGGTAACCGTTTGGGGCAAAAATGTCAAAATGACCCTACCATCTTCAAAGGTAAAAAAATGATTTCTGGAAGGTTTATTAACACAAAAAACATTAATTCATACATTCAATACTTTATAATTCAATGTTATTTCAAATTACTACAATCTGAACAATTTTTGTAGTCCAAATCATTTTTTCTAATTTTTGTATTCGACAAAAAACAATGAAAATTTATATATATATTACAAATCAATGAAGATATCTAAAAATTCCTTTCATAAAATTTTCTTATTTTTCAGTATTTGAAGTAAAATTTAATCTTGAAAAACAAAATGCAAAAACATGTTTATGTTGACAAGTTAGTTTTTATGTAAATTTATCGAATTGCTTGAATAATATTGCTCAAGACATCTGTGTTGGATATTTATCTGTCATGACAACAATGCCGAGCGCATCTTAAAGGTTACTTTAAACTATGTGTCCCAAACTTACATTTACAAAATCAAGAAAAAATGATTCTTAGATCCATAAAATCAGAGTCAGTTCGAGATGTTAGAAATTACTGTGATATAATGACAGCTCATGATAAAAGTTCACACTGGGCAACGGCCTTTTAGAGAGACCTAGTCTTCATTTGAAAAAGGGTTTCTTATCATTTATTACTTGAATATTTCCTCTCTAAAAGTAGGGTACTCAATTTGACCATGTTATTGTAGCTAATGTGATATGGTAAGTGGATGACAAAAGAATCTAGCTGTATGTCATATTGATTATACTATCAAGTAAAGATTTTGTCGATACTGATATGTGATGATTCATATCATATGAATACTATATGTTCAGTAGTCTAGGTAGCATTGGGAAGTATTGGGGGTCTTGTTTGTATGTATGGACCAAAAAGTGGGTATAAGTTGACCAAATTTGGGTGGGTAAGAGTTGGCTTTAGTACTAAATGACCAGCTTCTTTTTATGCAGTATCCCATGAAATATAAGACAAATCACATCATAATTTTCCATGACCCCCAAGTTACATAGAAAAATGACCTCCAATTCCTGGATATGACCCCTTGAGATCATCATTTTCCATTCACTGTTCCATATATTATGGGTCAAAAGTAAGATACCAAAGAATGAATGCAAGATACCTACTGCCACTGACAGAACTATACTGATAGCCATAATTTAATGCTTGTATTTCACATTCAGTCTTTGTAATTAAAAGCTAAGTGGACTTGTGCTAAGTGTAGAAATAGAGAATAATGGGTTAGTGACGTTAATGGGTTAAGTTTTTCGGGCAAGGCGTAGGAATTTATTGGGTGAGCCAAAGGTGAACCCAATAAATACCGAAGCCGAGCCCGAAAAACTTAACCCATTAACGTCACTAACCTATTATTCTGTTTATCCCGTTACATACCTTTCAAACACCCAATTTTAACGAAACAACAGAGAAAACAGTTTTTATAAAACGCAAATGAGTATGCGTGAACAAACATGAATAGTAGTCACGAAACAAATCATGATGTCATTATGTGACGTCACATGATGAAAAATGACGTCACTCAGTTTACTCTGTCTATTGTAGGGTGGATAAATCTTGATAAGGCATATAGATAGGGGTGATCGAAAAGGTATGGTGGTATATTAATTACTTTATGTCCTGAGAGTGTTAACTGTGGAGGATATGACATGTGTTTATTTTGTTTAAAAAAGTAATGAAACCGGAGATTTGTCTCTGTGACGTATATTTCCCTAACTAATCTAAATATAGAATTGTTGTTAAATGCAAAGAGGCAGCAAATAGTTCCAAGTAATATCTTCGATTTCTTCAAATTTAGTGATCATCCAATGATGATTTGTAACTTGAAACATTAGAAGGACCAAGCAGTATCGTTTCACTCTATAGATTTTAACTCCAATGGGCGAGTTTTTGCATCGCTTGACGACCATATGCAAATGAAGCAGGTCACGTGTCAACTAACCATGAATAACTTAGTTTTCACGGCACCCCTTTTCAAGTCACCTTTTGCACCATGTAACGGGATAAATTTAAATTCACATGACCTCTCTCAACATTGGTTAAAATCTCACTAAGGGTTAGATACGGATTTTCATGGGACAGTCTCCCTGTTGACTTGAAAAAAAAAACAATGGTTCTTGCCAAGCCCCTCTGGCAATTGAAATTTACCCAGCATGCTGAACCGTTTGGGGCATTTAGAATTGGGAACCATTTTTAATGAGAGGGCAAGCCTAAAGTGTGTATAATTACACTTTCCCTTCAAGCATATCACTTTGTTGACAAGATGTTATTAAAATTGCTTGTAGTATGTACGACAAAAACTAATTTGTTATAGTGTTCGGCTTGGAAAAGGATAGAATCTATTCATCTATTCTGGATATCTACTCTTACGAACAATGTCCGCAACGAAGCATAGCTTGAAAAATCAAATTTGGATTTTTTGTCCCCTGTGGGGATTCGATCCTGGCTCCCCCAGGTGA
Organism: Cerastoderma edule; assembly: GCA_947846245.1. Lineage (NCBI taxonomy): Eukaryota > Metazoa > Mollusca > Bivalvia > Cardiida > Cardiidae > Cerastoderma > Cerastoderma edule. The sequence goes on from OX401404.1 coordinate 2,351,175, forward strand.
CAGTCCAAGACATGAACACTGAGCTAAAGAGTTCACTCAATAATGCTGAGGTTACATCTTGTCCTGATTGATTGTTGCTATGCTGTAGAGAGTGAGGCAGTTACGTAACACTACTATCTACAAAGCACCCATCACATGCAAATCTATGTGCTATTATCAAAATTTCTTCCCTACCAACTACCCTCTCAATTCGTCGCTAAAGAATTGCTTGTGAAGCATAGCAACAGACTATGATGCAGTGAATGTAAAGCTTTATTCTGATTGGTTGAAAAATTGGCATTTGGAACGGACCATACATTAAGATCTTTTAATCAAGAAATTATACCTTCTGTCAGATTCGTGTTGAGAACAAACCCCCTCCTTATGCAACATCCTGTTATTAGACAATGAGTCTTTCCTTTTACATCTTAACTCTCCACATCAATGGATTGTAACATTTCACCTCTTCAAAATCTCCAGAATACACTGGCAACAGCTTTAGCTCAATAACAGTTAATTGCAGTTTTTGGTTCCAAAACCTTGACTGTTTGGGGTTGGCAGCCATGACACTTGCGCAAATTTATCAACTTACAACTATCGAGCTTGCTTAGATTTACACCTGATATGATTGTATACACAAAGTTATGTTACAATGTTTAGTGAAACAGTCTTTCCAGCCAAATCCATGCATACGCAAAAACTTACGATGATAGCTTGCGTACCCAGCTTAGTTCAACCGACCTCAGAACTTGAAACCACCTGGCCCTTCTCTGTTCAAGATTGAATCCCAGTGTCATACTTTGAATGTTTATGAGAGGTAGTCACCAGGTTTACTTACATATTGCTGATGATTTTATCTAGCTTGACCAGCCCTTATGAACAACGGAGACATGGATATTTCTTCATGATAATGTGCTGGGCATTGTAACAAGACTAATAGACTGTTGACTCGATGTACCATGATGAGAATCAATTTGCTAGGAATCTGGAAATATATAAGAGGATTTCTGGGAGATATGGCATTACAAGCTCCGTCATGTATTTTCCATGGGTTTCTCGTGTACTTTAGATACCAAAGCAAATCACCATATTTATGTTAATCGTTCAGATTCAAGCAGCCTAAAAAATCAGTGAATGTGGTATGTTATGTCCATGTGTTTGTTATGAATGCTTAACTTAGTGGTTTACGAAGCACTTCCTTTAGTGTTGCATTAAACCCTCTAAGGATTTGATGAAAGATTTTGTTGTTTTCCAAAGTTTCATCTGCTGAATTAGACTCTTTCGCACATAACTCTGAGAAACTTTTAAGACTTAAGATCTGAGTTGGACAGTGGTTCCACACACTATTATACAACTTATTTACATTTATTTTGTGCACAAATGACATAACATTGATCTATGAGTCAAAGGCAGGCAACAAGGTCTTTTCTTGGTGAGGAATTTGTCCAAGGATTGATACATTCAACAGCAAGATCAATGTCTGTCAAACTTGGTATTTAATCATAACTTAAGATTTTATCAGATCAGTTAAAGCAATAATCTCTCAATTACATAGTTATGGATCTCCTTATACTCTTGTGTTTTTGAATGAATTTATAGTTATGTCAGTAAACATGTTGGTAGCTTTCAAAAGAAGTTTTTACTTCTTACTTGTAATTGGTTTTGGCGTTGATTGTTTGTTTAACCCTTTACTAAATGCCAAATTTAGACGGTCCCAAATTGATAGAGTTCGCAGACCACTTTTCAAAATGTGATGAAATTGGGAAATAATACTTTGAAGGGGCAGAAAACATTGTGGGAAAAGGAGAAATTGCTTGTTAAGAGCAATTGTTCCTTTTCCAACAATGTTTTCCTGAGTTGTCTGCAACAAACTGGTCAAATGATGTTATTGTTTTGTAATGGGTTAAATGCACTAAGGAATTGTCAAAAGCGAGACTTTTTTTGTCTTGGCTAAATGCACTTTTAACTTATGCCAAATGGGAAACTGGCCCCAGATATAACAAGATAAATGAAAATTCTTATAGATAACCAATAAAACAAACATACAATGAAAGTTGTTTTGTATCAAGAATTATTCTAATTTCTGCTATTTTGAAGAAGGGGCAATACTTCCTCCGATTTCCTTGAAGTGTTGATATTTTAAAGATTATCCTTTTTTTTTTAAAGGAAGCTTGTTATTGTTTCAGATGACGCTAGCCCCACTTAGAAGTCAGCGTTGTCAGAATTCATACTATGGTTGTTGTCAAGATAGAATAACACCTGCCAAGGGATATAACTGGAAAGGGTGTGTACAGACAAGGACAAAGATCAGAAATGCGAGTAAGTAGAAATTTCCATGAAAAGATTGAACAGCAGACTGTATCAATGGACAGCTTTATATTAAGCAATTAAGAGCAGGCAATGCTTTTATTTTGTTTTAAGTTGAGCTAGGCACTTAATTTCAAAAAGACTGAAAAAATAATTGCAATGGAATGGAATCTTGAGTTCATTATGAATTATGAGCCAAGCACATTTTATGGGCAATGAAATTAATTTGCATTTCCCGCTTTATAGCATTAGAAATAATGTTTGGTGCAAGAGAAAGCATAAGATATCCATAGGGTTAGTGTTGTTGGATGTTGCCTTTTAAATTTGTATGTTCTTTTGTACTACTTTGTTTATTTAATGAGTGTATTATTTTTTTTTTCAAACAATAACTGGTTAGTGGTAATGAAACTGCAAAAACCTTTAATTCACATGATAAAGGGCAATTTCTAGTGGACTTAGCACAGGTAGTGTAGTAAATTGTTATGTAATTGTTGATATTTGAGAGATAGTAAGACGAAAATGATTTTGTTTGGTTTGTTCTTCGACTTCACATTGTTTCATATGTTTATCATCTTTTGAAAAATAAGAAAATTGATAATTGAAGTGCACATTCAACTTCATAAATAAACAGGCATTTTGTTTGTGACACTTTGTAACAAATTTAATCTGCTCTTTCAGAACTATCACAGTATATTTGGAAAAATCATACAGGCTGTCCCCAATTTGTGTAGAGTTATATCAAACCAGTGTTTTAATGATGATCCCAGGGTGACAAACTTTGACAAATATATATGCCTTATATATAAACTAATGGCAAATCAACTTTCACTTTCTTATAAGATTTCTATGACACTGATAAAGATGAAAAATAATGGTGCCTGCCTAACAAAGATTAGTACTACAATGTTCGAAAAAGAAAATGGTCCATTCTTTGGTTCATTAGAAAAATAAAGAAATATATAAAAAATCCTCAACGAGGTTGGCACCGGCTAATGTACGAACAGATAGCACTCGCTTCTATATGAGCTCACATTCTTTTGTTTTATACGCTAAAACGAAGATAAGGCCTCTCTTTGTTTATATCAACAAAAGGAGAGATGAATAGATGCTACCCGCCCATGTTCATCCCCCACGATAATTACTGTCCATTCAAGTCTTAAAGTGGTCCTTCCACTGAAGTGTTCAATATTGTCTCGCCCAAGTTTGTTAATACTTTCTATTGTTAATGTCTTTTCCAACGATGTCTCGCCCGAGTTTGTTCTTGCAGTCATTGTCTTGTCCAACATCGTTTTGTTCGAGTTTGTCATGACCACTTTTGTTTCGTCCAAATTTATGTTGATCATACCAATAAATGATTAAAATCTATTGACACGAAAGGCTAAGTGTTAAATTCTGAACGAACGATTAACACGGAAGATTATTTAATGCCATATGCATTGTGTTTCAAAAGCATACATGCTGTTATTGTATTTTGTCATTACACACAAGAAAAGGCAGTACATATAGTCACGGACAAGATAACTCTGAGTGTCCTCTATGGTCGAGGTATTAATGTTGCAGACTTTTAATAATTGTCCCTCATCGCTTTGAGCTTGATTCTTTTCCAATGAATTAAAATATAACATGCAATAGCCTCGACTATGTGTCTAATATTTCTTGGTGAAATTATTTGTAATGATAATGCGAATGCAAATCATAGAGTCTTATAAAAAGAAACTTACTTTCGTAGGTTAAAGGAATTAGCTTATTTCAAGTGAAATAACTTGATATAGAAAAAGCCACATCTTGATGCATATTTCACACACAAAGTGAAAAAAACAGCTTAATTTATCAAGATTTCAATTTGAATAAATTAAGTCGAAACTACTATAATGAAAAAATCATGTTTAACAACTTAACTAATGATTAGAAACGGGTTATATAAAATTGTCCGTTTACATCGTTAATTAGCCGGTGCCGTGTACGTATAATATCCGTTGCATTAAAATATCTCTTTTTTTACCTTTTGCAGGGCTTATCAAAATTTAAAAACCGAAATTACTGAGAAGTATCAGTTAATGAGGGTTAAAATTGCCAAAACAATGTCAATAAGAGTTTGATACCTTTAGATATGATTGAAATATTGTCTTTTAAATCAACTTTGAAGAGTTCTCACTTATTTCTGCTTCACATGTTTGGTTTGTTTTTGAATACCGGAACATGTCGAACGCAAATGTCAGTTTATATCAATGAACAAATATATTACATGTTCCGTCTGATAATTAAAACAAGAAACTTTGTTGTATCTGCTGAGATATTAAAGAAATAAACACACCCGTCATCACATGTCAACACGATTTATCGGTATAGAAGCCAGTGCCTGTACGTATAGAAGCAATGCAACGCTCGATTATACGCATAGAAGCTGTTTTGAATAACCACCGTGCAGTTGGGATATAACTGGTCACTCATTTCCTCAGAGCCTCAGAAAATCAAAGCACTGAAAGTACTGGTGTGTTATTGGTTTGAGGATTGTTTCATTTAATAGTTTTGGCATTTGATACTCAAAATGCCACAATGGACATTTGGAATTATTGAATATAAAGAAATTTAAACAAGCTGAAATAAACTTTGATCCGTGAACACAATAACTAAAAATGAAGAAGTTGAGCAATAGATTCTACGAGATAAAAATTCAAAAGACTCCAGACAAGCTTTCATGAAGTTGGAAGCTATCACCTGTTTGTGGAACATTATTGCAAGATTTGTTACAATGGTGGCAGAAGTGGGATAATGCTTTGGAAAGATAAAACTTTCTTTCCAAAGTTTTTTTCTTACCCATGTATCTCCCATGGGCCAAGACTCAGGATGAGTCTTCTCGGCTGTAATTGTTATGTTACAGTCTAGGATTGTTTATATTTTCTTTAAGAACCTAATGCAATATTTTGGTTTACCTGTGGTGTAAAAGAGTTCTGATTTAACAAACCATAAGTTTGTCACACTATCAAAAGCCACTGAACCAATTATCCCGTAAAAGAATTTATGACTTGTTCAAAAGGAATATTCGAAAACAACAGGAGTTCACAAAAAGCAAAATGAAATAAACACATTTTGAATTGGGTGTTAGAAGGAAGAATTGAGCAGCAGGAGTAATCTATCCTAGAGTCAAAGTGGTTTCTTCAGTCATCTTTGAAGTGAGGATCTTAAAGAATGAGATCGTAATGTTTTTAGATTATATCTTCGATGGATAGAATGACATTATAGATTAGTAAAGTTAAATAAAACTAGATTATTGATGCACATCTTAATGCCCTTCATAAATGTCAGGTAAGGATATAGCGCATTTGTCTTGAAAATATAGTTGACTTTTTAAAAGGTTTATTTTATAAACAATGATCCATAATTTACTTTCTGTGAAATAGACATGGCTAACAGTGTCTAAAACCCGGACTCTGAAATGGGTTGACATTCTTATCATGTAATGCCTAGCAAGGTAGATCAATTGGTAATTCATCTTTTCACAATTTGTTCTTTTTTAAAAATACACAGGTTTTCATCATCTATAGAATAAAGAAACTGAAGATGTTTATATCTTAAGTGACAAGGATTATTATTAAGATCACATAATTTTTCCTCACAGAATAAGTTCTGTGAAATAGTCCCTATGAAATGAGTTCTTATGAAGTTAAGGGTGAAATAGAAACCAATGCATAAAGAAGCAAACAAAATACACTTTAAAATTGTCAAATATCTTTATTTCAGTTGTTGAATGCTTTAATGTATGGGATCAACTTTATATGAAAATCAAGTGATGATGCAAATTAGGTCTCATCATTCAATTGATACTCACTGCACCACATGACTTGGTAAGTCAATGTTGCCAATAAAATGCTTATTACAGTGATGTTCTCTTTAACCATATATTTAACAGAAACCGTAGTTTAAAGTCTAAAACCTAGGGTTTAAGCAATTTTCTCTTAGACTTAATGTTTTTAGGGCACAAACTATCGTTTAAAAGTTTTTTTTCTTTAAACCCTTAAAACATGGTCTCTTAAGCCGTTTGCACAATAATCATGTTAAACCAATGGTTTTCACTATATACATGAATGCTAAAATTTATAACTTTACAAACATCTTTTTTTCAAACCTCTGGGCCAATTCCAATGAGATATCATGTGAAGCATCCCTAGTTGGAGGGAATAAAGATTTGTCAAAAAAAAAATAGTCATGTGACCAAAATGGCTGCCATGCCCATATTTGGTAAAACCTTAAAAAAATCTTCTTGTCACAAACCACTGGTCAGATTTCAAAATGATTTCACGGGAATGTTCTTTGGGGCCCCTTCTATAAAGATTGTTAAATAAATATAGATATCTTGAAAAACATGGCCGCCAGGGATTGTTGAACTTTGAACGTGTTTTTGTTTTCACTATATACATGTATGCTAAAATCTATAACTTTACAAACATCTTTTTTCCAAACCTTTGGGCCAATTTCAATGAGATATCATATGAAGCATCCCTAGTTAGAGGGAATAAAAATTTGTCAAAAAAAATTCAGTCATGTGACCAGAATGGTTGCCATGCCCATATTTGGTAAAAAACATGAAAAAATCTTCTTGTCAAAAACCACTGGTCAGATTTCAAAATAATTTCACAGGAATGTTCTTTGGGGGCCCTTCTATAAAGTTTGTTTAAATAAATAGATATCTTGAAAAACATGGCCGCCAGGGTTCGTTGAATTTTGAATGTGTTTTTGTTTTCACTATATACATGTATGGTAAAATTTATAACTTAATAAACATATTTTAAAAAAACATGAATTTTTATATCTCGAAAAACATGGCCACCAGGGTGCGTTGAAATTTGAACCTGCTTGCATTTCCACTATATACTTGTATTGTAGAATTTTTAACAAAATACATCAATATCAATTTGGATGTCCAAATATGCCAAAATGATAACAACAAAATGGCAACAATAGATCATACTGGACAAAAGTACGGGCTGATCTTTGTACATACATAATCTGTAAAAGTAAAATATTCAGTTTCCACGTTGTAAGAATTATGTACCATTTCAATGTCCCACATCAAGCAAACAGTGTCAAACTTGTAAAATTGGACTGAAAAATCGGTCAATGCATAGAGGCACAAGAAACTCAAAGGTGTCAAAGTTAAAAGCAATGTTTCTAACTATTCTTCAAATAGGTGGTAATCTCAGGTGAGCGGTTCTAGGGCCATCATGGCCCTCTTGTTTCTCTGTAGAATTTTAAGATTTAAGGGTTTTGATGGAGTTTAGAACTGCTACCATTGTGTTGTAGTGTAAAAGACGCCACAAAAAGTAAAAGATTGGACCCCTGCAAAGCAGAAGTAGGTCAAAGTCATTTCTACCTTTTTCAGACGCAAGGTCATGAAATAACCTCTTTTTGCCAAAAGAACATTAAAGATTTGACAAAGTTTCATGTTTTACTGGTGCAAGAGTTGTAACTTCTCCTGTTCGAAGAATGTCTTTAGCCGTTTAAAGCATGTCTTCATCCCAGTCATCAAAGAACATGAACACATCTTGACCAGAACAGATTACATTGTATCTATACTTTCCTTTTTTCCCTGTGACTACCTACATAAGTTTGGTCTGATTAATAGCACCAAACCTGAGCTATAGGATGGCCTTCTCCTATCAGTTTTTTTCTGCTTAATCAAGTTATTTGCTATCCCAAACTTTCTTTTTCATGGTGTCATAGAAGGTAAAATGTATATATTCAAACTTTCAAAAAAGTTTGTGATCTAAAGCTTGTCGATGAAATAACCAATGAGATATTACTTTAGATGTCAATCTTGACAGATATCTTGTATGTGGTTGATGGATGACCGAAGTTAATGTCTTGCCTCCCATATTGTATTACCAAATACATGCAACTAGACCCTACATCTAGGTGTACCCAACGCCAGACAGAAATAACCCATCAAGTGTTAGCTTGGACAGTCAGACAGAATAATTTATGCATTTAAGATTAACACAGAGGAAAATAACAAACACAACATTTCTTAATAGAAATGGATACAACATTCTCATAGAAAAATAGCAAAAGTAATAAAACTAAACAGACTATTATAAAATTAAGGTAATTGGTTGGCACAAAACCCTGAATATCATCTGCATAAAAGATAGAAAGTAGGAATAATAAATACTATGCCATTTCTCACTTGAAACAGTAGAAGTTCTTGGAGGCATACAATATAATCAAAATATCATTAAATGGTTTGTCTTCATCTTTCATCTCAAAATCAAACTGTCAAAAGTTTTCATAAATCATAAAAAATATCAAGTCTTCCTCATATTCAATCGGGTATGGTTGGAAATGAAAGCTGTATAACAGACCAGAAAATTTTCCCTAAGGTAAACTTTGATTCTTCCACTTCCTATGAACCCAAGCGTAAAAGGCTGGTTTCATTGCAAAGGGTTTCATCATTGACATACTGATAAGCATCATGGATGGTGACTCAGTCTGATTACGATCAGCAGCTTATTATTTCACATAGGAGTTCCCTGAGACAACAAGACACAATATCCTAGCCTTATACTTATAATTTACCCAGGAAGCACTCTTAAGCTCTCTTTTCTGAATTAATGTGGAAAATATTCATTAAACCCCATTAAATGATGATGCAAAAGAAAACAGTTCATGAAATAATGACAAAATGTTTTCAAGCGAACTCTTATCTTGCTTGTTGAATACAATAGAATAAAGTTTTCAGGGTGTGACATAAGATGTAAACTCTATTTTTATACGTGTCGCGCATGCCCAGCAAGCGTATATAGCAATCGGTAGGGGCATCCCACCGGTCGGCATCCTTTTTTACCTATAGGGGCTTAATCACCGCCAAGAGAAAGCAAGTAGTTCCAACTTCAATGTTGATTGTGATAACTTTGTGAATTATTATCAAATTAAATTCTCGTTTTTCTTTAATAAATCTATTGTTCTCTGGTTTCTTTTTGATGCTTTTGTGATGTGCATGATGGTGATCAAAGGTAATTCAAACAATTCACGCTAATTTCCCAACATCCTAGAACTTCTAGTTGAAGGTATCTAGGCCGTGGGATTTCCCCCCAACTTAAAGGAACCCCCAGTATTTCATTACTCAGTGCAGGACAAAATCCCTACTTAAAATCAATTGCAAAATTCTATCAACAAACAGGCATAGAATAATTCATGACGGAAAACGGGTAGTTATCAACAATTTGTTTTGCCTTTTCACTTCATTACCCTGTGACCCAATTTCAGTAATAGGTTTACAACTTTGGTTATTTGGTTACCAGAGGGTTGGGAACCAGTATGCTCATTGAGAAGGTTAAAATACACCCCCTCCCCCCCTTCTATGCAGTACTATTGTCATGATATAAAAAAAGAAAGAAATTAATTACCACATATAAGCCATTACCTTCAATTTGAAAGTTGATTTATACTCAAACAGGATGGTTCGTACCAAACAAATAATCTGCTGTCAGTTTTTCATTATTCTTTTGAAGACGGAAAATACACCATGTTTATTATTTTCGTTACCATTACTAAACTAAAGTGAGCATGTGCATTTTACAATGGAAAGGGGAAAAGAAGATATCACCTCTTACCCAATGTATGAGGGAGTTGTTTCAAATCCTGGAAGAAACACTGAATGTCGGTGTTGTTGAGTAGATTAAAAAAAAATCACCCAGACTAGTCTCAATAATGATCCGTGAACGAAGCTTTTTTTCAACATTTGGACATTAGTCGTGCTTTGCTACGAAGGCTTCAGTCAATATAGCAATAGCATTTGAGACCAGAAATCTGAACTACACCCAGACTAGAATATATGATTGTTTACTTTGTTGTTGAAATCAGCTTTTAGACTTACATCTCTCCGGTCTTTTTTTATCTACCTGTTTCTTGTGTTCCGGGTCCAGTCCATAACACTCAGGCATGACTTTGTAATGGCATTTAGCCCAACCTATAATTAATGCACTTTTAAAACTATTCACACTGTTGGATAAAACTCCTTCCTCCGTCAAACTGTTCCATAAATCTCTGACTCTCTGACTGAAGCTGTATTTAGGTATATTGGTGCTGCAGTTTTGCTCAAGTAACCTGTGAATGTGGCTCCTGGTAGATGAGTAATTGAACTGAAAAAGCTTATTTGTCTATTTTTTCTTCAAAAATCTCTTATACTGTGACACAGTTCGGGCCATTCAGGCCTTTGATTCAATAACTTGCTTGAAGTTTAAAACGATTTTTAACAAATCTCTTCCTCTGTAATGAATTTCAAATTTTGTCATAGAAGCTTTTAAAGTGACTTTTTTTTTTAAGATAAGATGTCGTATTGATAATGTGATGACAAAGGTCTACAAAAGTACATAACATAGATTATCAATACATTTCTAAACCCTGTTCATAACAGTTTGGCAAAGATGTTGCACATTTTTATTGCAGATAAAGTCAAATTTTAAAACAGTTTATATTGTTAACAGTGGTCTTTTTTATCTGTCATGTGGAAATATGGAAATGGATAAAAGTGTCCCAAGTCCCAGAATACAAAGTGGGTTTTTATTCTCGTCGTCATGTTTCGTTAGAAATGTGTGTCAGACATCAATCCAAACACTTTTAATGAACTTAGTTCTTTTATCAAAACACTTTCTTCACATTTGCTACACACAGTACTTAATCTGTGAAATTGTCACTTTAAATGAACTAATCCCAACAGGGAAAACACAAATGCAGTTTCCAGAGGTCACCCTAATAGAAATCACTTGATACCCTTCCCATGTACCTGTCAATCAGGCCTGTAACACTTAGAGATCATACACCAAACGTTTATTAGAGAAACACTGGACAAACAACACTTCTAACACAGGACAGATAATACTTAAGTGATCAGATTACCAACATTGTCTTTAACAACCATTTGCGATTATCTCATGCTTCACTAAAATTTGTTTGTTATTTTATAAGTGGAATTCTTTTTATTCAACTGCGCTTGGAAAACTGGAATAGAAAGAAAATATACTTTGTAATAAAAAGCGGAAGTGGGACTACACAAAAATTAATATAAATCCGACCAAAGTTACTATTCATAAGACAAAGCAATTCTTTAGTCTCTATTCTAAGTGAATTTTAGTGTATATTTATGAACGTTAAGGTGTTCAGATCTTGCTTAGTTTCAGCAATAATAAAAAGTTACCCATTAGTTGAATATTGACAAGCTTGGAAGAAGCATCATCAAGCTTGACTATAAATTGTTAATTATATCTTAAGAGATCCACTTCCGATTAGGCATTCATGTATTGGACAGTCAACTGAAAGCACTCCTTATCCGCAAGAAATAAAACCATGACAGCAGTATTCAAAACTAAATATTCTTGACGTTTTGTCACAGAACTTATTGCAAAAAAAGTGTCCCCTGTACGAATGTTATGTTTTGGTATTTCAACCGTTTAACAAGTTTGTGTATAAAAAAAGAGTGCTTTGATATTTAGCTATGTCATTATAGTCACCAATTTTTAATGAAAACCAAGTCCCATAAGAAGTTGATGTTCTGTACTCGGGATATCTGCTAAACATGTGACTTGAAAAACTATTGTCACGATCCATACAGTTATATTAAAGACATTGCTGTTAAGAGAGAATTCACCTTTCCACATTGCAACTACCGACATACATGTTACATCGTCACATTGTTATGAATGCAAAAAGTGAGAGGGTAATTCAACAATGAATGCAATTCTTGTATAAGTCAAAAATGCATATAACACAGAGAAAACGCCGATAAAAACAAAACACTAAACAATAATTTGATCATGATGGTTCTAGATATTTAAGACAATTAGAATTCGACAGTTGTATAAATAAATTTATAAACATCAAAGTCATTGATTTTTGATATCATTTATCTTTTGCTTCACTGTGATTTGTATGTTATTTCTTAAATGGCACTCTTCCCTCAATTGTGAAAGGAAAGTTGAAGAACAAAAAAAGAAATTGTAATGAAAAGCTGAAGTGGGGCTAAACAAAAGTTAATGTAAATCTGATTGTGGTTGCAATTTATAAAACAAAGCAAATCTTGAGGTTTATTTCATAAGTGATTATTAGCGTATAATGATCATAAAGGTGTTCAGAAACTTATTTAATTTCGGCAATTTTAAGAAGTTTCCTTTAAATCAATGGCGAATTTTGATTGAATATTGATATATTTAATTTTGATGGAAAATGATGAATCTTATCGTTATCAGGATTGTGCTCATCTGAGTTAAATCATTATTCATATCCCCCAATAGTTTGTGATCATGTTACAGGGAATCCGTTTATAAATCTGGCTCTTTTTCTGGGAATTTATCAGGAAAACTGGGAGACAATTAGTTCACAAAGAACCATTGACGTTCAGCTACATCTTTGCCATATCTTTAAATAGTTTACGACCTAGGTCAAAGTTGGTGGCTTGGATGATATTTGAATGTACAGTGAATGTGCTAGACGTTTTATTTTAAGAACCACAGCACTCCTGCTTAACAGACCTAGGAAAAAGCCTGGCATAGAAACATTTGAAATGAACCACTTCCAAAAGATTTTTCTTTAAAAGTATTATGCTGGCTGTCAAATGAGATAATTATATCAAAGTTATTTCTTAAGATTCTGTAAATATATGCAAATGTATAAAAAAAAAAAAAAAAAAAGAAGAAATCACATAGCGAATATAAGCAGATGGGTTGATTAGTCATATAGTTACTGTAAGCCGAATACAAGGCCTGATCAGGATTTGAAATCAACAACATTATATTATTCTAAGAAAAAAGTTGAAACGGTGTTCAACGTCACAGAAGAAGACAAATAAAAAAAATGAAATCCACGAAAAGCATTGAATATACAGTGAATTTATGACAGTTATGTCCTTCCGTAGTTTCATGAAATCGACCAAAGCAACGCATTATTTCATTAAACTTTTACTTTCGTCACTCATTTGTTTATAAGTCCTGTTTCAAAGTTCATATTTTTAGCATTGTCACGCAAAATAACCTTTTAGTTGATAAAAAAGGAACAAAACTCCGCAATATTTGATCCTATATGGTACCACGTGCTAGCCATTTTGTTAGCCAAAATGACGTCATAGTGATGACGTTTCTAAATATTACGTCATGAAATACTCCTATGGTGTACAATATTGGCCAACTAATTTTGCTTCAAAATGCGGGGTTTAAAATCGTTTTTATATAACTTTCCCCACCTACTTCAACGTGCAACTTTTTGCATAGAGCTATCATGTATGTCTAGTTTGGCACATAACATTTAGAAATTCTTTTGCAATTTTGTCTAGCTCAAACCTTATATAGAATGGCCTATTACTGATAAGTTGCTCATTCCCTGTGCTTTTGTTAATTAACGCGAAGTGAGCCGTCACGTTTTTCTGAACATCCTTGGGAAAGCCGGTTTATAAATAAATGGTGGAATGCTTCCTCCTGCGCTTAACTTCTGTTAAGTGACAACTAAAAACAAATTTCACATAGATTACTTCCCTTTATTTTTATACGCGTCGCGCATGTACAGCAAGCGTATATAGCTATCGGTAGGGGCATCCCACCGGTCGGCATCCTTTTTTACCTATAGGGGCTTAATCACCGCCAAGAGAAAGCAAGTAGTTCCAACTTCAATGTTGATTGTAATTTGTCTATAACTTTGTGAATTCTTAGCAAATTAAATTGTTATTTTTTCTTTAATAGATTAACTGTTCGTTGATTTGTTTTTGATGCGTTTGTGATATGCATGATGGTGATCAAAGGTAATGCAAACAATCCGCGCTAATTTCCCAACATCCTAGAACTTCTAGTAGAAGGTATCTAGCGGCACCCGTATCTTGGCCGTGGGATTTCCCCCCAACTTTAAACGAATCCCCAGTATTTTATCACTCAGTGCAGGACAAAACCCTACTTAAAATCAATGGCAAAATTCCATCAACAAACAGGCCTAGAATCATTCATGACGAAGAATGGGTAGTTATCAGTGATTTTGTTTTGCCTTTTCAATTCATTTCCTCGTGACCTCATTTCAGTAATAGGTTTACGACTTTGATTATTTGGCTACCAAAGGGCTGGGAACCAGTATGCTCAGTGAGAAGGTTAAAATAAAATACGTCCCCCTCTTTCTATGCAGTAATATTGTTATGAAATAAACAAAAAAAGAAATTAATTATCACATTTCAGTCGTTACTTTTAATTTGGAAATTGATTTCCTTCTTAAACAGGACGGTTCATAGTAAACAAATAATCTGCTGTCTTTTTTTTTTCATTATTATTTGTTTAGTATCCAGGAAGCAGTCATCGGGCGTGGCTTTTAACAAGCTATTAGCTTCCTTCACAATCAATGTAAAACAAATACGGTGAATTAACGGTGAATTATTAGAAATATTGCCTGATGTTTCTTTAGAAGACGGGAAATATGCATTGTTTATTATTTTCGTAACCACGGTGCAGGGCTCGCGCTGTCGATCAACAATGGAACCATTTGCGACTGAAAACTGAAAGTGGCTACAAAAAATCAATATTGGCTCAAGCCTTGGCTCAGACATTTTTGCCAAAAACTGTCCCTTCAACTGATAATAATCCCATTGTTTAGAATGAGTCAGCTGGGGTAATTAGACCCATTAAAATCGGTAACCAATCAAGCATAAATCTGTCACCAGCAGCCATTTGTATAAACGATGGTAAAACATACCCTCGGTTAAAATTAACCGACGGTTAAATTAGCGGTTAGGTAACCACGACGGTTAAATCGTTTGTATGAACGCGTTTTACTCAATGGCAACTTTACTAGAAATGGTATGTTTTAACCCACGGTTAAAGTTACCAAAAATCCCAAAATGCAACATGATAGTGACGTCATTTTCCCGCAAAGCTGTCAGGTGGAAGGTAAATATTGATTGTTTATTTAGTCTGAATGATCCAGAGGTAGATATTTCATTCTCGCAACACAGTTACAGCTTGGATCATCCAAGTTAGTGTTCATTAAGGTTTGCCTAAATAACACTTTGACTAGGTACACAACTGTACTTATTACATAATTAAAAACAGCCATACAAGAGTTTAAATAACAATTGTCAAAACATGCTCGTCGTCAAATAGTGATTGGGGAAGAGAAGATTGCAACAGAAAACTATTTATGAATTAGTGTGTTAGCTAAGTAAGGTAGCTAAGCTCCACAGCATCACTGTGAAAGCTATCTGACAATTGAGGTATAAAGCAATTTGTCTTTCCACGCAGGCCACACTTCCCTCAACAAACGATCACCTGTACATGTTTATTATACATGTACAATTTATGGAAAATGATATACCAAGTATGAAATGTGGATTTTAAATGTGACACATTGTCCTTGGTTACAGTATATATTTGTTCAGAACATGATTCATGACACATAGGGGGACCTGTGTGAGTGGATAAGGTGTGTGAGTAGATAAGGTGATAGACTCATTACCCAAAGGTTCTGGGTTCCAGCCCACTGGTTTTGTAGGAATATCCCTTTACAAAACACTTCAGAGTCGTAGCCTGGTATAGTTGCATCCCAGGAAGGGGTAATAAAGCAATATTGACACAGCTGTGAAAACCATGAGTTTCAATGTACATCTTATTACTCCATTAGGGAGTTTCTGAATGGTTCAAACTAAAACAGGATTTTACAAGGCAATTAAAGAGTATAAGTTCTGCATTGTATTAGTGATGCCAAAGAGATGTTGCATTGAAACTATTAGAACAAAAGTGAACACCATTATAGCTCATGGAAATAAATTTCTTAATTTGTCACACTATCTTCTATATTTTTATGCTGCAGTTGTGACAAAGGATGTTAGCATATAGTATAAAGTAGTAAATGAAAGCATTCTCAAACAATTTATCTTTTACATTTTTCAGAAGTTGTTTTTATATAATTTTTCATGTACTTTTCAGTTACTGAAACAGACCATACATGAATGTCGACTCAGAACACATGTCCCTCTGTCAATCTCAGGTACAGTAAATGTATTTTAATATACTATTTTAAGTATACTATAGGTCATGGTACATATAGGGAATAAACTTTGATATATGCGTGATTGTAATATAGAAATGCATGGCATTATGGATATCTTTTTATCAATGAGACAGAAAAAAAAATCTCCATATACTTAATCAATTTTTTTCTATACCTATTTTTCTTTGCTTTTATTTGTTCATTTAAAAACCATTATTCTTAATAATGCCTTAAATACAACTCTTTTCCCAATTCAAAAAACTGGTAAAACGAATCTTCAGGAAATAGCCATTTTAACAAAGTCATAAATGCTCATCATGATCAATTGTGGGAAGATACCCAAATATGAGAACAAACATACATGTACATGTATTTCTATAGACATCTAACTATTTCAGTGATTAACAATGGTTTCTATGATGAAATGTTATTGTGTCTTTGGAAGGTCTCTCTGCTTGGAATCTATGAAACAGATTCATTACAAAGATCATTTCTTAATTTGGCCTGAGCTTCATTAAGTCTAAAGAAATACTGGGATTTCTCCTTATATATAAGGTCATTTGGTATTTAACTATGTTGTCTGTATCACTCCCTCTAAGCATGTCAAATGTACTCTATTATCTACTTATATTTTTGATTTTGCAGAAAGCAGGTATTCCAGAACAGCAGAAACTAGAGTAGACATGGAAAACTATTCTAAGAGTGTATAAAAGTGGACAACATTTCCAAGTAATTTCAATATCCATTCATGAAATATTTGAAGACAACATAAATTATTTCAATATCATTTTTCCTTCCAGACAACATTGTGTGTTAAATAGAGGGAATATAATGCATGCTAGGGGCCTCTGTGGCTTAAGAGTAACAAACTTGAAATTGTATGACCCTTCTTAGCATGGGTTCAAATCCTGGTGACCGCATTTGGATCTTCATGAGATAATCTTCTGATTGACAAGAAGAATGTGAATGGTTCTATCTTGCTTGTCCAACCTTTATGGGCATTCATGTTTGGGGTAGTTCTTCCTTCAAGTGTACTGGGCATCACAACATTTCAGAAATATTGACACAATGTTAAGTTCATATAAATAAATAAACCATGCTAATCACAAATCCTTTTTGAAGAATTTATCTTAAATTATATTGTACATGCAAATTCGATAAATGTAGGTCTTTGTAATCTTCTGGACACTGTATGTTGAGCTGCATCTGAAATAAAAGAAGCATGTTCATTGAAAATTCAGTTTAAAACTTTCAAACATAGTATACAAATTAAAAAATCTTCATGAAAACATGCCATATTTTTAATTGTTAGTTATATTTGGTATAACAAAAGTGAGCAGGAGTCATGTAGTATAATAGTATTTGAGGTGTTATCATTTAAGAGACTTTTTTTTACCTATTCCTCATGTGATATCATCTAGATTTGGAATTTTGTCAAGTCTGTCATTTAGTTCCATGTATACAGTGGAAATATATGTTTTGGATAAAAGGACCTATAATAAATATTATAATCAATACAGTTGATTACTGTTTTTTTATCTCAATGTTTTAACTGCACAGTATTGTATACACAGTGTTTATTGCTGTGTCAACATTTTTTCAGTTATATTACAGCTTTTCTGAGTTTCACAAGTACTTATGCCAAATTCATAGAATCAGCTTTACCTGGATTTGAGAATTGGATATGAAGGAATGGTCTGCATGTGTACCAACTATCTCCAGAGACAACACTTTTGTCAGCCTGAAAATAAGAAACCATTATTCATCAGTCATGTGATCTATCTTAAACATATGTAACATGTGATGAAACAAAAAAAAAAACAGGTAAAGACTGTGTCTTTGATCTACTATATGAGCCTTGGAGGAAATTGTCTGCCATATAAATTATAAACATCAATTCATAAAAAAGCAAATATATATTTTAATTTCAAAAGTGGAATACTTAAAGTATTTGATCTCAGATATAGGATTAAACCCTTCCTTTCATTGTTTTACCTTTAAATGCACTTGAAGCAGAAGACAAAGGAAACCATTGTGACAATAAGTGAAATTGCTCAGCATGAGCTGCTTTAATGTTACATGTAATTTCCAATTTCATAGTCGAAAGGGCATTTCTCATAATTGATGTGTCCTGATGTGATCATTTTTGGCAACACTCAAAATCAAAATTGAGGAATAGGGTTAATAGTGTTAACTCATTCCTTCATATAAACACACTGTAATGCACCTTCAGCAGTCGACATAAGAAACTGCTGTTGAGTGATGGTTAGTGTCATGGACTTGAGATTGGACAACTGGTTCAACAATCGGTTCAAAACCTGATGTTGGCATATAACTGTGTGGAGTGTCTGTATCTGTTCGTTTACGTAGAAGGACCACTTCTGGTATATTTCTACGGCTATATTTCTATGTCTTTTGGCAAGACTCACTTTCTAGCCTAGAACAGAACTCAGGCAACATGTACAAAAGTTTAAAGAATGGTCAGTGATAACTCTGCCATAATGGATCTTTGACAGCAAAAGGAAACAATGTTATTTAAAGGACTTTCCTTTAAGACCAATTTCTCCTTTTATCAAAATGGTATGTAACTAAGATCCCTGTCCTCTCTGTTTGGGTTAAGATCAATGAAGGCATATGGATTTTCAAACAGATTATTTCTTGACTGACATACGGAATGGAGATGGTTCTTCCTTAAGGGCAGTTAAGGTTGTGGTCTTTCTCCATCTGTTAATAACCATAAATCACAACAAAACTCAAATTCTTTGCCACTATGTCAATCTCAAACAAACACAATGTGGCTTTTCATAATCTCATAATTTTGTGTTCTTGGTGTGCTTTGAATTTCGAGATTCCTCAAAATCCCATGGGGAAACTGGTTTTAATAGTAATAAAAACACTGATATGTGCTTTTTTAGCTCACCTGAGCACGTAGTGCTCAAGGTGAGCTTTTGTGATACCAAGATGTCCGTCGTCCGTGCGTCCGTGCGTGTGTCAACAATTGCTTGTGAACACTCTAGAGGCTACATTTATGATCCAATTTTTATCAAAATTGGTCAGAATGATTGTCTCAATAAAATCTTGGCCAAGTTCGAAACTGGGTCATGTGGGGTCAAAAACTAGGTCACTTGGTCAAATAATTTAAAAAGTTTGTGAACACTCTAGAGGCCACATTTTTGGTCCAATTTTGATGAAAGTTGGTCAGAATGATTGTCTCAATAAAAATGTTGGCCAAGTTTGAAACTGGGTCATGTGGGGTCAATAACTAGGTCACTAGGTCATATAATTTAAAAAGCTTGTGAACACTCTAGAGACCACAATTATGGTCCAATTTTTATCAAAGTTGGTCAGAATGATTGTCTCAATGAAATCTTGGCCAAGTTCAAGACTCGGTCATGTGGGGTAAAAAACTAGGTCACTAGGTCAAATAATTTAAAAAGCTTGTGAACACTCTAGAGGCCACATTTATGGTCCAAATTTGATGAAAGTTGGTCAGAATGATTGTCTCAATTGAAATCTTGGCCAAGTTTGAAACCGGGTCATGTGAGGTCAAAAACTAGGTCACTAGGTCAAATATTTGAAAAACCTTGTGAACACTCTAGCAGCTATATTTATGGTCCAATTTTGATGAAAGTTGGTCAGAAGGATTGCCAAAATGAAATCTTGGCCATGTTTGAAAGTGGGTCATGTGGGGTCAAAAACTAGGTCACTAGGTCAAATAATTTAAAAAGCTTGTGAACACTCTAGAGGCCACATTTATGGTCCAATTTTGATGAAAGTTGGCCAGAATGATTGGATTATTTACCATAAGCTTGACTGTCTTAAAATTTTCCAAATTTATTTACTGTTGAAAACCAATAAACGACTTTGAGATACATTTTCCAATTGTTATTATTTTAATTTGCCCAACCAATTGTTACTGTCCCTGCTTTCACAAACCTAAATTTCCTTCATCTTAATTCTCTTTGTCTTGGTGAACATTAACTCAAGAAGACAAATACAATACACATAAAAAAATGTTAACAAGCAAGAGCATTGGCTTAGAGTATTCAATGCAATTAGCACTTAGAAGAGTTTGAAACATTCCAACCACTCTGTCTTAAATATACCTCTTTTTCAAACAGAACTCAGGTGAGCGATAAAGGGCCATTATGGCCCTCTTGTTCTAAATAAGAGCTGGACTAAAACTCCCTACCTTCACATGATTGTACATGAACGGCGTTACGAGGAAATGTTTTTGTTTGTTATTGTTTCGTTTTCACCAGGAAGTCCTCGAAGGGTAGAGGATAATCCCACCCAATAAAATGTACCGGATTGGCAATCGAATAGCTTTTATCAAAAGTGAAAGTAGAGAACTTTAAACTTAAGAGACAACGCAAATGAAGTTGTTACTGTTAATGCAGGGTGCTTAATAGGCCCAAGTATACAAGATCTGTTGTTGATGTCTACATGCTAAACAGTGGTCATGTCTCGTTAGTTTTTCGACGAACCAATTTCGTTGATTTAAACAATAAACAATGGTCTCACATCTCTCGTAAGCTTCTTGATGAAAAACTGGAGGGTCTCCATAATTTTGTTTTCCCATAGCTGGTCAGTTGGCGGTCATTTCGTCAAAAATCCGTTTGAAGCGGGGCCGAATTTACAAGATGGTGGTCATATTTAAAGCGGTAACTTTTCTGGTTAAACAACTTACCTTGGTCCTAGAGGTTGGCTACTTTTACCTGGGTTAATTCGCGGTTAAAGTTACCTGCGAGTTTTATACAAACACTTACCGCGTTTTAACCAGGAAATTAACCCATGGTAAGATTTAACCGTTGGTTAAACTGTTTATACAAATGACTGCTGGTTGATAACACATGGCCGAAATTAAGATGCCCTCTAGGCAAGATTACCGCGATCATAAAACAGCATCCTCCTGCTTGTCACACAAAGTGATCAACAGCAACTTTACCCATGAAATGTGTGAACAAATACAGGTCAGTTTGGGAATGACAAACCATGCAAAGCATATTTTTCAAATAAAATTAGTAATTCTATTTTTAGCACCATGTTTGGGAAATTTGGAAATCAAAGTACCGATGGCACTATATGGCATACTTGATTAGAAATCGTCTTCTGTGGCAGTGTAGGAAAGGCATATTGGTGTAAATTTAAAGTGTAAACATGTATCTATATTTCACTAAGTGAATGACTGATAACTATGCTTTTTTTATAATTTCAGTTAATTAGAGAGGATACATATCGTAGCCCCTGAGTTACTACAATTGAAGACTGACAAGGGGATCTATTTTAGGAATTTTGAGATGGAAATTCTGAAATTGTGTCTTTGTGCTACAATTAGTCAATGCTTTATAGATAGGTTGTGACAAGTTTTGAAAACTCAGCAGGCTTTCCCATGCAAAATCTTTTCCTAAAATCAAAATTCTTCATCAGTTCCCATGTGCTTTGAATTATATTAAATACCCAACAAAATCATGTTCATGAGGTCTCTGAGTTTATTCATACAATGTCCACTCCTTGGGTGAGAATAATGTTTATGCAAAAATGGCTACATATCTAAAGAACGGTGGCTCAAATGTCTCTAAAATGGCTCAAGAATTTTTTTTTTTTTTTATTGGCTTAAGCAGTGGCTCAATTATTTTTTCAACCTAGCGCTGGCCCTGGACACTACTGAACATAAAGTGAGCATGTGCATTTTACAATACAAAAGGGAAAAGAAGATATTGTCACCTTTTACCCAATGTATGGGGGAAATACCTCTGTTGTTTCAAATCCTGGATGAAACACTACATGTAGGTATTGTTGAGAAGATAAAAAAAATCACCCAGACTAGTCTCAATAATGATCCGGCCGTGTATGAAGCCTTTTTTTCAACATTTGGACATTAGTCGTGCTTCGCTACGAAGGTGTCAGTCAATAAAGCAATAACCTTCGAGACCAGAAATCTGGACTACACCCAGACTAGAATTGTTTACTTTGTTGTTGAAATCAGCTTTAAGACTAACATCTCTCTGATCTTTTTTGATCTACCCGTTTCTTGTATTCCAATTCTAGTACATAACACTCAGGCATGACATTGATATGGCATTATGCCCCACATATATTTTTTACTCCTTCCTCTGTCAAACTGTTCCATAAATCTATGACTTTCTGACCAAAGCTGTATTTACGTTATAATGGTGCTGCAGTTTTGCTCAAATAACTTGTAAATGTGGCCCCTGGTAGATGGGTAATTGAACTGAAAAAGCTTATTTTTTTCGTCTACAAGATCTATTCTGTTAATAACTTGAATAAGACTTTTTCATTTGATTAGAGCATAGGGTTTGAGTACCAATGGAGTACTGGGAAAGTTACATTTTTCATGTCTACTTTGTTTTCTAATTGATTTCTGATATTCACATGGGTGAAAGTTTTCTGTTTTAAAACTGATTTCAGTTTTATGAAAATATCCAGGGGTCAGGGGTGAGAGGCCACAATCAATTACTGGACCCAAGTAATCAATTAAGTTTTGTTTATCCTCGCACTATGATCGAGTCATTTCGGCGGCTCAGTACGGTGAGCAACGTCTGGACCCAGCATGACCTGATAATAAACCAATTATTAGTGTCGTCACAAATCGCAGGACTGGTTACCCGTATTTTGGTGCATTTATTTGTCAAAAGGCAATGCGAATTGGAAACCAGTTGGACATTTTACGACATTAAGTTTGCTTTACGGGAATCGTCTGCATCAGTTTAGATAATTTAGTTTAGGAAATACAAGATAACTTACTTCGTAAGGCAATACAAAGATCAATGAAATCATGAGATTTCTAAACACTGACAGTAACACAAAAGAGCTAGAAAAGGTAACCATCCAAGAATATTAAACCTGTTGATTTTTTAAAAAAGGACTTGAGTTTTAATGTTGTTGTTTTACCCTCCATTAGGGCCATTTCAACAACTCTTAAAATGGCTTGTTGCAAGAGCTTCCAGGGGGCTATGCCCCCCTGGTCCCACCACCAGGGCTCTACCCTGGACCCGCCGGGGGCCCTGGCGGCCCCCAGCTACAGTTTCATTTTTTTTTATTTTTTACAACTTTCACCCATGTATTCAACAGTATTGTTTGGTTTGTCTTCAAAAATCTCATACACTGCGACGCAGTTCAGGCCATTCAGGCCTTTGATTTAATTTTCACATTGAAATTAAAATACATGAATGAAGTTGGCAAATAAAATTCCTTTCCAGGAACAAATTTATGATATGAAATTTGATTTGAAATGGCATTTGTTCTGTTAAGTTTTTTAATCTTGTTATTCTGACAATACCTTTTTCAACATTTCGGGAAGGTATATCTAACATCCTATGTGTAAATAAAGCTTTTTTTTTTCTGGTTTTATCTTCCTCACCAAATGGCAAACACATATACCAGAATAAATGTTAAATAAACCCTGCATATTTAGTATTCAGCACTAGGATATAACTTTCAGATTTCACATGCTCAAAGCATGAAAATTAAACCACCAAAATCGAAAAAGTAGTCGTATTAGATAACATTTTATTCCTAGAACAAATCAGAATAGAATCTTCGTTGAATCAACGTTGGTGCTTTCAAAGTGCACTTGCTCTGAAACAACAGGTTTTTTTTTTTTGTAATAGGTTCATAGAATGACATTTTGTCTCCAAGATGTCTGATACAAAATTTCTGTATTGTGACAGGCCTCTTGCCTCAGCATGGTGCAATGTTTGCACAGATTCTCACATTTACTCTGACTTAAGTCGTGAGTTCTTTTGATGTTTCTGTGAAAGGATTACCCAGATCCTCAAATACCAACCCTCTAACTTCTCTCATAAATCTCTTCTCTAAATGTTGGTCATGATGCTTTTCTGTTTGTGTTTTCCAGGGCATTACTTCAAGGAGAATGTTTATAACTTCAGGTAATGCAACTTTTCAGCGCTTGATTGTTTCTTCATTTTCTGTAAGGCCATAAATCCTACCATCTCCTTTAAGTTCAGTGCTTAATTGCTTATGTATCTGATTGTGAGTCATTGCAGAGGACTTGCAGTTCAAATTCTTTAAATCTTTAACATATAGACATCCATCTTGCGTAATTGATGTGATCTAGAAGAAAAAGCCATGAAAGCATTTGTTCAAGGGCTTCTTTATAGGGAGAAGTTTGCCTTGCGCTGTACTCCCAAAAACTTGGGCAAAAGCTTCTCTAACTCAATGGTTCTTATCAAAAATGCAAATTGAGGAGAGCTTGATTGCATGTTTTCACACCATTGCTACAGGTGATTCAACAACAGTTTCTCTGTATGAATTAAAAACATTCGCTTGAAGAATGTGTAATGATGCAAGCATCACTTAGTGTATCCATTGAGCTCTTGTGCACCTTTCTGTACCTGTCCTTCCAGTTGTGATTATCTCAGCCAAAACCAAAGCATTAATCAAACTTTTCCCACTCAACCAATCCCCTATTGTCTTAAAGAAAACATTTCTATGTGTGTAGACCACCTATCATAATAAAATATTTATCAGCATGGTGTGTGTCTGGCCATAGCAACAGATCTTTCCTGGCAAGGATAGTCATAGAGGGGTTGATCAACAGTTAAGACTGGGAACTGTTATGGGTTCTTCAGCTTGATAGCTTCTCTGATTATATTCATCCCATGCTTCACCATTGCCTCTCTAAACAATGGCAAGAAAGTCGACTCTGCTGCTGGTCTTGGGCCTTCCTTTTGTAAGTCAGCACAAAATGCGGACCATGAAAAGCTGTCTGTGTGGCAAACTGCTTCACAACCCTTTTCTGCTTTACATTTAACATGGTCAAGTCATTGCTTTTCTACATCTTAAGCAAAGGCATCTTCTGACTTTGATTTACGGCCATACACAATTACAGGTGCTGGCGTAGCTGCCCTGAATACTGTATGTGCGATATCAGTGTAGCTACCTATGAGAGGTCTCTTTATCTTAGAACTTGTCTGTAGACTAAAAAAGTGCCATGTAATTTCTATTCAATTACCCCTATTAACCCTTTAAGGTATAGAGATAAGGCTTATCAGTGATACCATAGGTATAAACCATCCGATTATCGGAGACCATTAAAGCATACATAATCAGTCGCCCTAGGTACCTATTTGCACAGGATTATATCCGATAATTGTCACTGATTGGGGTACTGTTAATTAAACCAAAATTAATGCAATTTACGAACATCAAATTGAGTGGTGGTTCTGAAGAACAGTCTTCGCCCATCTCCGGCATATTTTCTTCGGCATAACCTTCGTTAGGTTCATAGCCATCCATTTCATAAAGTTTGTCTACAAATTGAGCCAACTTTTCAAGTTTGTTACTCTGTTAATTTAAATTTATTTTCAGTTCTTTTAAAACAGAAAGAACTTCAGTGTTGAGGGTGACACTAGTTGTCTTCCGTTGGACCGACTTGGACTGTGTTTGCGCCTTAGTTTTGGGACCCTCTGCCGAAAAAGTAATGTCCGTAGGCGACAGATTCAATGCCAATTCTTTTTCTTTACTCGTTACCTTGCTAGTGGCTTTTGTAAAGGTATTCGAGGGCGTTTTAGAAGGAGTACTCAGCTGAACCTCCGCGTCCACCATTTTGAAACCCCACGTGTTACTCTCGAAAGAATCAATTTTAAACCAAGTTTCTGTTTAGTAAAATAGAAATTGCTAATTTTTGTAGGAAAGAAGTGAAATAAAAAGGAACACAGCTGCTTAGGAAAAACACCAAAAAGGGCGTCAAAATCGTGCTTTTTTCAGGTGGGTACATACATTGAACGACACAGGGCTCCAACGCTTCCTTGAAAATGGGAAAAGTTCTTGAATTTTTTGCCTACCTTGAAACCCTTGAAAAGTCCTGGAATTTTATAATATCTGTCGAAAACTGGGAAAAAGTCGGGAATTTCTAATTGGTGTTTTCATAATTATTAAAGATGAAGTTGTCATTAAATCAGCAAATAAACATATAAGACATTGTCGATTTTCAAAGTATATTTGACCAAACAGATGCACATTCAGGGTCTTTCCCAGCCTCGTAAAGCGCCGCCGCCGCGCTGCTTTGATTTCAAAATAAGCACTCCCAAGACGCTCTACCTGCCTCCTGCGGTGCTTTAAATGTGTCCGCAGCACTTTAAATTGACCCCACATGGAGTCGCCTTCATCGCCAGTCTATTCTAGATAAACAGCCAGTCTATAGTGCAGTAAACAACAGCTGGTAAAAATCTATTATATGTGTTTAAACACAGTCGATTTATGCGGCGTCCTCATAGGTATAGACATAAGCGTGTGTAATGACGTTAAGGGGACGTCATCATTATGGCACATGCTTTATCCTAAGAGGAAAGATCTATGATGCGTGTTAATAGGTGTCGTACTTGGGGTGCGAAACATATTAGATGATAAAGGATTAAAGATCTTTACTTTTATGATAATATGGACAGGAATTTTTATGTGAAAACACCTGATCCAGACAATGCCAATTTCTTTGGTTTGTCATTGTAAGTTATTAGTCAAACTGATATGACGCGATCGGGAAATATTGAGAAAGTTTGCATTGGACAAATATCTCCCCTCACGTCAAATTATTTTGACTAGGTAAGATATAACGTTTATAGTTCCATGACAACTAAGTTTCACTATCAATATATCCAAAACAAAACAGTAGCAATGTATCAACTGCTGAGTTGAATCGATCATCTGGTGGGTTCATGCTTATGGAATTTTTCAAACGTCAATCAATGTAACAGATACACCAAGTGAGCCTGAGCAAGCTTCTCATTCAAGGAATTCCTTATGTACGATTTTATTATATGAGGACTATGTGTAATGGGCCTCTTGTATGCAGAATGTCTGTATTGACACTGCAGCTATAGTCATGGGTTCACTTTGTAAAAAAATTTAAACCTCCAAGGTTTGGTTTGATCCTTCAGGCAAGACAAGGCAGAGCCCTAGCCTGGTACTGTGAAACCGAGGAAACCCACATACAATATACATGAAATCCTCTTGAAATGCTTAAAATAATTAGCTAAAACATTAGACTGTAAGATGTTAAGTTTATTCATAATGTTAGCGTTTGAAAAGTTAGATGTAAATGTTTGATTTTGGCTTTGAAAATAAGTCATTAAAAGCTATAGATTGTAATTGGTTGTTTCATACAGCCATTTCATAAACTCTGAAGCTAACAAAAGTACAACATTTCCTTGTTAACAACATTAATATCATTGAAAAACATCAATATTTTAGACCTTGAAATTCAGTTAATTACCATTGAAAAGTCCTTGAATTTTTACTCTGGTAAGAGTGCGAACCCTGACGATAGCAAAATTCTTTATGGTCATGCACCACTTTTCTGTGGATAGGTTGTATGCCTAGACTGTGTGGAAAGCGCAAATAGTGGCGATGAACCTCCCGTATTCGCAGGGAATTCTGTATAGAAGTTGAAAATGTGTCAAAATTGAGCCTCGGACACATGATTTTTTGCCATGTTCATGACTGGTTATTGTTCAAGGAATAAGGTCTATGATAAATGTTCAGATTTTCTTTTCATATTTTTAGAGGGCCACAGGCGATATGCATTTGGTGTGTAAATATTGCTTTCGTCCGTTTTGTTTTCGCGACTCAGTGATGCGAGACTTAACAGACATACACCTGCCGTCCCAAACGAAGGCCCGTTAGTGTGTACAGCTACCTTATCTCTATACCATAAAGGGTTAAAGAGTGCCAACATTTGCAAAGGTTTGCTGTTCAAAATTGGTTTTAGTGAGACAAATCGCTTGCCTCACTGATTTCCTTGAAGAACACAGGCCCAGTATAGGATACGGAAACAAGTTGGTGTTCTCAATGTGTAGAACATATACTTTGGGCCTCATTCCATTCCTTACATCTACATACATTGCTCCTCAAACGATGCCTGATTTACATATTTAACAGCTTTGAAAAGGGTAACAACCAGTTTCATGAAAATTTGAGACATGTATTAAACAGGTTCATGAAAATGTGAAGGGTAAATAATGAAATTAACAATTAGAGTGGCATACAAACCATAAATGCCTATATTTCATCATTCAAACACCATAACCCTTCAGTTGTTGGGACTTGATTGCTAGATATTAATCTTAAGTAGACACCATGGTCGCAAATATTTCTATGAAGTTTAGTACAGATTGTGTGAAAACCTGAGGAAATAGAGAGTAACAAGTTTTATAGGACAAACAGTTGTGTTGCAATTGAAAATATCTCTCCAACACAATCTTTCAATAAAGACAAAAAGTAGAAACTAATTCCCAAAGCTTATGATTGAGCCGTCTATGAAACATTACAGTTACCACGATTTTATCAACCTAATTGAATGTGATGTGAGAAATATGATTGCGTAAATGTCAACATCACTGAAAAGGGTATAATCAAATTAGTTTGGAGAATACATCTAAAGAACCTCACTATATATCTAAAGTAATAAAATTCAAGTATTGTAATATCGTTTAAAGATCACTTTAATTGAGCTGACTTTCACCAATGATTGATACAAGAGCCTGAAATAATTATCTCTTGAAAAAAACGCCACAAGTAAAACTCATCAGATTTCTTTTTTTTATGTTGCATAAGCATTATCTCTATACCTTAGGTTAAGCAAATTGTGCTCCTTTTATCCTCAAAAACTTTTAGTCATGATTTTGCCTGGTAGTTGGTAACTACTGAAGGACATGGATTGAAACTTTTTATAAGATTGGCTTGGATCATAAAGGTACTTGTTCGCCCAAAAAAAGTAAAAATAAAAATTATGACGAAATAGTACAGTTTTTGCATGGTACTTTGATATACATGTAAAATAAAAAGTAGCTATTAAAGGAAAATCAAGTCATGAAATGTGAATTCATCTAAGTTTGTACAGTTTATTTGCGGTAGATCTGAAAAGCGAAGTCACTCGTGGATTAAGATAGATGTTTTGTCACAGTATAAAAACAATCTAATTTGCTTGCGATGGCTATTTTTCAGTCCGTATCATATAACAGCTATGTGCAGTTTTAAAAAAGTTAATTTTAAACTTCCAAATTTCCCCACATCTGTGAACAAGTACCTTTAAGATATATATTTTTTGTATATTGGGTTATAATGTGAGTTGACTGGTCAATGCCAAAAATCATACCTTGGGTTTCGAACTGACTAACATAGTGTGCCCAATTTGCTTAATTGGAAAATCTTTATAAAAGTTTTGCTTGAAACTTCGTATTTGGGAATAATTGTGTTCATTACTGCCTTTGTATCTCGATTGTTTTTTTCTTCCAATGTTCGAATATACTGTGGTATGAACAGCTCTTTACAAACATGTGGAGAACTTTTGGTTATAATGTTTCACATCAGCAGCCCCTAACATCATACAGAGTATGAAAATAAAATAGCATAACAAAATCAAAGCGCTGAAAGCGTTGAAGGACTAAGGTGTATTTAAATCAAGATGACGGAGGATACATTTGAAAATTTCTTTGGGCAACATTATTCCTGTGAACAGAGAATGAACGATAGTCTAATTTTGAACATCTGGACATTTTGCGATTTCCCATGAGGCTACCATAAAAAAGGATACAAACGTCATTTGTTTACATAATTAGAACAGTCTATCACTTGATGTCACATTGAATACCATTTAATACAGGATGCACTTGGGTATGTTGTGCGATTGATTGAACTTATAAACTATTTTAGTATAAATGAATTTCCCTTTCAAACATTTCAAAATGATTCTGTGTCTGTGCGAAGATAATGATTGTTAAAACTGCGAAAAGAATTGAAGTTGAAGGATGAAAATTGACTGAACGTTTCTTACGTGTTTGCAATATTTCATGAAATTGTATCTTATAAAGAGTAAAACAATGATAGAAAGTGAGATTGGTTTCATATCTAAGTTTAGAAAATCTATTGGTGGATCGCAGTGTATCTCCTTTTGGTTAGGTACTCTTTATTCAAAGCACAAACTGCATTAAAGCAAACTTCACTTCTACCACTATTGTTTTTTATACACTGTATACCCTTTCTCTTTTTCCTGCATTAGAAAAGAAAGTTACGACGACATTCGAAGCAACTTCGCCAGAAAGAAAATTTGCTCTGAAAGAGACTTTCTCAAAGAATAAGATTTTAACTTTTTAAAATAAATGGGCTTTTACCGTAAAAATAATTGCATGCATTATTAAAGTTTCATAGAACTAGATTATTTTAGGGATGGGAACGAATAGTGAAATCACTATTCGAATATTCGACTAGAACTATTCGAATATATTCGAATATTCGATTTTAGAATTCGTTTTGATGTCCGAATGTCTGCATGTCCGAATACTAGTACACTAGTCCTCTGTTCAAACCTTTTGTGTATAGCCGATGGGAGCCGATATCTGTATACATGTACGTGCATTCAATATCAAAGCAGTAATAACCATTATTTCGTTTTTTATCAACATACAACTTTTCCAGACGGATGGATGCTTGCCATTCAAGTGATTGAGTAGGTTGGATGTTGTATTCTTGAATACAAAGTCCTGGTTACACAGGTTACAGGTCGCCTTCGACTTGTCGGCAGAACGAGTAAAGTAATTCCAGACACGCGATGGAGACATTGTGATGTTTATCCAATAGATGTAGAAATTAGAATGAAGATAAGTTTGACAAATTATTCTGAAGAAGAATATACTTTCTAACACATCATTTGATTAGTCTTCGTGCATAAGCAATCATGATTACGATTGGTTATTGAAAGAGTAATTGTTTAATTTCACGACAAACAAGTTACGTGATTGGTTGACACTGACAATTGTCAATTAGCGTGATTGACTTGTTTTGGATAATAAGGAGCAAGTGCAGATCATTAAGGTGTTAGATTTAGCGGCTTAAAATCGACTATTTTCACACTTAGGAATTAATCGTTTTGCAAACTGTCAAAAGATGTGGTAATTTGTCACAGGTGTTTTACTGTGTGACATACGTTGTAAAAACATCGTAACTGCACCTGGGAGCTAGGCACGTTCTTCGATATTTGGGATCGGATTAGAGGAAGAAAATGAAAATAAAACAACATTATTTTTGAATAAAATTTATGGTAAACATACAGTAATATGGGTTCATTAAAATCGAATATTCGAATACTATTTTGCTATTCGAATATTCGACCCGCTATTCGAATATTCGAATATTCGTTCCCATCCCTAGATTATTTGGAACATTCTAAATAACATCAAAATTGCAGACGGTTTGAATGGGTTTATTGTGTATACCTACGGGCCCGGAGCCTAGGCTAGGTAGGGTATTTGTTTTTTGATTGTTTCCTTTTTTTGTTTTAAAAAAGCAAAGTTAACGGCTCTTATTATTAACTCTTACATGCATTGATTTAATAATTATACAAAAGGACATTGAGAGATAGTATTTTTCAACCTCGCATTATAGTGCTTTAATTTCGGGGAAAGTCTGAATGATCCAGACGTAGATATTTCATTCTACAGTTAAAGCTTGGAGCATCCGAGTTAGGGAGGGGGTGTAGTCCATCTCAATCAACCGCAATATTAACTTCAAACGATTCATTTGGGGCACCAGATGAACGGCACATGAATAATACACAGCATCTATTGATGTACCGCCGCCAGACGAACAGTTAGCCTTCCCTTTCTCCTTAATATGCACTGGCTTTGCTCATCTTTGCTATATTTTCGACTTTAGT
Organism: Cerastoderma edule; assembly: GCA_947846245.1. Taxonomy (NCBI): domain Eukaryota; kingdom Metazoa; phylum Mollusca; class Bivalvia; order Cardiida; family Cardiidae; genus Cerastoderma; species Cerastoderma edule. The sequence goes on from OX401404.1 coordinate 2,383,162, forward strand.
AATTATTTCTTGTCTGATTTTGCTTCAATTGTAACAAGTCACATTTATCCATTTGAGGACTAGGTTTACTAATGTTTATCACGTTGCCCCTCTCTGTGAGGTTTCACATCCAGTGGATGGCATTTGGACGTTTTATGAGATATACATTCTCCCAATGCAGATTATATGGCATGGGGTATTTCACATTGTGACGAAAAAGCAGATTTACTCTTTAACCATACAATCTCTTCCTTTGAACCATGTTAAGCAAAGTGTCACTTCTTTGGCGATTTCCAACATTTAGTACATCTGATCTGTTTGTTGCAGGCGACTCTGGAACACATTGTGGGAAAAGGAGAAATACTCTCAATGGGCAATTTCTCCTTTTCCCGCAATGTTTTCTGTCGTAGCAGAAGATTATTTTTACAGTCTTGGAGATTGTAAACTTGACGGTAATAATAATTTAGAGCAAAGCAAAGCGAGTGAATCCGGACTACATTCTTGGTTTTCAAAGAAGGTATTAGTCCGCACAGTGAAGGCGGATGTATAATGAGTAATTTGTGTCAGACCACAGTTTGTGTATCGATAAAGTACTCTCCCTCAGAAAGTGGTATGTAACTTCAATGGACTACCAAAAACATGCAGACCTCAAATCTTTTTTCCTTGCTCAAAACATTAATTATATAATTATAAATACTTACAATTCAAAAATATTTTTTGTTGGGGTTATGGTGATTGGGAAAAGAAAGAGTCCTGAACTGATTGTGACATAGGGTTTTTCTAATCCCTATTTTGATGCATAAAATACTTAATGAATGATGGGGGGGGGTTACTGTATTTGAAAAACTGATACCTGAGGATCCTGTGACAATGGCATGGAAAATACTATCTGAATACGATCCTATATGCAGATTCAGTAGTTAAATACAACTGCACCACCAATATGTACTGTGACAGTTATAGGGTTTATGCATAAATACTACTTTACAGTCTCACTGTGGAAGCCGGCTTTTATGGGTGATTCCGTAGAGTGGTTGGCTTTCTCTCATAGTTAAGCAACGTACTAAGCGGTTAGTACCTGGATGGGAGACCTACGAAGGCTTTACTCCGAGAGGGACCCGATACACGTTACATGAGTTAAAAATTATGATAGAATATGTTGAAACATAGCAAAAAAACCCCAGGACTATGGCAATATAACGCCTGCACTATTAATTATCTATTTTTCAAAGTGCCCACCAATTTAAATTCATTGTTTACATTCAAGTATCACCTGTAATGGCAAGGAGCGCTCGGATTAATGAGTGGCGATCACCTGGTTAGTAAAAACACATGAAACACATTTAGTAAAAACACATGAAACACATAAGTACTGTCATTTATCCAATATTAACAATGTGAACAGTCAAAATGGAGAATTTCTTGGGTTTTATTGGTTCCCAACGTTTCTCGGTTGACCTTGTTTTAATGCTAATTGTAAACAAACCTTATAGTATTCACTCTTTTAAAAACATCATGTGAACATGTTACATTCTCAATTCCTCCGTAAAATGGGATTTAAAGTACTTTTGAGTAAATTTTCAATTATTCTAGAACTTTCACAATTTTAGCGTAAATGAGCACAAGTATGGCTTTAATATAAGTTGAAAACAAACCACACACATTGAAATGGACTGGCAAGCCTATTACTGTGTGAAAGGAATAATATTTTTCTTTCCTTTTTAATGCTTAAATGGATGCTTTTATTTTGGTGGAGATTGGGTATAAGACTGGACTGATTAACTGACCTAAAATTTATCGCCAGACAATTTTTATTTACAGAAATGAAGAGACTTCTGCTCAAAATTTTCATTTGCACTTTACATTATCATTTTGGTCAATACCATAGTTTGTAAACATTGATCATTTAAGGACATTTTCTAGTTTTATAAGAAAATAATCCTTTCACAGACTTTTCTGAATTTTTGGTATGTTATTTGAAGTTCTATTGTGAATACAAGCAAAAAAAGAAATGTAGGTCCACAAGTTAGTTTTTTTGTAGAATGACAGTTTCCATGGTAACCGTATTTGAAAAACATTTATATAAATGACTAAAAGAATTTCACAATTGAAAAATAGAACCTGGGGGCTTTATATGCAAGAGAAATATAAAAAAGTTTTAATAACCTATTACAGTTTTCGGGATAATATGATTTGTCTTTGAAGAAAATTTACATACAGTATTTCATCCGAATAAAAAGGTTTATCCTACTACTATACAAGTACCTCTTTGGCAACATAATTATTATCTCCCCTGGATGCGTAGATGAAGTGCGCAGAAAAAACTACAGAGAATGTCCTTAACAGTGATTGCACCCAATAATGCAATTATGCCTATCAAATTGACTTGTTGTACAGAACAAAATTAAATATTTCATGACTGATTAGTCCTATGATCCAAATGTTATGTTTCATACAATAGACAAGAATTCCCTAATTTATTTCCCCTATTAAAACACAAGCCTTCGTCTCCAGTTGTTAACTGACACCATGGCATAGTGGTAAGAGCATTGGCTCACACTACTCAGTGTCTTATGTTTGCATCTCAAAGGACCCCTTTTCTTTTTCAAATGATTAATATTTTTATTCTTGGCTTAAAGAACTGAGATTTCCTATTTTGAATTGGATATTTTGCATAAATGAAGGAGTCAAAGATAAAAGATGAACAAATTTTATTGGCAAATTGCCTGTAAGTGCATTCCCATTTTTGCGTTGCCGCACTTTAATTTAATGAAGATGATACTGACTATGTATTTTCAATAATCATAGGCTTGTTTTGTGGATTTTGCCATTCTTATTGAGTGAAAATATGTACATATGTATAATTCAAGAACCCATGGCTCCAAATAAGTACTAGGATAGGAAGTTGATGTGCTTTGTTTAAGGGTAATATGGAATGGTCATTGAGAACTATAGTCCTTCAGAGATGCTGTCTGCATCCAAGGTGGGGATTAATGCATTGATGTTACCAGATGTTACCTAATAACTTACTACTAACAAGAAGCAGTAAATACAAATATTGACTTAAATATACGCATCATTAACCAAACTAAGTGATTATCGTGTATGAGTATTATCATATTAATTTTCCATGATATGTGCAAAGTGAGGCATTTAAGCTGTCGGGTGCTTTCTTACCTTACTAATTTTTATCCGATTAATAGAAATCTTGCCTTAAAGAAAGTTTTCATCATGAGATATAGTTTAATTACCTAGTTGATCCCGAAAAGATATGTGGTTCATGGAATTCTTTAATACAGAATTGCAGACTTCTGCATTAAATTTTATAGCTTGAAGATAGGATGCATTATTCATACTTTTGATAGGGTAGGCTCAAACTGGGCTCTTATGATAGATCTTGTAGCCCTCAAATATTCAAAAGAAGTTTCTTTTTTTTCCTTCTAATTAGACTAGTTTATAATGAACCTTTTATAATTTGTGTGAAATGTTATGTTAATACAAATATCACAAGCTCAACATACATAAACCACTACCCATCAGGTGATTTTGCCCTTGATGTTCATTATCCTATAAATTACGCTTGTTTGAAGTATCTTTTTAGCAAGGAGCGAAGCGTACTTGCTTTAATACCGAACTCTCAAAATCACTGAACGCCTAGACATTAAAATGAGATAGATTCTTACGCTCCTCTAAATTCTGTATAACTTTTATGTAATTTGGCTCTAAAGGATACATTATAATGAATGCAAACCACACCCACATCATAGTTTGGTTTCTAAATTTAGCTCGATCCCAGAAAACAGTGCACCTATCACCGCCTATCATTTAAGTTATGCCTGCTAAAATGGGCAAACCTTGGCCTTTTAAGAAAGTTAGAGTATCAAAGAAGAGAAATAGTTGATATTTTTTAGCTCTACAGCTATAATAAAGCGAAATCAGGAACAATCACAGCTTGATTGCATCAGGTAAGTTGACATCAAAATGGCCTAGTTTTCTTACCCTGATGCTCATTGGTCATCGATGATTACGGGATGTTGATAGTATTTTTACCAAAGAATTGTGGAGATTACAACACCGATTATAAACACCGATTATATTTGCGCCGACTTTCAAAATCATAATAATTCCGCGAGCATGTGATGTTTGTTTACTGTGAGGTCGACGATCTTGAGTCAATTTTGTTTTGTTTTCTATGTTATGCCAAAAACATTGATGGAACTTGCTGTTCTTTCAAAATAGATCGGGAACCAGCTAGCTTATCAAATGTCATTTCCGACATAGGATAATCGTGTTTTCACACCTATTCAATTCATTATCTGTTGATTGTGAAGTTTGTTGAAGGTTACACATACCCGTACACATCATTTTGTCATATGCCGGTCTTAACAGCTGGTATCATATTTAAGATAAGACTTTAATGACTTTAATCGCTTTCTTAAGTTTAATGATGGCTTTCGCTCTTCATTTAGAGGTGTTGACAATAAACACCGGCGAAGTTAATTCTGTTAGATTGACAAATAATTGAAATTATTTTATGCACCGAAGTTCACGTTTATAAAATCCACGATTTTCTGTAGGCAAGGTTTAATCTTGGTCTACCTAAAGAATGGCTTAAAAACGATCTTCTCAGTCTAACCAAAAAGCTAATTGACCTCTGACTGTCGTAACTTCAAAGAGGCTCAAAGATGGGAAATAGTTGGTTACAATTTGACGCAAAGATTAAGGTCATGTTCCTGCTTATTTCAGATTTCTAGTCTTGAAGCCTATTGCTATATATATTGGCTGAAGCCTTTGAACGGAAAAGCCAGGAAGTTGACCGTCAATTCATACATGGTACACAACATGGCTATTATTGGCAAAAGTAGGCGAAAAAGTCTGAAATTGTCTCCTTTTACGACCTAGAAATTTACAAACATGTAATTAACTCATGGTCTCTTATGATTTTGATTACTATATAGTGCTTCCCACAACTCACTAAAGCTCCTTGCTTTCAGCACTATCAGTGCTTTGATTTGCCATTTAGCTGCCTTTTGTTTGTAAGGAATACAAAATGCAGACTGTTCACCTTTATCTTTCCTTCAAGATGTGATTGAAGGGAGTAGGTAATGATCTAGATGGAGTAAGTTTCAAGTTGACTTAAATAAAACTTTTTAATAGTTTTAATAAATTCGCTTATTTTCTGTAGCCTATGAAATATTGCGAAGAAATTTAGTTAAAACTGAACCTATGTACAGACTATGTGCCGCTCTCAATGATATTTGTATGATAATTCTACTTCAAAAGGTAAGAAATATAAATTGTTATGTGTATTTCAAAAATTGTTAACTTAAAACAGTCACTAACATATGTGTATAAATATTATTCATAAGTTTGTTGGAATATAAATCAGAAGTGTAAGCTAGAACTAGAATTAGTCGCTCTCTGCCATTTGTGAGTCATTTGTGTGTCATTGATTCTCTCTAAAATGGACAAAATAATCTTTAAATAGTCATTGACTCTCATAACTGAATGAAGATATATTTGTGATAGATATGAGATGCAAAGGATAATAATGAGTTTATCCAAAATGAGAAACAGAAGATCTATATGCAAAAGAAATTAAGATTTGACACGTCATTGTTTCAAAAAGTTAAGGTGTTATTACCAGGGATCAGGAAATCTCCGAATCCCAATCAGTCCAATCCTGTTCGAAAATATTTATTTCTTTCATGCATCTAACCATAGTTTATGCTTTATGAGACAAAATAAAAACAAACCTTATCCTTCGTTTTTCATATGACGTCACACCATGAACGACTGCAATGGCAGCCATTTTAACCACCAGGGTACTTAGAAGTCGGATAGAGAGAGTAGTTGGGTAGAGATTAGAAGCCTTAGAAATAAGAGCCGCCCCATGCCTATCCGAGTTTTTTTTTTATTTATTAAAACCCATTTTAATGGTTTGGATTTTTTTTCAAAATTATTGTCCTTTTTTTACAATTTTCTTTTAACTTTCGATTTATTTGGATGGTTAATTCAGTGATGTAGTTATTCAAATGTCTCTGGTTTACTTGTCTATTTGCGAAATAAAAAGTAGTCATAGAGTTTTTCAATCGCTTCCCCCACTTCCTTATCTCCAGGCGGGTCTAATGATTGATCTTTCTTCTCTGCTCAATCAAATCCCAGTTTTAAAGATAACTCCACATCTTGACAGGATTATCAAACTGTGATATACCAACAACGTCTATTGAATCAATTTTACTATTTGCCCAGCGGGTGACTTATTCCTTTGTGTACAAATTGCACCCCAAGCCTCTGGTGATAATCTCTTAATTAGCTGCCCAAGTTGTAAATGGGTCAAACACTTCCTGTTATTCCAGACATGATGTAATTAGCAGCAAATATCACAATTTCAATGCACGGCAATTAAATCTTGCTAAAATATCCATTGTTAAGATATGACCAATCAAGACCAAACTTTCACAGGATATTTGGATTGATAAGGTGTATGGACATATTTATCTCTCGATGTGACTTATGTCCGATACTTTTTGGCTTAAAACTACAAATAATGATATTTAAAGAAGTAAACATGGGCTTTTTTTCTATTAGAATAGTTGACTAAAATAAGTACATGATATTCAGTACTCAGCAAAACGGTGATCACTCTATGTTTTCAACAAAAATGTTTGACCTCCGAATCAAATTTTAATTGCAAACTCACAAAATTACATTCGAATATGTTTATTGAACCTTGTTTGAAAAATAAACTATGATGAATTTTTGTTTTTGTTTTTTTTTGCTTTTAATGCTTAACCTTGTCAAAGACACTTACACAAATGAGAACACGAACACAAATGTAAAGTTAAATGAATTACAATTTTTAAGTCAAATCAGCAGATCTAGAAAGAGGACATAGGAATCAATTTCGAAATCATAGGCCTAAATGGGGTGGGGTTGCTGGGAAGTTGCTGGTTGATTTAAACAAAGACTTTTTGAAAGTGCTGGTGTTTAGTTGTGAAAATACTTTATGAGGAACATTTTAATAAAGAAAATGCAATGTCAATCAAAAGAATGACTTAAAGATCGTTTATTTTCAGAAAAAAGAAAAAATCGTCCCAATTCCAAGCCGATCCTTTCATATGAACACATTGACAAATCCTTGCAAATTCACACGCTTAGTTACTAATTTTTTTTTGCATATGGATATTCTTATAATATGAAACATATTTGATAAGGAAAATGCACTGTCAATCCAAAGAATGCCTGAAAGATCATTTATTTCAAGAAAAACACCCATTCTAACCAGCAATCAATCTTTACACACTTTATATTTTATTTCGATGAGGATGAATGGATTAGTAAATGGGCATTTGTGCAGATTTTTATGGAAAAATTAGAAGGCCATGAAATATGTTTGATCGCCCGCCAGAAGGCGGCGATCATATTTGTAGAACCTTTTGGTTAGTGCATATGGGGAAAGGGATTGAATTTTGTTTCCATTATTTTGAAAATAATTCATAACAGAGGCTTTTACCTTACTACTTCTATACCTTTCCTATTTTTTTCATTGTTTCAAAAATTGTTTAAAGTTTGAATTTGTGTTCTTTAAAGGTTTTATTAAGATAATTAGTTTAAAATAAGATCTATTTCTAACAATAACAGGTCCATTTTTCAGCCTGTATCTCGTTTAGTTAGCCTAAAAATCGGTATTCTTTATCAATAATATGTTACTGAGTGCCAGTCCAATGTGTAAACTTGTCTGACGAGGTGTTTTAGACTTGCTCTATGATAAATATTCCAAAACCCTATATTTTATAACGTAATCTACGAGGTAGCAGTCAAACAATTTGGCAAATGAAAAGCGTCTGCAGGTGCTGGTATCATCTCAACTGTCAAATCACTTTTGCTAAAAGACCGACCCTGTTTATTCCCTCAAACATTTCTTTTAACCGCTTAAGCATTGATTGTATATAGTTGTTTATGATTAAATGATAATTAATATATGCAGCGATTCAGTCTTTAGTCCATCACCTATAAATTCCATTTTGATCGATGAAAATAACAAAGAAAACGATAGGTGTTACGGTCTTAGAGCCGATGAAAAAGCGAGTTTCAGCCTCTAGGCAGAATTATCGACATTCTATCCTTTAAATCGCCTACTTTCTTTCGGTAAAGTAATATTTCACAATCATAAAGTATTTATACATATGCTTTTAATGTTATATTGTTAAAAGCAAAAAGATAATCACTAAAACACTTCGATCTTTTTCTATGCGATTCGTCCCATATTAAGTTCGTACCGTACATTTAATTTTAGGTCACTTGGCGCGATAGCATCAACAATAAGCCTTTATGTGATGCGAAAACTGTGTTTTAATAATCACAGTAGCAAAACATCTGTAAAATGCTAAGATTTGGTCTTTTTGTAGTTCAAATTAGGTCAACATAGAATGTCCCACGTCCAACTCTCTCTTAAAAGTGTGATATGTAATCGTTTGTTTAGGCAGAAATACAAAATGTGTCTTCCATGCGAAGTTCGTGCACATCACTTTACTTGATGAAACATTCAAAAAGGCTTGGATTAGTCGGTGCTTATAAAGAAATTTTCACTTAAAGGTTGTAGTTTGCTATTAGTGGTGCCTCAAAGATATTAAGTAATAAGTAGACAGTTTGTTAATTGCTTTTCTCTTGTAATGGTTTCATCTAACCAATATTGCAATTGAAATAATGTCTTCATATCTTATAAATGCTGCCTGCTTTAAGCTTCCTCGTTCTTTAGAATTGAACATTAGCAAACAAGATTGTTGCCTTTCACCCCTACATTATTCCATGATTATATACATTAATAACATTTTAAAAAGAATTTCATATTAGATATACGTTATCTTCAGTAATTTGTCATACATTTTTTAACCTTTCGTTAGTTCTATATTAAAATTGAAAACATGGTAGGATGCTTATAAGATTATGATTAAATTGATTGTTTTATATAAAAAAAAGGATAGAGTGTGAAAATAATGGGAGAAAATGTGCTTCATTGTAACGAATTTCTCATTCCGTCACAATGATTTCCCAAACCGTCATAAAAATTACAAGTTTCGGATCTTTCAGTTTAATGATAGTTGGTAGTCATTTAAAGAAAATGATTAATGGTGCAGCTTCCATGAACATTTTCATTGTTTAAGGTTTTTTTTTGTATATGATAATTTAATTATCCAATTTGTAAGCATAAACTGACACCAATTACAAAGTATGACAAATAATATACAAAGAAATTGCTTGTATTGAACATTTTTTTCTTTTGCCTCCTCAATAGATTCTAGCTTCTGCTGCAAGTGTATTATCGCGTGTCTGTTTGACATCTGACTTCCAAATTCACTATCTCTAAACAAGCAGTTTCCAATACATATTTTGTGTTGGCAAACAATGAAAACAATTACAGACACCTTTTATAAAAGTTTAGAAAGACTCAGTTTCTATATGGATTTGCTGGTTAAATTCTTCTGTTGCATATTTCTTAACACATTTGATCATATTGAAATTAGATAGTTTTCCAAATTGAAAACACCTGCACAAAATTAATATTGTGAAATTTGGAAGAAGCCATATTGATAAACGGTAAAGATAAGTATTAAAAACCATCTCTTGTTTTGTTACAATGTCTTTAAAGTTGCTGGTTTCATAATGTCATGTGCAATTGTTTTCATTAGCCGAGTAACAGGCTCTTTCTAATGGGTTTGAATGACTAAATAGGTTTGTATGTATAATAAATAAATTTCAATTCTATTCCTTTCATGTTTTGTTGGATGTTTTGTTTAGGAAGAAAAATCAAAATAATTTTTGCGGGCGACTTTGAGGCTTGCATCAATTTTCTCTTGTACATATTGGAATCCATTGGAATAGGATGCTTACTTATCTTAGTTGAAAAACTTCACAGGTTTCGCTATTGGAATAGATATTTTGAAATGCACTGTACAGGTTGTGGCAGAAACAGAGTGGCGGGTATGGTAAATAAGAAAGAGAAAGACTTCACTGTCTGACATTTCAGATGGCATGTGACTAGGAATAGTTGTTATACATTCTAATAAATGATATTAAGATTTTATGTTGGTTAGTTGGCAGTGTGCTTTAATTGTGCCAGTAGGTGGGTTGTTGTGGAAGATGTGTTTATATGAAAATTGTGCAATTGTTTTAGATATAATTCCCTTACAAACCATTGGCTAATAGTTTATTAAACTATTACATACTCATTCAAACGATGATCAGAGATATTCCTGCAGAACATGTCGACCTATATTACTTTTCTCAGTTAACTGTCAATGCCAATTTGTAATTCAAACCAAGCTGTACAAAAGGAATCTGATGAATTAAAGTGTTAGTCTAGATTTGATACAAAGCATCTTAACGTTTCTATCCTCGGACAAATCACTAATAACCTTATGGTGGTAAATTGCTAAGGAAACTTGATAAGTGAACCGTCAACATGATGAACAATTACTGTGAATATGGATAAATGACAAATATACAAACCCTATCTTTGATACAGATGTCTATATCAAAATTCATTATCATAAGAGTGAAAATAAACATAATTTATATTCAACTATACACTTCACTTGAGATTTGGAAAACTTGTGTGAATATTGCAAAGGCATAATGATATGGCATTGAAAATAAAAAAACTGAAAAAAAATAATTTCACTATGTGGTGATCTTTCTACGCTATAATATTCTACCTAAAGGTATTTATATAACCTTTGGTGATGGCATAAAAACATTAAATATCTCAACTCTGATTCTTAGGTATATAACCAGCACCACCAGCACAATGGGTATGACATTAAATAAACATATAACTTGTGAATGAGACTTTTTTAAACAATCATACTCAAATATTCACTGTACATTTAAATCAAAATCTTCCATACTTTACCTGCTGTTTTTTACGGTGTAAAATTATGCCATCATTTATCTTGACAACAATACCTAACAATGTTTATTATTGAAATATGCAACCTTGGTTATGCTATGTATAAGTGCATAACACTGCTATGAGATGACATTCTTATTATGCTTATTTAAAACTATAAGACATTTTGTGAGTGAATTCATTGATACATACATTGTTTTTTATTTGTGAAAGAAGCCTGTTGAGATAGTGTGATGGGGTTTTATACATAGTAACCAAAACATAAAGAATGTGTTCACTTCTCATTTATGTAATGCCAGCAGGTGCAAGCAACAAGAACAATGAGCATTTTGATAGTTTGTGTTGAAATGAATCAACAAAAGCACCACAGCAAGAAGTTCCAGGTTTACTTTTATACTGGCAGCCAGAGGTCTCATTCAAGCCTAGAATTCATGACACCTGGGATTTCATAGTATAATCTTCAATACAATTTAGATACTGATTGCCAAGCAACTGCAAGCAATAGCAAGAGCTTGTTGGCTTGCCCACCACCATGTGTTGAGAGTCTGACTTGTAAACTATTTTAGTTTGTTCTTCTGCTTAATCAGATGCTTTGACATAATAGAATCAAAGCGCTGAAAGTGCTGACAGACTTAGGTGCGTTTAAAGCAAGATGATTGAAGATACAGTTGAAGATTTCTTTGGGCAACATCTCGAAGAAAACAGCTGCTCATTTTAACACCATTACAATAATTATTATTTCTGTGAACAGAAATTGAACAATGATCTATTTTTCGAACATCGGGTCATTTTACTATTTCCCATGAGGCAACAGTATTAATAATATAGAGCAAAACAAAGCAAGTAAATCTGGACTACATTCCTAGTTCCAAAAAGGTATTAGTCGGCACAGTGAAGGCGGATGTTTAATGAGTAATTGGGGTCAGACGTCTGTTTGTGTATCAATAAAGTACTGTCCCTCAAAAAGTGGTATGTAAATTCAATGGACTAAGGTGCTGACACACCCTTAGTCCAAAAATAAGACCAGGTTGATTAAGCACATGCATAGTGTGTTGATGTCCTAAACTGATTTCGTTTTTCAATTTTTCAACAGAATATTTCGATTAATAGAATTAAAGGCCCATGGAAGGAGACTAATACTTTATCAAACTATTTTTTTTTTTGATAAACTTTTGGTGAGATTCAAATAGTTATGACCAAAAAGCCCCATCAGCACAACTTAAAGGTGATAGTTAATGAGGAATAACTCACATTTGCCAGTTTAATCATTCAGATTGCCTGATTTTTCAACTCTGACCTGGTCATGTGATACCCAAATTTTTTAATCAACCAATCAGAGTTTGTTATTTAAGATATGTAAACAAACAGATTGCTGATAAACATGATTGAATTGGAGACAACTTTATTTCAAGCACAAAATAACTTATATGAAGGGAGTTCAATAGGGTCTCACAGCATTCATGAATTAATTTTCAGGACTTTCATGAACATAATAAAAGAACTCCACATTATTTTTCCAGTAATTTATTTGTAGTTGTATCCTTTCATGTGCCTTTAAATGAAATCAAGATATCGGTTCAGAAGATTTTAAAGAGCCAACAAGAACAGATTAAAATAAGAAATAAGAAAGCTAGAGATAATCCTTAATCTTGCCAAACAACAATAATTCGTCTTAAAATTGCTATAATTGCTTGAAGCATGTTACAAGATAAACTTAAGTATATCATTTTTAGATATGTTTCAAACACTAAACAGTTCATTTGCCAAGAGTGGTAATTGCTCAAATTCATTTTGTTCACACACACATTACTCCCACAGAAGAGGCACCTGAATGTATTCCAATCATAATAAAGCATAATGAAGCATATATTGCTAGATTGAATCGCCTTTCGACCAATTAAACAAAACATTTTGATTTAATTGATTTACACAATCTTTTCATTGTACGCATCAGGTTCATTAGGAGATAGGCCTTTACCATAAATTGTGATACTTTATTATCTTTTAAACAAAATCATGTTCTGATGCAATTGGGGAAGTCCAGTTGCAAATACCTTAACTTATTCGTGTTTAGTCATATTCCAAATTTGGCAGTTAGTTTTCTTTGAAAAGAAAGATATAAGAGTTAAAAAGTGTATGTATAACATTATTGTGGTCAATTTGTGGCAGTAAAAGGGCATTAAGCAAAGCTAGAAAACAGACAAAGTCTTATAAACATGCAATGCAATCTAAGGAAGCAACTACACCTAAACAAAGGCCAATATGTGAAGCTCTGATCTGCCTTAGCATTTTCCTTCTATATTTGTTTTGTAGATAACAGGATTGTGCAATATGCAGGTAGAAGCCATATTGATTTCATAGTTTTGAAAAGGACTTGTACAAAGAATCTTGATGTGTGCAACATTTTAAACTTGTGCAAACTTGCAATTCTAGTCTTTATGCGTCAATTGATAGGAGTGTGTTCGAATTTCTTTTGTGAAAGAAATGGTGCCTGTCAAACCTCTCTAGAAACCTTCATTATTGTCACGAAATGAACAATGAGGTCTGAAGTATGGAAATCTGTGACTTTGGTGTGTTCAATAGCTTTGATGACAGGCATTTACCAACCTAGTCATTGTGCCAGTCTCCACAAAACATATAGGCCTATATATGTCCCATACATTTTCCAACTGTTTGGGGATAAAGGCTGGACCAAACCACTCAGGAATAAACAAGCTGTCTCTGATAGTGCAAATTCTGTGATATACACAAGTAATGTGTTAGATAGTCATCGGTATTCCTCATGGCATAAACAACGAGAGAGAAAACTGGACTTTTCAGACAGGTTACATCACAAACTAACTGCTACTGGTAAGTCTCAATATAGATATAAAAGGAAATTGTAAGATAGACATGATTTACGATATTTGTCTTTCACCACTGATCAATTATGTTCATGTGGTGAGGTAGTCGGCAGCTTTGAAAGTATTTTCCCATACCAGTTGGGGAATACTAGGAGTGTGGACAGATATGCTGACCCACATACTAATATGCCTGGAATACTGTTGCCAAGTACCCACTGTGTTGCATTGTATATTCTAAAATTTGTTGCAAAACAAATGAGAAAATGGCATTTTGCCCATGCATTAAGTGAATTCACCTCATGACAGAATGACAAACATGAAGGGATGAAAAAAATATTCTGATTTGAATTATATTGCTTGATGTGACCTATTGACAGTTTTAATGTCGTTAACTGTGAAATTATTGATTTATACAGGAAGAAGTTTGACCTGGTTATGTATACCTCTACAGAAAGTTATCTAAACTCAGAATGTGTCCAAAGATTCTGTTGTAGACTTTGAATAAATATCATTTATAATTTGGTCTTGTAACATTAGGCTTGTTGTAACATTTTCCTTTGGCAAAGTGTATCAATGGTAGGAAAGAAGAAGGGTAAGTACACATGCAAACAGTTGTATGAGATTCTTGCAGACTTTTCTAATTTACAACCAAGGATCCATGCTGTTAAAAGTAGTAAATGCTCTTAACTTATGTGTGGCTACAACTGCACTAAGATGAATTGATACCTTAACATCTTGGTAAAGTGAGGGCCTGGGTCACCAAAAGGACCATCACTTAGATTGACATTTGTATCTTTTTGAAATTTAATGGCTTCTACTGGTAACAACACAGAAAAAAAACAATACAAAAAAGTTTGCATCTAGCTCGATCTTCTTTCATGCAACATACACTTTTTCTCATGTAACTCGAAGCCAATACGAATCCCTGGAAAGATGTAGTAATAATCCGTAAATATATTAAAGTTCTAATTGAAATATCAATAAAGGTGTATGTTGTTTTCAAACACCAACAAATACAAACTTTCATTTTAAAATAATAATAGATTTTAATGTTAAATATTGAAAAAGAAATGTTTTAGGAGAGGAAGGGATTTTAAGTGTACCCCTTGGAAGAGACACAGCATATTTGTCATACAAACAAAGTAAACTGCTTAAAGGGTACTGGTCTTCAATGGGGGCATTTTGATTGAGTACTGTACACAAAAAACATTGTATTTGTATAGGTATGATAATCTTATGAAATAATCCCAGAAGAACTGATGTCGTTTGAGGTCTATGTGAAGTAATATATAAGATTCTGTATATTAAACTGAATAAATGGCTCCCAAACCTTATATTATTGCAATTTATCAAATTTATGTAAGTGAAATTAAACGGGGCAGTCGCGGATTTCGCACACGCTCAGATCGCGTTGTGTAAACAACAACGCTGTTTTGGGTCTCCCTTTTTTCTATACTTGGCCTAAGAATTATTTGTCCATATGCATCAATTAAAATCACATTGAAAACTCTTTTAGACGCATTTACAGCGGATAATTTTCATACAACATTTTTTTTTGCCATAACCTTAAATTTGTATTTTCAATTGTTTTGGTGTAGCCATACTTAAATGACATGTAAAGCATATAGTTCATGTATAGCAGAGGCCAGGTATAGAGAAAAGGGAGACCCGCTGTTTGACTCCACGTGGCTGCCATGTGACTGTTTGCGATAATATCTGATGCTAGTAGAATGGTTCAGACATTGAATATTCAAAAAGAACATTGTTCTGGTTATCATCGATATATAAGAAGATTATTAAGATCCCTACATGCACAATCCAGGAGTTATTCTTTCATTGTTGGTAATTTTACTTTAAACAGGTTATTTTGTAAACAATGATCTCTTTCCTTCCTGCGAAATCATTGAGATAGGTAGGAGCATCTGGGACACAGGTTAAGAACTGTGTCAGCAGTCCAAACACAACATAAATTATGACACTAGAAATGTGTGTCAGACATTGATCACATGACTGTTTAAAAGTAAAGATTTACTTTACGGCACGAAAAGGCACAAATACTCTACTCATATTTTCTACAACAGGTCTTCACCATCTTTATGATAAATAATATGAAAATGGTTATTTATTTAGTGACTAAGATCTATTTAATCACATTTTTAGCATTTTTACTCACAGTTTAGGTCAAATGTGGATTGTAGAACTCTCCTTTCTTGAACCGAGAGGCAACTCAGCAACTAACACTTCCTTGCTTATATAAAGGGTGATTTGTTTTAAATAAGGGGGCAGTAAACACTAATTGACTTTAGTTTCCAATTGGTATGGTTTGAAGAAGAAATTCTTTAAAATAAGCAGTGCTGAGACATTGTTATGCATTTTATTGAATGTATATATTGTTATAAAGTTTTATTAGGGTGTATTGAATAATTTGAATATGCTGGTAACACACATTGCTGGATTGGAAGTGTTAATACGAGTGCTAAAAATGGGAAAAACATCGAAAAGGGCATCAAAACAGTGCATTTTCCAGGTGGGTACATATATTGCACGATAACAAAAATCTTCGTGGTCTTGGACCACTTTCATGTGGATAAGTTGTATGCCTAGACTGTGTGGAAAACGCAAAATAGTGACAATGGACCTTCTCTATTGGCAGGGAATTCTGTATAGAAGTTGAAATGTGTCAAAATGTGTCAAAATTGAGACTCGGACACATGATTTTTTGCCATATTGATGACCGGTTATTGCTCAAGGAATAAGGTCTATGATAACTGTTCAGATTTTCTTTTTATATTTTTAGATAGAAGAAATATACTACAGTGTCTGGGACACGGTATTAATTCTGCCCTCTTTGCTCTTTGGAGCAGGCAGGTTATGTTTCACAACCGCTACTACGATAATTAAAAAATGAAGCAGCTAAATGCAACAAAAATTCACCTGATTAAACTTAGGCATATAATCTCATACCTCAGAGCCCAAGAATTAAATTCTTTTTTTATTTATTTTAAGAGATAAATAGAGGATAATCAACTCCTTCGATTGATATCAAAAATATGTCACGAGAATGGGTTGTTATCAGGTTGAAAAAACGAGTTCGAAGAACGAGTTTTTTTTTACATGATAACATCCCATTCAAGTGACATATTTTATATATCGTAAGGAGTTGATTATTCTATTTATTTTGTTCCACTATAGTAAATATATGTGCCAAAATACCCCCATAAAAGCCAAATGGAATATAAAATGGGAGGAGCAAAGCATAAAATGGGAGGAGCAAACCTGTTAACATCGCCCATGACGTCATTTTTGTTGTCCTATGACGTCATTCATGCGAATGGATACATGTTAGAATACAAATATTTTAATGCCATGTGCAAAAGTGCAGCAATGACTTTAATGCAAGGGAATGGCAAAAGAAAGTAGTTACGTCATAACTGATATCATCGCTAGTGATGATATGACTTTTTGGTATCATCACTAGTGATGATATTCACTGTGACAAAATTGAAATTAATACACTGAGAAATCCCTGTATTTCAATGATAGGAATATCATAAATAGTACTTTCTGTAATTCTTATACATCTAATTTCTGAAAATCAACTCTGAACAAATGACGCTATAAAAGGTTTGGACAGCAAAATGCTAGGGTTACCATAAGCAGAGATTAGGAAAATGCCGGTTTTGTCAGTATTGGACCGATTTCGGTTGTACTGGACTGGTTACAAGTTGAGATTTGATGAAAAAATCGGTCCGGATAGTAGACGGATATGACACTCTACCCACCTGACAATACCTCCAGAATCGCATAATTAATCCTTTAATTGTTATCCCTGTGTCAAAGAATGCCCGAGGCGCGTATCAGTGGGGGTTTAATTTGTAAACAGACATAAGAGTGTTATCCATCGTGTGGTTGTTGAAATTAATTTTGCCCTAACAAGTGATGAGTGTGCAAGCGTAATGTCGGTGGCAAACCAGATATCAGCCACAATATACCACTTTTGCTTTAAACTCTTGGAAAAGCCAAATGCACACCTATGAGCATAATGTACACCAACATCCAATTAAACACATACCTTGACAAAATAGAAAATGTATTTTCATAATAGAGCAGGAAGTAACATTCTTAGTCACTTGTAAAAGGCTGGCTACAAGTGCTATCCTTTAGGTAGCAGTACACACTAACAGGCCTTAGTTTGGGACGGCAGATCTACACCTCTTACTTCTTGCCTCACTCAGTTGCGAAAGCAGAGGAAAGCAATATTTACACACCAAGTGCATATTACCTTTGGCCCTCTAAAAGTGAGACATCATATCTAATTTTTGTCTTTTACATGACAATTAAAAATAAAATTCATATCAATTACCTTCCTTTATCTTTTAATTTTCACATTAAAATTAAAATGATATGATTGAAGTTGGCAAATAAAGATTTCTTTCCAGGAAAACAATCTTAACATGAAATCTGATTTGAAATGGCATTTGTTTTCAATGTCTTTAATCTTGTTATTCTGACAATACCTTTCTTCTACCTTCTGGGAAGATATATCTTAACATCCTATGTATAAAAAGTGCTTATTTTTTTCCCAGATTTATCTTGCTCACCGAATGGCAAATGCCTAGGTGGTGATGGTAAACTGACAAATTACGATTATATCTAATTAAGGAAGAATTAACTTACTAATATTTACGCTGTTTGTTTTCCTCCTCATTCGAACCTATTTTCACTTGACAGAAATGATGTATGCGTCCATGTGCATGAGCGGAAAATGGGTTTTTCCGAAGACCCATGTGAGGATGGTATCTAAAATTAACATCTCTTACTCTGAGTTAAGATGTTGTTTACAAAACAAACCTGTATAAACGGTCTTACAGGGCTCCAGATAGGTCTTGACTAGCCAGTACTGATCAAAATGAAATTGTATCAGTACATACGTTTTTCAGTCAATACACCAAATTTTATGCTTGTTAGCTGGCAGAATTCACTAAATAGTCTTTAGATGCTTTAATCCTTCAACTCGTAGACAAAGTCAAATTGTTGTATATTCTTACAAACTGATACATGATTTAAGATCATTACTAAATGTTGAGACACTAACTTAAAGCCTTACTTGCGCTCATTTACACTTAAATTGTAAAAGTTCTAGAATAATTAAAAATTAACTTAAAAGTACATTAAATTCCCTTTGGCAGAGGAATTGAGACTGTTACACGTTCACATGATGCTTTTGAAATAGTGAATATGATAAGGTTTGTTAACAATTAGCGATAAAACAAGGTCAGCCGAGAAACTTTGGGAACCAATAAACCCCAAGAAATTCTCCATTTTTAATGTTCACGTTATAAATATTGGATAAATGACAGTAATTTTATGTGTTTTACCTGCTTTTTCTAACCAGGTGATCGCCACTTATTGATCTGAGCGCTCCTTGCTATTTTAGATGTTTCTTGAATGTAAACAAAAAAATTGAACTGGTGGGCACCTGCTTTGTGAAAATAGCACTTTGAAAAATAGATAATAGATAGTGCAGGCGTTAAATTGTCATGATCCTGTTGTTTTTTTCGCTATGTTTCAACATATTCTATCATAATTTATAACTTGTATTTCCAAGTTTTGTACTTTTTCTGAGCACTAGTATGCTTTTAATAATTCATTATGTCGCATTATTTTGCTTTGTTATATAACTTTAAATAAGTAGCAAATCTTTAATATAATATGAAATCCTATGAATACGGACTTCTTTGGCAAGGGATCCGTACATGTATACAAAAACTGACCGGTACGTGTACATTTGAACGAAAATTTATGTCCATGCATACTAAAATTCTGTCCGTACAGTACGGATGTACGGACCCTATCTGGAGCCGTGATCTTATATTTTTGTGATTTTAATGTTCTAGATCTTCTTTGTATAGTTACAAGCAGGGTTGGGAAGCTGTAAATAGTCTAGTTCTATGTTACTTCAGAAATCTGTGTTGTTCTTTTTACGGAAGAAGAAGATTTATTTCTAAAGTTAAATTCTCCATCTCTGAGAGAGTCTCTTTAAACCATCAGCTGAATTCTTTGACACCCCATAACAAAATACATTAGGATTGTCTTTTTTTTTTGTAAGAAAAACATTTAAATAAATCCATTTTTTCGGGGTTGGTAGTTGCCTATAACTTAATAGCTGTAAAGATATTTACCCTGGTGGCTTTTTCAGATCAAATAAAACTCATTGTACCTTCAACTGATGAAGACTGATTCAACTGATTCCACTTATGTGGATGACAGTGGTGCAGAGGTCGAGCGTTGGCCTCTTCTACAGAGGATTACGGGATTCGATCCCCATTAGGCAAGGTGAAAAGTTGCCGGGACTTACCCACATATCGGCACAAGTACTGGTTTGGTATCCAGGAAGTAGTCATTGAGAGTGAATTTAATAAGCTTCAAACTTCCGTGACAATCAATGTAAAACAAATAAGTTTAAACTAAACTAACTGATGAAGATGTTTATAATCCGTGGCTGTTTTTGGCTCTCCTGATGTGAAAAAAATCTTGTCCAAAACAACATGACCTTTATTTTCTCAACATATCTCCAGACAATTTTTCTGAACATCCTCAATAGATTCACTTGTAATCACCATATCACCAGCATATAAAGACAACATTAATGTTATCTCATTTGTATACTGATTCCAGCCATTACATTAGTTATTACATATCACCCAAGGTCCTCAATGAAATCGTGTATTGTAAACACAGTTTACCTTGTTTGTGATGAATAACAATATTTCATGAGGTTTGTAAAAGCTGCCATATTATTTTACTTTGCACTTGAGGTATTCATAAATGGAATACAAACTGTCATATTTTGCTCTTTTCCTAAAGCTTTTATTGTGAATATCATAATCATTTCAATTCACATTTCAAAAAACATTTTTTCTTGGTTTATAAATACGCAGTAAAGTTATACCTTGATTATTTGAAGAATAATAGGGAGATACAATAATCCCCCTGGACTTGGTATTGCACATTTGGGTATCTCAGATACCACTTAAGGGAACAGGATGAAACCTCACACAATAATGTAATGAGGGTCATTATGTAAGGTTCCTGATGAAGTTCCTTTACTCTAGATTTGATTTTAAGCAAGTTATGCGCCTTTTTGTGTTCAAGCTAACAGGACTATATCACAGATTTTGATCTGTGATTAAGAAACATTGAAAATGTGATTTTTGAACTAGGGTGCATTAGCACCTAGTCTATTGAAGTTACATACCACTTTCTGAGGGACGGTACTTTATCGAAACACAAACTGTGGTCTGACACAAATTACTCATTATACATCCGCCTTCACTGTGCGGACTAATACCTTCTAAGAACCAAGAATCTAGTCCGGATTCACTCGCTTTGTTTTGCTCTAAATTATTATTACCGTCAAGTTTACAATCTCCAAGACGTACGTAGCATATTGAGCTGTTAGACGGTTAAACCCACAACTACAGATACAGTTTATTAGTTTAAACCTTTACCAAATGCCAAATTTTAAACCGTCTCAAATTGAAGTAGTTTGCAGACGGCATTTCAAAATGAAATGAAATTGAAAAATAATCTTCTGATAGTGCAGAAAACATTGCGGGAAAGGAGAAATTGCTCTTAACCGCCGAAATTTAGAATGTCCCAAATCAAAAGAGTTTGCGAACAGTTTGAAATGTGATGAACTCGAAATCATCATCTGATAGAGCAGAAGACATTGTGGTAAAAGAAGAAATTGCTCTTTACCGCCAAATTTTAGAATGTCCCAAATTGAAAGAGTTTGCAGACGACATGACATTTCAAAATGTGATGAAATTAAAAAATTATCTTCTGATAGGACAGAAAACATTGCGGGGAAAATGATAGATTGCTTATTAAGAGCAAATTCTCGTTTTTCTATAAATTTTTACAGAGAATTCTGCTACAAACTGGTCAAATGCCTTTCTTGTTTGGTAATGGGTTAAGACCGACTCTTAGATTTTACGCGAGCGTAATAATTGTCTTGGTTGATAAAAAAAAAAGCTTCCAAATGCAAAATTTTAAACTGTCTCAAATTCAAAGAGTTTGCAGACGACATTTCGAAATGTGATGAAATTGAAAAACAATCTTCTGGTAGGGCAGAAAACATTGCAGGAAAAGGAGAATTTGCTCTTATCCACCAACTTTTAGAATGATTCAAATTGAAAATATTTGCAAACGGCACTTCAAAATGTGATGAAATTGAAAAATATCTTCTGATAGGACAGAAAGCATTGTGTGAAAAGGAGATATTGCTCTTAACCACCAAATTTAGAATGTCCCCAATTTAAAGAGTTTGCAGATGGCATTTCAAAATATGTAAAGTGTAAAAATAATCTTCTGCTAGGACAGAAAACATTGCGGGAAAAGGAGAAATTGCCTGTTGAGAGTGATTTCTTCTTTTCCCACAATGTGTTCAAGAGTCGCCTGCAACAAACAGATCAGATGTACTAAATGTTGGAAATCGCCAAAGAAGTGACACTTTGCTTAACATGGTTCAAAGGAAGAGATTGTATGGTTAAAGAGTAAATCTGCTTTTTCGTCACAATGTGAAATACCCCTTGCCATATAATCTGCATTGGGAGAATGTATATCTCATAAAACGTCCAAATGCCATCCACTGGATGTGAAACCTCACAGAGAGGGGCAACGTGATAAACATTAGTAAACCTAGTCCTCAAATGGGTTAATGTGACTTGTTACAATTGAAGTAAAATCAGACAAGAAACAATTACTAAAGTCGAAAATATAGCAAAGATGAGCAAAGTCAGTGCGTATTAAAGGAGAAAGGGAAGGCTAACTGTCCGTCCGGCGGTGGTACATCGATAGATGCTGTGTATTATACACTACCTCTGCGGCCTAATGTTTACTACCATTCAACTAAATGTGACTGGTCTAAATGAAAGCAAATATAGACAACAAAAATAACGAGGAGAAACGTAGTCTCCTGGTTTTCGGTAGAACCATGGACATAAGCAGTTACATTGACATATGGTATCAATTTCATTTTAAAGATACTCTCAGAGATGTGTGCTTTGATAGGAATAAACATTAAAAATTTGATACTCATAATCCTTGTCACTAAACCAAAGATCGCTTTCAATTTCTTTACATATAAGCTGCTAAAACCCCCTGCTTTCCTTAATTAATATGAATTGAGCATTCGCATATGTATGTTCTTCTTTGGGAATGCAAGTTAATAAATAAACAGGGGAATTCTTTCTCACATACTTTTAAAGGTTCTACACCTGTGACGTAAATCTCCTGAATGCGAAAAATTAGAAAAGTCAGAACAATAAAATTAAATGTTAAACAGAAAACAATTTTGAGCCATTTTTAAATCCAAGTTTCATATTATAAGAATCTTTCCTGGATTAGAATTCTTATTTCCCAACTCCGTTGATGTAATGTTTATTTCAATGTGAAAATTCAAAATTAAGGTGAGGTAAATGATATTAAACAAATAACACGATGTAAGCGGTGGAAACATGTTACACCCATGTAGAAAGTCAGAGTGTTTTTTATTAAATCCTTTTCGAATCGAGCAATAATAAAAAATAAGGATTTTTCGTTGTTTGTTTTCCTCCTTGTTCGACCCAAATTCACTTGACAGAAATGATGCTTCCATGGACACGCGTGTTAACTGTTTCCGAAGACCCATGTGACGTTAGTATCTATAAATATCACCATTTACCCTATGTTTAGCATGTTGTTTACACAATAAACCCATTTAAACGGTCTGCAATATCGGCGATTTTGATGTTATTTAGAATGTTCCAAATTATCTAGTTCTATAAAACTTTAAAAATGCATGCAATTATTTTTACGGTAAAAGCCAATTTATTTTAAAAAGTTAAAATCTTATTCTTTGAGAAAGTCTCTTTCAGAGCAAATTTTCTTTCTGGCGAAGTTGCTTCGAATGTTGTCGTAACTTTCTTTTCTAACGCAGGAAAAAGAGAAAGGGTATACAGTGTATAAAAAACAATAGTGGTAGAAGTGAAGTTTGCTTTAATGCAGTTTGTGCTTTGAATAAAGAGTACCTAACCAAAAAGAGACACACTGCGATCCACCAATAGATTTTCCAAACTTAGATATGAAACCAATCTCACTTTCTATCATTGTTTTACTCTTTATAAGATACAATTTCATGAAACATTGCAAACACGTAAGAAACATTCAGTCAATTTCCATCCTTCAACTTCAATTCTTTTTGCAGTTTTAACAATCATTATCTTCGCACAGACACAGAATCATTTTGAAATGTTTGAAAGGAAAATTCATTTATACTTAAATAGTTTATAAGTTCAATCAATCGCACAACATACCCAAGTGCATCATGTATTCAAGTGTATTCAATGCGACATCAAATGATAGACTGTTCTAATTATGTAAACAAATGACGTTTGTATCCTTATTTCAGTTGCCTCATGGGAAATCGTAAAATGTCCAGATGTTCGAAATTAGACTATCGTTCAGTCTCTGTTCACAGGAATAATGTTGCCCAAAGAAATTTTCAAATGCATCCTCCATCATCTTGATTTAAACGCACATTAGTCCTTCAGCGCTTTGATTAACTTTCTTGTCACAAAATAAGACACAGTTTTCAATTCTTTTTTTTTTTTCAATTTTTTTTTAGGTGTGACACAAGTTCAGTGCTTTTCAATGCTTTAATAGAAAACTCAATTACAGATAAAAGAGTGATTGGTGTCTGAGGCACATTGTCACATGATAAGAGTGTTGAGCCATTTCATATTCTGTCTCCCAGACACTCTTTACCATTGGGATCTTTTTCATACGATGGAAATAATAGATCATTGGTTACAGAATTAACTGTTTTATCAGTTTACTATTTCTGCAAGATAAGCAGACTATATTTTTTCCAAAGGGTTATAAACGGGTACTTAAAGTGAATCAATAATCCAGTTTTATGTAACTACATAGATTTGTGTTGTCATTTTGTCCCAAATGTCATTTTATTTTAAGAAAATTAAAAATTGAATCTGTGAGAAAGTCCTTTTAAAATTTTACAAGTAAATTTGAATCCAAAAACTAGTGAGGGGAATGGATTTAACTTCTACATGTGTTTTGAGTGGTATTGTAATGTAACTGAACAATTTCAATTATTCTGACATTGAGTTTGTTAGCAAATTTTGCCCTTTTTGTCGTAAACAAAATGTTGGTTAAAATGTATGCACAAAAATTTGTATCTCATTAACCGTTGTAGGAACTGGATTGAAACTTTTTTTTTGAGATTGCAATGTATGGTCACAAACAAAGGTGCATAACACTGGCTTGGATTTTAATCAAATTATGCCCTTTTCGAATTTAGAAAATGTGCATGTTTGTTTCTCATTTATTATATGGTATGGAATGGAATGGAACTTGTATTAAGATTGATAATGGGAGGTCAATGACCAAGCTCCATATTTAAGCGAATTATATATCTTTTTGTAGTCTTAAAATTCTGCTTAAACTTATATCCACATTTGTAACTCAAACTTGTGTAGGGCATTGTTTGAAACATAAATTATGTAATTGGGTTCATAACGTAAGCTCATTGAGTTTAATAAATATGGTTTGGATTTTAATCAAATTTCACCCTTTTGAGCTCAACACTTGCGCCATTGTGAACTATTGGGGTTGTCCTCTTTCTGGTGTCTGGCGTGTTTTTGTCAATGCGTCCCTCGTCAACAATTTTGTCACTTATTTCTTTAAATTACTTCTCTTCTGAAACTTCTTGAGGCAAATTGCCCAAACTCAGCCTCAATAATCCTTAGGAGGTCCTCTACCAAGATTGTTCAAATGGTTCCAGTCCATTACATAAGTAGGGCATAGGACCTATGAAAAGATCAAAAATTGAGAAATGCTCAAAAATCTTCTTTGAATCATAAGCCCTTTAGCTTAACTTTTGTTAGCTCACCTAAGTACAAAGTGCTCAAGGTGAGCTTTTGTGATCGCCCAATGTCTGTCGTCCATTGTGCACCGTCAACAATCTTTTTAAACATCTTCTACTCCAAAACAATTCAGCCAATTTCAACCATACTTCACAGGAATGTCCCTTAGGTGATGCTCTTCAAAAGTTGTTTAAAGAAATTGATTCCATGCATAATTTGGCTGCTGTGGCATGAAATAGGGGGAATTTCTGCAATTTGTAAAAAATATTCTTGTCAGAAACCACTAGCCAGATTTTAAAATAATTTCACAGGACCGTTCTTTCGGGGCCTCGTTTAAAAGCCTGTTCGAGGAATTTTGATTTCTCGAAAAACATGCCCCCAGAGTGCGTTGAACTTGTTTTTGTTTTCACAAAAAACATCATTGTATGGTAAAATTTATGACTTAACAAACATCTTTTTTCCCCAAAGCCTTGAGCCAATTTCAATGAAATATCATGTAAAGCATCACTAGTTGGAGGGGAGAAATTTTTGTCAAAAAAAAATAAAAAATGGTCATACGTCCAAAACAGCTGCCATGCCCATATTTGGTTAAAACCTTAAAAAAATCTACTTGTCACAAACCACTTGTCAGATTTCAAAATAATTTCATTGGAATGTTGTTTGGGGGTCCTTTTATAAAGATTGTTCAAAATTTCTAGATATCTTGAAAAACATAGCTGCTAGGGTTTGTTTAGGGTTTGTTTAACTTTGAACTTGTTTGTGTTTACACTATACGTATATACATGTATGGTAAAGTTCATAATTAAATTAACACCTTTTCTTCCCAAACCAATTTCTATTTGATGTTATGCTGAGCATTCCTAATCATGTGACCAAGATGGCTGCCATGACCATATTTGGTATAAAACTTAAAAAATCTTCTTGTCTCAAACCATTGATCAGATTTCAAAATAATTTCACTGGAATGTTCTTTTGGAGCCTCTCCTTAAAGATCCTTCAAAGAATTTTATATCCCCAAAAACATGGCCATCAGAGTGCGTTGAACTTTGAACATGTTTGCATTTTCACTCTATACATGTATGGTAGAATTTTTAACAAAATGGATCAATATCATTTCTGATGTCCAGATATGGCAAAATGATAATCACATAATGGGAACAATAGATCATACTGGACGAAAGTAAAGGCTGATCTTCTTACATACAATCTGTAAAAGTAAAATATTCAGTTTCCGCATTGTAAGAATTATATACCCTTTTAATGTCTCACATAAAGCACACAGTGTCAAACTTGTAAAATAAGAATAAAAAAAAAAGCCAATGCATAAAAGCACAAGAAACACATTGTTAAAGTTGAAAACAATGTTTCTAACTATTCTTCAGATAGGTTGTAATCTCAGGTGAGCAATTCTAGCACCATGGCCCTATTGTTTGTATGAAGCATCATTCCAATGGTCATTTCTACCAATAAGTGTGTTCAAAGGTTTTCGTACAGTGTTACAGTTTTCGTAGCCTTAAGATCCATAAGACCTAGAGTTTTGATATTTTGTATGTAGCATCATCTATTGGTCCTCTACATAGTTTTATCAAATCATGACCCCAGGGCCTTAAATGGCCCCACCCTAGGGGCTTATAAGGTAAAAAAAAAAAGCCTTATAAAGGAAAATATCTTAAAATCTTCTCTGGAGCCATTAGGCCTAGAACTTAGATATATTGTTTGACTTTGTAGCATCACCTACTGGACCTCTGCCAAGTTTGTTTAAATCATGACCCCAGGCCTTAAATGGCATATTGCCCCAGGGGCTTATCAGTTTAACTTATCCTTATATAGAAAAATATATAACAATTTGCTCTGGAGCAATATGGTCTACAGCTTTGATATTTTGTATGTAGCATCACCTACTGGTCCTCTGGCAAGTTTCTTAAAAAAAAAAACTTGGTTTAAAATGTCCCTGCCCTAGGGACTTATCAGTTTTACATAGCCTTATATAAAAAGATCTTAAAAAACCTCTGGAGCCATATTGCCTTGATATTTGGTATGTAGCATCATCTGTGTCCTCTACAAAGTTTGTTCAAATTAGTGATGCCAGACCTAAAATGGTCACTCCCTACGGGCCTATCAGCTTTATATAGTTGTATATAAGATGAACTTCATAAATCTTCATCACTGTTGTAGTCCTCTATCAATATTGTTCAAATAATGACACCTAGGCATAAAATGCATCCTCCCCTCAGAGGAATATCAGTTTTACATGAATTTATATAAGAAAGTCTTTAAAAAATCTTCTCTGTAGCAAAATAGCCTAGAAAAATTACGAAATCTCAGCCAATTCCTCGAGTTCAAAACTGAGACTTTAACTATAGGCGGTTGGTTTCAATAAGGGTTGAATCATGTTTTTGGATTTTTGATTACTTGTCTTAAATTGCATAAAAGTAGCTAAAGACTACCCTCAAAACGCTAAACCGGAAGTTGCCCAATCGATTGCATCGTCAGCACCGTGGTAGTGCGGCAGAGCGTTCACCAGCCGTGATATATATCCCTCTTAAATATGTTGTCAGATAGCCAAGCACCCTGTCTAATGAACACCACTTATTGTTAAACATAAGGTTTTGCATGCAATTTTTTATCTCAGAAACTCCTATACTTGACGGTTTATGACTTGTATATATGTACCAGGATCATTATGTAAAGTACTCCTATACTTGACGGTTTATGACTTGTATATATGTACCAGGGTCATTATGTAAAGTACTCCTATACTTGACGGTTTATGACTTGTATATATGTACCAGGGTTATTATGTAAAGTACTCCTATACTTGACGGTTTATGACTTGTATATATGTACCAGGGTTATTATGTAAAGTACTCCTATACTTGACGGTTTATGACTTGTATATATGTACCAGGGTCATTATGTAAAGTACTCCTATACTTGACGGTTTATGACTTGTATATATGTACCAGGGTCATTATGTAAAGTACTCCTATACTTGACGGTTTATGACTTGTATATATGTACCAGGGTCATTATGTAAAGTACTCCTATACTTGACGGTTTATGACTTGTATATATGTACCAGGGTCATTATGTAAAGTACTCCTATACTTGACAGTTTATGACTTGTATATATGTACCAGGATCATTATGTAAAGTACTCCTATACTTGACGGTTCATGACTTGTATATATGTACCAGGGTCATTATGTAAAGTACTCCTATACTTGACGGTTTATGACTTGTATATATGTACCAGGATCATTATGTAAAGTACTCCTATACTTGACGGTTTATGACTTGTATATGTGTACCAGGGTCATTATGTAAAGTACTCCTATACTTGACAGTTTATGACTTGTATATATGTTCCAGGGTCATTATGTAAAGTACTCCTATACTTGACGGTTTATGACTTGTATATATGTACCAGGGTCATTTTGTAAAGTACTCCTATACTTGACGGTTTATGACTTGTATATATGTACCAGGGTCATTATGTAAAGTACTCCTATACTTGACGGTTTATGACTTGTATATATGTACCAGGGTCATTATGTAAAGTACTCCTATACTTGACGGTTTATGACTTGTATATATGTACCAGGTAATTGATTCATATTTTTTCTAAGTTAAACTTAAAAATTATGTGTCATGACTTCACTGGACATATTTTGTTGGTCATATTAGATACAAGGTTAGTTAAAACAGTGCTTTGGGAAAACAAATAGATCAAAGATATTAACTAAAGTATTTGATAAGACAATGATATTCTGAAAGGATTTTATATGGGCAAAGGTTTAAACTATTGAGGTATTCAAGTCCTGATTGATGTGATAGTATGCACAGTTTACCCAAATGTGTGAATTACTATTACCTTTTCAGTGATAATTTTACCTCTGCGTCCCGCGTCATATACACATAAAAATTGCTTGGGACACATCATTTCAAAAGATATGTGTCCAGCCGGAAGCATTCTCATCAGCACAAGTAACGTTTACAATGTAGTAAACATCATAAAGCATGCTGTCTCATGCTGTCTTTCTATCAAATCTGCATTGTTTTGAGTGATTTAAGCTTAGATTATCATTAATAACAAGTGTTATACTATTTGACATGATCTTATGGCTTGGATCATTGGTACTCGGATGCATAGTTTTACCCTTGGACACATAGTTTCAAAAGATGTGTGTCCAAAAGGACACAATAACTTTTCATTTCTGAAATTAACACTGCCTTTTTTATACAAGTTAAAGACATATCTTATATAAAAATACAAAAGTAGAGCAAGGTGTTTTTCAACATTTTTAATTTCTTAACATGACATTTTGCTATGGTTGGTTTCATAAGTTATAAAAGTTAATCAGCTGTAAAATACAACACATCAATTGTAGTTTGTGATATGCGAAGATATTTCCCATTATTAACTTCCATGTACGTAAAATCTTTCTTTTAAGTTGAAATATGATAGGGAAAGTTTTGATAACTTCTTTGCTTACTTTAGCTTGATGGGTGGACAACAAATTTGTATGAAACCTTGGAAACTTATCTGTGAAATTTAAAGAAGGGGATCTACATCCGTCATTGCAAGCTTGTCGCTAAATGACATTCTTATTCTTTTTACCTGCATATTTGTGATCAATGCTGATCTCTTTGTTGTTGTACAAGGCTTTATAGGCAACAACCACCTATTCACGTAGAACAATATCTCAACATCACACTTAAATCAAATGAATAAATCTGAAAATCACATCATCACATGAGCTAGAGATCGAAAAATATGTCAAAATAATACATCAAGAAATTAGACAATAGACAGAAATTGCTTTTTTTTTGTATGATGTTTGACACCTAGTCAACAATTTTTCAGCTATATTATGGCTTTCCTGGATTCACCAGTCCTAGGCTATTGCTCTGTTAAAAGTGACTTGCCATAGGATACTCCCACAATACCAGAGATGTCAGTTTATTCTTCATACTTTCTTTTCCTACATGCATTTGATGAAGTAACTACTGGATATGTAAACAACATTTTGAATTGATTATTATTGGAATTTTATTTCATAAACAAAGATCATTATGAAGAGAAACTATAAATTCAAGTACACATTACTTTATATATGCATATGAGGCCTCTTTCAACAAGGAATTCAGATGTTCAGCGATTTCCATAATCAAAGCTAAACATACCCATCTACATCTTGTCCATTGTTTTTGTTTCTTAGAATCCTGATGTATTCAATTCTCATCAGGGTTTGAAGGAAACGGAGAGGTGTAAGTTATTGTATTGTTCAAGGTTTTTTGTCGATTAAACAGCATTTGATTAAAATTACATAGTTTACGTGAAAGGCTAATTTCCCAGGAAAGACCAAAACACTGTTGACATTTGTTGACCTTTTACGATCTTAAAAAAACCGTTTAAGAAACAATTTTTTTGCGGTTTACTCACATGAAAATTAAACTTACAAACATCTCGTCCTAAAAGTTAAAACTAGCCAAATTCCAATTGTAATAAAGCAATATGTATGCAATAAGGCAGATATCCTCTTCCATCGAAATGAACCATATGTTTATCAAACTTGATTAATTGGTTGAATGATGGTGCTTATAATATGTAGCACTCATAGGCAAATCCTAAAATTGCCTTAGCCACGTTTTTAACCAGGTTTTCCTTAGGAAAGATCTGGGCCGGTTATTAGACTGGCCAATGTCTGTGGGCGGATGGGCGTGGACAATTTCTTCCAATCTCAACTCCTACATTTTTCAACAGATTTCAATGAAACTTTCACAAAATGATTGTAAACAAGTCCCCTGACCCATATTGAACATCATTTTTAATTGGGTCAAGATCAAGATCACTTTGGCTTAAAATAGATTGTTCTACATTTCTTCGCAGGGCCCTTATTTCTTGACCAATGTCTTTCATATTTTGTATTTAGGTACCTCTTATTGAGCTCTTCACTTTGAAAGGGCCAAAGGTCATTTTGCTCAAAGTCAAGGTCACTTTGGCTTTAAATAGATTTTCTCTATTTTTCTTGATTGAGTCCTTATTTAGTGACAGATGTCTTCAATCTTTGATATATAGGTTCCTCTTATTGATCTCTTCCCTCCATTGGGGCCAAAGGTCCCTTAACCTAAGGTCAAGGTTATTAAAGCTGAAATTCATTTTGATGGTCAAACAACTTTGGTCAAGGTCCCTGTCGCTTAAAATAGATTGAATTTGGGAAATCTTTCCAAGTGCATCTCCTTCAATTTTCAACAGATTTTTATCAAACTTTCACATAATGATTGTCACCAAATCCCCTGACAGAAAATTTGTGTTTTTCTTATTGGGTCATGGTCAAGGTCATTTTGGTTAAAAATAGATGTTTACTATAATTCTTCATAGGGCCCTTGTTTCTTGACCAATGTCTTCCATATTTGGTATGACTGTACCTCTAATTGACCTCTTCACTTTGATGGGGTCCAAGGTCACTTTGCTGAAGGTCAAGGTCACTTTGGCTAAAAATAGATTTTCTCTATTTTGTTTCATAGAATCACTTTTTAATGACAGACATCTTCAATCTTTGATATAAAGGTACAGCTCATTGATTATTTTTCACTCCAATGGGGTCAAAGGTCACTTTACCTAAGGTCAAGGTTGCTTTGGCTAAAAATACATTTGTTTCTACATTTCTTCATTGGGTCTTTATTTCTTTATCAATGTCTTCAATATTTGGTATGTAGGTACCTCTGTTGACCTCTTTACTTTGATGGGATCAAACTTCACTTTGTCAAAGGCCTAGGTCACTTTGGAAAAAAAAGATTCTTAACTATTTTTTGACCTGAAAACCTGGTTTTGTGACAATTTTGTCCCTAGTTATTTGTTTGTTTGGATTTTGTGTGGGTGCCCTTTTTGTGTGATTTTTTTTGCTTTTTTTTCTAAATTATAATTTCAACTTCAAAAAAGCCGTAAAAAAAAATGTTTGCTCCTTGAACACCCATTCATAACACTTTCCTTGTTGACCATACATGTATACATTGTGGGGTGATACCGCCAACAACACGGGGTGACACCACCACCAACACGGGTGACACCACCAAGAACAAGAGGGTGACAACGCCAACAACACAGGGGGTGACAGCACCAACAGCACGGGGTGACAGCCCCAACAACATGGGGGTGACACCGCCAAAAACACAGGGGTGACACCACCAACAACACAGGGTGACACCACCAACAACACAGGGGTGACACCAACAACAACACAGGGTGTCACCAACAACAACACAGGGGGTGACACCACCAACAACACAGGGGGTGATACCCCCAACAACACAGGGTGACACCGCCAACAACACAGGGGTGACATCACCAACAACACAGGGCTGACAACACCAATAACACAGGGTAACACCACCAACAACACAGGGTGACACCACCAACAACACAGGGTGACACCACCAACAACACAGGGGTGACACCAACAACAACACAGGGTGTCACCAACAACAACACAGGGGGCGACACCACCAACAACACGGCGTGACACCACCAACAACACGGGGTGACACCACCAACAACACAGGGTGACACCACCAACAACACAGGGCTGACACCAACAACAACACAGGGTGTCACCAACAACAACACAGGGGGTGACACCACCAACAACACAGGGTGACACCACCAACAACACAGGGTGACACCACCAACAACACAGGGGTGACACCAACAACAACACAGGGTGTCACCAACAACAACACAGGGGGCGACACCACCAACAACACAGGGTGACACCACCAACAACACGGGGTGACACCACCAACAACACAGGGTGACACCACCAACAACACAGGGCTGACACCAACAACAACACAGGGTGTCACCAACAACAACACAGGGGGTGACACCACCAACAACACAGGGGGTGATACCCCCAACAACACAGGGTGACACCTCCAACAACACAGGGGTGACATCACCAACAACACAGGGCTGACAACACCAACAACACGGGGTGACACCACCAACAACACAGGGTGACACCACCAACAACACGGGGTGATACCACCAAAAACACAGGGGGTGACACCACTATCAACACAGGGTGACACCACCAACAACACAGGAATGACACTGCCAACAACATGGGGTGACACCACCAACAACATGGGGTGACACCACCAACAACATCGGGGTGACATCAACAACAACATAGGGTGACACCGCCAAAAACACGGGTTGACACCAACAACAACACAGGGTGACACCACCAACAACACAGGGTGACACCGCCAAAAACATGGGGTGCCATCATCAACAACATGGGGGTGACACTACAAAAAACACGGGGTGACACCACCAACACCACAGGGTGACACCGCCAACAACACGGGGGTGACACCGCCAACAACATCGGGGTGACATTGCCAACAACACAGAGTTGACACCACAAACAACATGGGGTTGACACCGCCATCAACACAGGGGCTGACACCGCCAACAACATGGGGGTGACACCGCTAACAACACAGGGTGACACCGCCAACAACACAAGGGGTGATACTGCCAACAACATGGGGGTGACACCACCAACAATATGGGTGGTGGGTAGGTGGTTTGATGTCACAAGAACAAAGACTAGTCCATCTCAATGGACCACAATTAATTTCGAATGATTCATTTTGGGGCCCCAGAAAAAGGGGCTATACACAGAGTCTATCAATGCACCACCTCCAAACAGACAGTTAGCCTTAATCTTAATCAACTTTGATAAAACAATTATTTAATGACCACTTGAATTCAATGTCTTGTTTATAGTTTAGTTATAAGTATTTGTTACAGTGGTGAACAAGTTCATCTCGGTCTGGATGGGGCCTGTGGCCTATTGGTTAGAAAACAGAACTTGGAATCACAATGCCCCTCTCAGCAAAAATTCAAATTCAAGTGAAGGCATTTGGATTTTTATGAAAGGCATCCTCCCAATGCAGATGGTATGGTAAGCGGTATTACACATATTTATTTTTTAATCATACAATCTCTTCCTTTGCGCATGTTAAAGGTCATATGTACAGGTTGGGTTTATTTCATAAAACTAAAATATGAAGTAAAGGAATCACATTGAAATTATTTGCAACATTTTAGCATAACGCATTTTGTCATAAATCACCGTCATAGCGCACCGATTAATGGAAGTTCGTATGACTTACTTCCCTTTGCTGTGACGTCATTCTTGATCCACTGAATGTGCCATGTAAAGGGCGTGAAGAGCGATTGCTGGTTAGAATTCGTGTTTTTCTTCAAATAAACAATCCTTAAGTCATTGTTTGGATTGACAGCGCATTTTCTTTATTGAATATGATTCATATTATAAGAATATCAATTTGAAAAAAATAAATTAGTGACTTAACCCGTGAATTTGCAAGGATTTGTCATTCCGTAAACTTGTTTATATAAAAGGAACGGCTTGAAATTAGGACGATTTTCCTTGAAATAAATGATCCTAAGTCATTGTTTGGATTGACAGTGAATTTTCTATATTGAATATGTTTCATATTATAAGAACATTCATTTGAAAAAAATAAATTAGTGACTTAACGCGTGAATTTACAAGGATTTGTCAATGTGTTCATATGAAAGGAACGACTTGAAATTGGGACGATTTTCCTCGAAATAGCAATCCTTTAGTCAATGTTTGGATTGACAGTGCATTTTCTTTATTGAATATGTTTCATATTATAAGAATATCCTTCTGAAAAAATAAGTAAGTGACATAACGCGTGAATTTGCATGGATTTGTAAATGAGTTCATATGTAAGAATTGGCTTGAAATTTTGACGATATTTGTGAAAACAGCTATTTTTATAAATATTTGTTGAAAAAAAACGTGTACTTTTTTGTCAATTATCGTGTATTAGCATTAAGGTTTTAATTGAACAGTAAACAAAGACATAGATCTGAATAAACAAATTGTCTTTGAACCGTACATTGTATAACTATTAACTGTCAAATTCACACTGCATTGTCTTATCAATGCAAGAAATGCACCGGAGAAGATCATAAATTGCGAACAAACAAACCGTATTATGCGAACAAACAAACCGTATTATAACCCAACTTACTTGTGATACGAAGGTTATCCTTTAACTCACATTTTCAAAACACATCCAAATTAAAAAGTATTGTTCCTCATAAAGTATTTTCAAAACTAAACACCAGCACCTTCAAAAAGTATTTGTTAAAATCATCCGGCAACTTTCCAGCAACTCCACCCCCCAGTAAGAGGTCTATGATTTCGAAATTGATTCCGATGTCGTCTTACTAGATCAGCTGTCTTGACTTAAAAATTGCTCTTCATTTTCACTCTACGTTTATGTTGTTTTCTCTCGTAAAAGTAGCCTTGACATATTGAGCATTTAATTTTCGGACAGGGTTAATAATTAACAGCTAAAACAAAAATATCGTCATAGTTTATTTTACTTACAACCTTGAATAAACATATTTGAATTTATTTCTTGCGATTTTGGAATTTAAATGTCATTTTGACAAAATTTGATGTTAAAAACGTTTTGTTGAAAACATAGAGTTAATACCGTTTTGGTGAACACTGATTATCAAATACTTATTGAAGTGTCGAACTATTCTTATAGAAAAGACAACATGTTCACTTCTTTGAATATCATAACAAAAAAAGTATCAGGCGTAAGTCACATTGAGAGATAAATATGTCCTTACACCTTATCAACACGAACATCCTGTGAAAGTTTGGTCTTGATCGGTTATATCTTAAAAATTTATTCTTTAGCAAAATTTAATTGCGGCGCATTGAAAGTGTGAGATTTGCCGCTTATTATTTCATGTCTGAAATAGCAGGAAGTGTCTGACCTGTTAAGTAACATCAAAGATATTTAAGAGATTAACGCCAGAGACAGATTATATATATATCACAGCTATCCAAAACAGAATGAAGAAGGACACACAGGGTTGTCTATGACAGTTTCAAAGGTCCGCGGATGGCCAATTGTTAATTGCAGAGGCTATCTATCGGCTAAACAATAAAGGACTTGAGACTTGAAACATGCTGTGCAAATGTGGCAGATTGGTGTTAATTTGCATCACGACCCTTAATCCTTGTAATGTCCGATGTTTGTTGATTGACCCTTTGTTTGTGATTAAAGAGGTAAACTGCCAATAATCAATTAAATTGTAAACAAAGAGATTATGTTCAAATGTGTATATATTATATATTTAATGATCTTATTACTAAATTATCAATATAAAGTTGTAATAATCATGGATAAACAGCTGCATTTCAGTGTGACATACGTCATTTGAACCAATATTACCAATGGCAAAAAAATGAGGTGTGTGATTTAAATAATTCCGAAAAGCAGACGCTTAAGGCAAGATCGAACCCATTACCATTTGCATTGATAAGTCCAGAGACAGATTGCGGATATCAAATATTCATTATTGGGAATTTTCATTCAAAGACAACGACAGAAAAAAGAAACTTGGTTGTTTTAATCGGTTTGTTATCAAAGCAATCAACGTACATTTTTCATTTTGTCTCATTTATGTACAATGGCAACGTTTCTACGATTATGTTAAAACCCAAAGCTTGGCAATACAATGAATTATGATGTTGGATGAAATCAACATATTCTTGCAACCCTTTGAATTCTTAGGCAATATAATCGCAAAGCTGCCAAATGAATAATTGTAACTAAGTATGTAGCATAGTTAATCTGTTCCAAACAAAACTAGCTTGGCGAGTAAGCTAGCCATTCAAGGAAATTATCTTTCAAAAAAGGTGTAATCAACGTGATTTATCCTTTTCATAAATTTATCTACATTTACACAGTGCAAATTCTATATAAAGATCTAGCATGACTACACGAGGCTCAAACACCCCTAACTAAACGTCAGGAATTATTTTAATCACGAACATCAGTTCACCACAACGTTAATTTTGAAAAATATTTTCCTTTACCTGATATCATGTGGGAAACAGCGTTACTAAAGGACTTCAGGCTTAAATTATCAGTAGCAACTTGGTACATTGGGTAATAAAACAACGACTTTTGATAGGTATTTGGAGTCACTCCGAAATACAGTGTACACATTTGCGTGTCGCACCAATGTCTTGACACATGGTTGAGTGCTTTATCGCTTGATTGGTGTTTGAAAGTTAAATTAGCTTTGTCTGGTTTGCATTGACAGTCTTGAAACTTATACATGAACGTAACGTGAATGTTGTCGGTGTGTTTCAAATAAGGGAAATATAACAGTTACTCAATAAGTAGAATGAATTTGAAGCGTCTTCACCTGTATAAAATACTTTGAACTGCGTCGGATCATTTAAAGATCAATAAAATCAATTCTCTGGAAACGCCTAACAGTGCGTAAACTTGCTGTCTTCGAAGTGAAAGTAACACAGCCTACTGTGTTTGTTTGGGGAATATATCTTTTGCTTATTTGTAAAGTAAACACGGTCCAGTTTACTTATCGGAACTTTTTGCAGCTTTTATGTTCGTCGGAAAACGGGAGAAACTCGCATCACTGGGAACAAAAGCAGAATAACACCAGAAGACCTGTCAAAATACCATATTCAATATCCAATTAAAGTTTCAAAAAACACATTTCAACACTTAAGATGTCCGAAATTTGTGGAAAAACACCGTCCTTACTGAGAACTAGATTCTTCTTACTGATAGTTCATATGACTTTGAAGCACAAATGCCGTCACAACAAGGGAGATAAGTCATTCACAAAAATCGATAAAAGTGAATAAAAGTAGTCAAAAACAACCTTTTTCGCTTCTGTATGAGAAAAAAAACATTACCTCTGTCATAACAAAACCATAACCTAATTCAAAAACCTTAATTAAAGAAAAATTTGTTTATCGGGAAATATGACCTTTAAGCAAAATTACACTTCTTCAACAATTTCAAATATATAGTACATTGGCATATGTTCCATTTTTCGTGAGCAGAACATCATCAGAGGACAAGTTTTGAATAAGGAATAATGAGGAGGATTTATTTGTTGTTTGCGAGAGCAGACCGACATTGGACAAGATGATCTGTGGTTGAAAAGTTTCTCTAGGGATAATATTGTAAAGCCTTAGTTGCCAGTCTTCAGGATGCACTCAGGTCAGGATACTAGGGTTAAAGTGGGAGTTAGGGTCGGAATGGACTCCAATGGGACAACGAAAGGTTAAGGTAGTCAGACCATGGTATAATATTAATGTAAATTCGGGATAACAAATGATCTTCAAGTCAAGATTTATGTTTCTAAATAAATGATAATTTATTAAATGTAACAAAATTAGACAACTAATGAGAAAATGTATAAAAACTAAGCACAGGTAATGGGAATTACTACAGTGGCTTATCAGAATTGAAGAAGCCAAAGCTTGACTTGGAATTGTCAAATTTGAATTATTTGTGCATTTCCAAAATCATAGCAAAACCTCGATTTTTGTAAAATTTATTGTCAAGGAGCTGTTACCAACATAAAACTGTCATCTAGAGCAGTAGAACAATCAGGCGATTGAATTTAGCTGCAGGTAAACTTCAATCACGGAACCTGTCCTATCTAAAGATTCAATGTCTAAAAATAGAACTCCATTGAAGGGTTATAATCTGATGCATACTTAGGTCGAATGATCCAGATGTCGATATTTTATTCTAAGTCTGGATGCGTTTGATATTAGAGCGTTTCAAGCAGATATCGATTATTCGCGGTATTGCATCTTGGCAAATATGTAGAAAGGGGGCGGAGTTAAAATGACAGGTAAATTCTGGCGGGAACATCATATCGGCTCCTTTTCGTTTGGTAGAATAGATCTACCGTAATTACTCTAAAAATACGGACAGAATTAAATAATTAATTATTTTTGTGCCCGATTTTTTAATAAATTATTTTTCTAAGTGTCTAAATTTACAGGGACATGAATTTTTGTTCAATACTTGACCAACCTTATTTTAAATAACTAAACACCATTTTTTGCATTTTACCACTTTGATTTAATTCTGACCCATATCAACTCCCGTGATCATATTTTCTAATTGACTTACGACATGTATTAACATCTTGGAATTGTCAAAGGGAATTCAAAATAATTGAATTGACAAACAACTATTGAATGAATAATAAAGGATAGTAGCCGCTAATTGGTATTTCTTCACATTCTCCATTTAAGAGATGATGAAAGCCACCGCTGATTTGTAAATTGTACCCGATTACCACACCCACTTGAGAATTGTGTTAATTATTACGCTATTAAATGTTGAAATTCCTAATTGGATACATTCTTTTCAAGTCGCCTTTACATAATATGTCAGTTTCATCCAGATTGAAATTCCTATGTTCTCATAGTCTGAATGATCCAGACCAAAGACCTAATAAACACAGATAAGCAACTCTGCAAAATACCGTTCTTTCTCGCGTTGACATCTCGTTCGCGAGATTTTGTCTTCCTGTAAATACAGACGCTTTATTTTGTTAATCAAAGCGTCTGCCGTCGCTGATAAGCTATGGTAGCCCTTTTATTGACCCTCCCGACCCCAAAAACCAATAAACAGATGGCCACCAGCTGTGGTGCCCTGCTGTGATAATTACCGGGGATTATAACTTATTGTAATATTGCACTGTGTCAAACTGAAATGTCTAGCTGAATTTTATGACGGAGGAAAATTTCAGCAGCAAAATTTACTGTTAAAATATTAGCTTAAATCTATACTTTTGTGGAATGGATCTCTAAATGGGAATTATCTTTTTTTGCGGCATATCATGTACAATATTCTATGAATTAATAATTCGTAATGGGGAACATTCTATTTTCTTTGAAAAATGTACTCAATACCATCATCATCACCATCTGCATCATCATTATCATCATCATCATCATCAACAATGTTAGAATTATAATATCAAACAACAACAAGCTATATACTTCTGCGCACAAATATGCACCCGAGTCTGCTTTTTATCTCTTGATTTGCAACACTTCCAGCACACACAAACATGCTGTCATTAGCCGCAAATTTTACACTTTCTTTGCATGGCAATTATTTCCAGCTGAACCAAACAGAACATATCGTTACATCTTCCACGTATACAGTTTATATACAATAAGAGAGTACTAAGAATAAATTCAAATTAAAAAAAAGAAGACCAGTTAAGAGAATTAAAATGCCTCTTAACATCACAAACATATGAAAAAAAGTTCTTGATCTTCCCTTGTTCGATAAAAATATGTAATGAATCAAAGTTTGTCTAAATCAACCCATATTTTGTTTTTGTTTCCGAGGAGTTAGACAAAAACTATTGCTCTGCTACTAAAACATGCAACCATATGATTTCAAAAAACCAAGACCAGATAAGAGAATTTAAATGCCTCTCAACATCACAAAAATGTATAAAAGTCCTTGATCTTCAATTGGTCGATAAAAATATGTGTAATGAATCAAAGTTTGTCTAAATCAACCCATATTTTGTTTTTGTTTCCGAGGAGTTAGACAAAAACTATTGCTCTACTACTAAAACATGCAACCATATGATTTCAAAAAAACCAAGACCAGATAAGAGAATTTAAATGCCTCTCAACATCACAAAAATGTATAAAAGTCCTTGATCTTCAATTGGTCGATAAAACATGTGTAATGAATCAAAGTTTGTCTAAATCAACCCATATTTTGTTTTTGTTTCCGAGGAGTTAGACAAAAACTATTGCTCTACTACTAAAACATGCAACCATATGATTTCAAAAAACCAAGACCAGATAAGAGAATTTAAATGCCTCTCAACATCACAAAAATGTATAAAAGTCCTTGATCTTCAATTGGTCGATAAAAATATGTGTAATGAATCAAAGTTTGTCTAAATCAACCCATATTTTGTTTTTGTTTTCGAGGAGTTGGACAAAAACTATTACTCTACTACTAAAACATGCAACCATACGCTTTCAAAAACCCAAGACCAGATAAGAGAATTTAAATGCCTCTCAACATCACAAAAATGTATAAAAGCCCTTGATCTTCAATTGGTCGATAAAACTATGTGTAATGAATCAAAGTTTGTCTAAATCAACCCATATTTTGTTTTTGTTTTCGAGGAGTTAGACAAAAACTATTGCTCTACTACTAAAACATGCAACCATACGCTTTCAAAAACCCAAGACCAGATAAGAGAATTTAAATGCCTCTCAACATCACAAAAATGTATAAAAGTCCTTGATCTTCAATTGGTCGATAAAACTATGTGTAATGAATCAAAGTTTGTCTCACCCATATTTTGTTTTTGTTTCCGAGGAGTTATACAAATACTCTACCATCCCATCCAATTCCAGCACTTTCGGTTCTATTGATGATACACATTTTAAAACACGTGTTTCACCAGTGGTAAAAGGAAATAAATTGTCTCATATGCAATTATTAATAAAAACAACACACTAATAAAGGAATGTTAAAACTATCGAAAAATTAATAAAATAAACGTTAGTTTTCACACTTTATTCAACCTTCGTTTACATCGTCTAGCTGGCAGACACACTTCAGTGCCGACGAGATTAGGAAGTCTCGCATAGTCTCCCGAAATCTCATCCTCCACGAGATGATAAGGGAGTTCGGTCTTTACCTATGGGGAGTTGCTTATCTGTGTTTATTAGGTCTTTGTCCAGACTTAGATATTTCACTCTCCGTCTGGATGCGTTCGATATAAAAGCGCGTCAACCGGATATCGATTTTTTGAGGTAGTGCATGTCGGGAAATCTGTAGAAAGGGGCGGAGTTAAAATTCCAGGTAAATTCTGGCGGGAATTTAATATTGGCTCCTTTTCGTTTGGTAGAATATATATATATCGGTATACGGACATTTGCCCCCTCAAATTATTTTTTCAACTTGCTTGACCTGATCTTATTCCGTTATGATTAAACAGGAATTTAAGTGGAAATAATAATTTGATCAGACTAACATGTCAATTTTGCTCTATTACGCCGATGGCACTTGGTCAATTATGCTCATCGAACCGTGAAACGGCGGTGTCGTGCATAAGTTGATTTGACCTTATTATTTTCATTTTCGGTTTAATTATTTCTCTCATAATCAAATGGGATGGTGATTGTCATACCGACACAAATTGGAATACCTTTTGTCTTCTTTGTTTTTTATTGTTAGCCTTGAGTGACAAAGCAGTAATAAGATTTAAGATGTTATCAATATGTAAATTAAAAAAAATCAATTCATTAAGTTTCATGGTTGGATGAGCATGATTGGCCAAGTACCATCAGTGTGTTTTTGAATCGTCGTCTCGATTTTAACACCTATAGGGGATTAGGAGGGAAGAGCTAATTGAGTAAAACTGATGAAAATATTATTTTCATTTTAATTTCTTTTTAAATATAACGTAAAACAATCAGGTCAAGCAAATTGAAAAAAATAATATGAGGGGGCAAATGTCCGCCTTCTACATTACGGCGAGGGGGCAAATGTCCGCCCTATACCAAAAAGGGGGCAAATGTCTGGGGTGGCAAATGTCCGGGGGGGCAAATGTCCGGGATTCATATATATCTATTTACATTAAAACCAAGATGCCCTTTCCCTCATATGAATTTTGTCAGTTGCCAAAGTATTGCAACAGTTGATTTCAATTGAATACGTAGATATTCATTCATCGAGTAAATATATTTGTGACTCTAGAAAACACTCAAACCATCAGAGAATTTTTTTATGGAAACTTTTGCCACGAAAAAGCCTTTAGCTTATCATTTCTGATGGCCGATTCTATGGGAAAATGGACTCTCAATTTGACATTTTCTTGAATTATAGAAATCTGCGGTCTAATCTGAAATATGAATTTAGAAACTATTTCAAAGTATACTGTTTGCAGGTAAGGCGAGCGCGAATGGAAACAAATCAGAGACATAGATAACAGCTTTGTCTTTGAAACAAAGTATTCAAAAAGCTTGAATAAGCTATATAAACAGCTTTGGGCATGTTATAAAGGGGGAGTATCGAATAGTACATCTTTCGCGTTGTTTGTCTAAATATCAAACGGGAGCGACGCGCGTCACACAGAGACACTAATCCAGACACTGCCGTACATCAAACAACACGTGCCTTACCCTTTATCCTGTTAATAGCATCATAGTTTTGTCCTCAAAGAATACGCATTTGACATAGATTTTTATTTTCATTTCTAAAGTACATTGATATTAATCAAATTTACAGATTTAAGAGCAAGTTTCTTCTGAATATCATATATGTTTGCAGGGAAATGGTAGTCGTCAAAACCAAATCCTTTTTTACCAATACAGTATCGATTACTTTCTTGATATAGTTAATAGTTTGTATTATACCTAATCGATTAGTTTGTGTGTTTTATTGCAGTTTGAACTTTAGAATGGTAACGACCTTGTCTGGGGAACAGAAGGATAACTAAATGTTGAAAGCTTAACAAAACTGATTACCTTAAGATTCAATATTTTTTGAAAACTAAAATGGTACGGGAAAAGGTATTGCCCAATGCTTTCATGCATGGAAACTGATTTTGACTATCACTATATTGGTTAATGGGCTATTGTTTTAATAGTGGATCAATATCCACGGTTATTTAGCGCACATATAACAAGAGGTGACTATCTTTTAACCAACACAAATAACCA
Source organism: Cerastoderma edule (assembly GCA_947846245.1). NCBI lineage: Eukaryota > Metazoa > Mollusca > Bivalvia > Cardiida > Cardiidae > Cerastoderma > Cerastoderma edule. The sequence continues at coordinate 2,427,470 of OX401404.1, forward strand.
CAAAGGATTGATTTCGAAATAAGTGTGGGGAAGCAAATCACTTCAACACCAAAATGATGACATTGTCTTAACCCTTTCCCAAACACCAAATTTTGACTGTCCCAAATTGAAAGAGTTCGCAGACAACATCTTAAAATGTGATGAAATTGACAAACAATCTTCTAATTATGAGCAATTTCTCCTTTTCCCACAATGTTTTCCAGAGTCGTCTGCAACAATGTGGTCAAATTTCGTTATTGTTTGGGAAAGGGTTAATCAGTTTTATCAGGGAGATGTTGATGTTGTTTCAATTTTAGCATCGTGATATAGAGTTGACAAACAGTCCGAATGAATGTTAAGTTTAAATATATAGGGTACAGATGACCCTATTTTATGTAAGAGATGTTTTATTAAAACTGAAACTTAAGTGTCTTTCCCTTCGACAATGGATTTCATCAAATGACACTGCTATGGTTTAAAACGAATTCATATTTCCCGTGAATCAAATGTTAAAAATCGTTCATGTGTTTTTTTCTTCTGTGAATTACCGGAAATGAAAGCAATAAGCAATCTTATTGGTCAATCCCACCTTCTTTCTGATTGGTGCCCATATTTGTTCTCGTCGCTGATTGGACCCCTCACACACAGAGGGGGACTGCTGACGCATTTTTATCGCAGGGCGCCTCCAAGCTGTCATGCAGTTACAGCTTGGATCATCCGAGTTAATGTTCTCATTACACAACTGTGACCATAGTTGAAGATATTACATCATAGCTATAAATGTGTACCCAAGCCAGTTGATAAGAAACCCTTGTGTTCAACTGAGAACTCTTTACCTCAACTGCGATAGATTATAGATGTGAAAAAAAATGCTTTAAACAAATTTTCTTTGACAATCGATTTAAAAAGCGTCTGCGAATCTTTTTATCCCTTCCTACATGTTGAAAGCATCAAAGAGTTCAACTTTCATTGTGAAAAAATGAGGACTTGTGATGGAAGAGTTAAGGTTATGAAAAAATTACGTTGACATACGGTATTCGTAAAATGTGAGGTAAGAAAGTGGGTTGAAGAACATTTACTGGGAATACTTAATAAGGGGGATTTTGCTAATTTTGACCTCAAGCATGTCAGAATAAACTGAATAGATTATGTCCAAAATTTTAGAACTTCAAAAGTGTCTAGGTGTTCCATCAGAGAATTCTTTTATGGAAAATTTGCCACCAAAAACACCTTTGGCTTATCATTTATTAGCAGAAGATTCTATAGACAAAATGGGCTCTCAATATGATATTTTCTTGAATTATAGAACTGGTAATATAGGTCTAATCTGAAATAAAATTCTAGAAACTATTTCAAAGTATATTATTTGCAGGTTGGGCAAGGGCGAATGGAAACAAACCAGAGACGCAGATAACATCTATGTCTCTCAAACAAATGATTAAAAAAGATATATTGACAACCTCGGGGCATGTTATAAAGGGGGAATATCGATTAGTACATCTTTTGGGTTGTTGTTCTAAATATCAAACACCTCAAAGAATACGCATTTAAGATAGATTTTTATTTCTAAAGTATATTGATATTTATCAAAGTTTCTTCTGAATATCTCTTATTTTTGCAGCGAAATGGTAGGCGTCAAAACCAAATCCTTTTTGCCCATACATTATAGATTAATTTCTTGATATAATAGTTTGTATTTTACCTAATTGATTAGTTTGTGTGTTTAATTGCAGTTTGAATTTTAGAATGGTAACGACCTTGTCTGGGGAACTGAAGGGTAATTAAATGTTGAAAGCTTGCAAAACTGATGATGTTGGATCAGCCGTTATTGCATCTTGATACCTTACCTTTGGATTCAATATTTTTTTTTAAAATTAAATTGGTACGGGAAAAGATATCGCCCCATGCTTCCATGCATGGAAAGAGTAGGACTAGGATTTTGATTATCACTACATTGATAAATGGCCTATTGTTTTAATTGTGCATTAACATCCACAGTTATTTACCGCAAATATAACAATTCTGCAATCTTTTTATCAACACAAACATTCAGAAAGGATTGTTGGCGAAGCATATCGCTTCAAAACCAAAATGTTGACATTGTTTTAATCAGGGAGGTGTTGATGTTGTTTCATTTTTAGCATCTTGTTATGGAGTTGACAATAGTCTGAATGAATTTTAAGTTTAATCTATTGAGGGTACAGATGACCCTATTTTATGTTAGAGATGTTTTATTAAAATAGAAACTAAATTGTGGTATCCTTTGACAACGGATTAAATGAAATGTCTCTGCTTTGGTTTAAAAACAAATTCATTTTTCCCGTCGATCAAATGTTAACAATCACTCATGTTTTGTGTTTTCTGTAAATCACTGGAGATGGAAGCAATAAGCAATTTTATTGGTCAATCCCATCTTCTTTCTAATTGGCGCCTGTTTTTTCCCCAATTGGTTCCCTCACACAGAGAGGGAATGCTGACGCGTTTTTATTGCAGGGGGCCTCCAAGCTGTCACACAGTTACAGCTTGGATCATCCGAATTAGTGCATATTCTGATTAACCCATTACCATGGGTGAAAGTGTTCATTATTATTCCTGAATTTCAGGTTTTTGAGACTTTTTGTCCCTATATAATGCTATAGCACACATGCCTTTTCAGGATAATGAAGTATAGATTTCAGGTTTTTGAAATTCTTCAACTTTCAACCATGCATTACCAAACAATAACGACATTTCACAAGTTTGTTGCTGAGGACTCTTGAAAACACTGTGGGAAAAGGAGAAATTGCTCTTAACAAGATTATTTTTCAATTCCATCATATTTGAAGTGTCAATTTGCGACAGTTGAGAATTTGGTGTTTGGTAAAGGGTTAATACACACGAAAAATAACACCAATACACACAGCAAAGTAGATGATGTACTCGTCATAAAGGTGCAAAGTAGTCTAGTCAACGAAATGGTTCCACTCTGACTAATTGCAACAGAAATAGTTTTGCGTTTTTTGGGTTATTTATTGTGAGAAGACATCATACGAAAAAGTTGCAATCATTTCCTCAAGGGGAAACTGAGATATTGTCATTTGAAAATATCGATTTTATGTATTCTGCTATTGGTCCGTACAGGCCACCATAAAGAAGAAAATATAGGATACTCTTTACAATGGAGGAAGATAAAGTTCTATATTTACCCGCGGCTAACATTTGTAAACTGAAACCTTTTGTAAACAACTCCTAAATCGAACTTTTTAATAACATTTTAGACAAGGTAAGTAATGGTTTGGCATAATTATACTGATAATAAATTCGATGTCTATCACATTATAAAATTGATCACTGTCTGTGTTGCTGATAATTTCATGTATTTCATGTAGTTTGAGAGTTCAAGCAATCAAACAACAGTTCTAGTGCATCCTCTATTCAAATTAATTCAATACAACTTCAAGTGATAGACTGTTCTCATGTTGTAAAGTAACGGCATTGTTGTACCCCTTTTTAGCTCACCTGAGCACGTAGTGCTCAAGGTGAGCTTTTGTGATACCGAGATGTCCGTCGTCCGTGCGTCCGTGCGTGTGTCAACAATTGCTTGTGAACACTCTAGAGGCTACATTTATGATCCAATTTTTATCAAAATTGGTCAGAATGATTGTCTCAATAAAATCTTGGCCAAGTTCGAAACTGGGTCATGTGGGGTCAAAAACTAGGTCACTAGGTCAAATAATTTAAAAAGTTTGTGAACACTCTAGAGGCCACATTTTTGGTCCAATTTTGATGAAAGTTGGTCAGAATGATTGTCTCAATAAAATCTTGGCCAAGTTCGAAACTGGGTCATTTGGGGTCAAAAACTAGGTCACTAGGTCAAATAATTTAAGAAGTTTGTGAACACTCTAGAGGCCACATTTATGGTCCAATTTTGATGAAAGTTGGTCAGAATGATTGTCTCAATAAAATCTTGGCCAAGTTCGAAACTGGGTCATGTGGGGTCAATAACTAGGTCACTAGGTCAAATAATTTAAAAAGCTTGTGAACACTCTAGAGACCACAATTATGGTCCAATTTTTATCAAAATTGGTCAGAATGATTGTCTCAATAAAATCTTGGCCAAGTTCGAAACTGGGTCATGTGGGGTCAAAAACTAGGTCACTAGGTCAAATAATTTAAAAAGTTTGTGAACACTCTAGAGGCCACATTTATGTTCCAATTTTGATGAAAGTTCATCAGAATGATGGTCTTAATGAAATCTTGGCCAAGTTTGAAACTGGTTCACGTGGGGTCAAAAACTAGGTCACTAGGTCAAATAATTTAAAAAGCTTGTGAACACTCTAGAGGCCACATTTATGGTCCAATTTTGATGAAAGTTGGTCAGAATGATTGTCTCAATAAAAATGTTGGCCAAGTTTGAAACTGGGTCATGTGGGGTCAATAACTAGGTCACTAGGTCATATAATTTAAAAAGCTTGTGAACACTCTAGAGACCACAATTATGGTCCAATTTTTATCAAAGTTGGTCAGAATGATTGTCTCAATGAAATCTTGGCCAAGTTCAAGACTCGGTCATGTGGGGTAAAAAACTAGGTCACTAGGTCAAATAATTTAAAAAGCTTGTGAACACTCTAGAGGCCACATTTATGGTCCAAATTTGATGAAAGTTGGTCAGAATGATTGTCTCAATTGAAATCTTGGCCAAGTTTGAAACCGGGTCATGTGAGGTCAAAAACTAGCACTTAGAAGAGTTTGAAACATACCAACCACTCTGTCTTAAATATACCTCTTTTTCAAACAGAACTCAGGTGAGCGATAAAGGGCCATTATGGCCCTCTTGTTTATTTTTGCATCATGGGAAATGGTAAAATGTTAGGAAAGTAGGCTATCGCTCAGTTTCTGTTCACAGAAAGATTAATTAGAAAGTAATAGTGACAAAAGGAGCAGCTGTTTTCCTCGAGCATGTTGCCCAAAGAAATTTTCAAATGTATCCTCCATCACATTGCTTTAGATTTACTTTGATCTACCCCTTGTATTTATTTTACTGTTATTACACAATTAATGAAAATTTATAATAAAATTGATGGTGTAAATTGATTTTGTTTTACCAAGTGCCCATTAATTGTTAAAGTATTTGGACAACAGCTTTGACTTTAACTATTTGTACTGTTGGTTTGCAGATATTTTCCTATAAACAAAACAGCTTTAACAGCAAAAAGAGAATCAAACTTATTTGCTGGAGGTCTGAGGAGAATCAAAAAAGGGAAATAACCACTATGTTTTAGTTTGTTTATTTCTGAGTTATTTTTCTTGTTATTGTTTCTTGTGTGGTTTTATTTTTGCAGTAGCACACAGTTAAAGTGGATCTAGGTACATTTATTGCTTTGGTGAATGGTTCATGAAATGTTTTCTTTATTCATTCAAGATATAAACAAACTGTTTTCACTGTAACTGTTTTCACTTTAACTTTTACAATTACTTAATCTCATCATTCAAAATGGCATTAAGGTTAATTTGACTGGAAACTTATCTCTATTTACATCATTCTTTCTTTTATAGATATAACCTCATTCCCCCATTTTTAGCTCACCTGAGCACAAAGTGCTTAAGGTGAGCTTTTGTACTCAAGGTGAGCTTTTGTGATCGCACAATGTCCGCCGTCCGTCGTGCGCCGTCAACAATTTCTTTAAACATCTTCTTCTCCTAAACCATTGAGCCAATCTTAAACAAACTTCACAGGAATGTCAGTTGGGTGATGCTTTACCAACGTTGTTCAAAAAAATTGATTCCATGCAGAACTTTGGTTGCTGTGGCATGAAAAAGGGGAATTTCTGCTATTTTTAAAAAATCTTCTTGTCTGAAACCACTGGTCAGAATTAAAAATAATTTCAAAGGAATGTTGTTTGGGGGCCTCTTTTAAAAAGTTGTTCAAAAAATTTTGATATCTCGGAAAACATGGCCGCCAGACTGCGTTGAACTTTGAACGCGTTTTTGTTTTCATTATATACATGCATGCTAAAATTTATAACTTTACAAACATCTTTTTTTTCCAAACCTCTGGGCCAATTTCAATGAGATATCATGTGAAGCATCCCTAGTTGGAGGGGAGAAAGATTTGTCAAAAAAAAAATTAGTCATGTAGCCAAGATGGCTGCCATGGCCATATTTGGTAAAAAACTTAAAAAAGTCAGATTTCAAAATAATTGCACATGAATGTTCTTTGGGGCCCTTCTATAAAGATTGTTAAAATTTATTAGATATCGCGAAAAACGTTGCTGCCAGGGTGTGTTGAACTTTGAACGCGTTTTTGTTTTCACTATATACATATATGGTAAAATTCATAACTTAACAACCATCTCTTTTTCTCAAACCTCTGGGCCAATTTCAATGAGATATCACATGAAGAATCCCTAGTTGGAGGGAATAAAGATTTGTCAAAAAAAAATCAGTCATGTGATCAGAATGTTTGCCATGCCCATATTTGGTAAAATCCATGAAAAAATCTTCTTGTCAAAAACCACCGGTCAGTTTTCAAAATAATTTCACAGGAATGTTCTTTGGGGGCCCTTTTATAAAGATTGTTAAAAGAATTAGATGTCTTGAAAATTTCCACTATATTCATGTATGATAGAATTTCTAACAAAGTACATCAATATCAATTTGGATGTCCAAATATGCCAAAATGACAACAATTAAATGGCAACAATAGATCGTACTGGACAAAAGTGCAGGCTGATCTTCAGGCTGATCTTCATACATACAGTCTGTAAAAGTAAAATATTCAGTTTCCGCATTGTAAGAATTATGTACCATTTTAATGTCCCACATCAAGCATAAAGTGTAAAACTTATAAAATGGGAATTAAAAAAAAGGTAAATGCATAGAAGCACAAGAAACTGTGTAAAAATTAAAAGCAATGTTTCTAACTATTCTTCAAATAGGTGGTAATCTCAGGTGAGCGGTTTAAGGGTCATTATGGCCCTCTTGTTAACATATGCAAATTGCAATCAAAATCATCTAACAGTACAGGACAGAAACCATTGTGTAAAATGGTAAAGGGCTGATTTCTCCTTTTGTATCATATGATTTTTAATTCTGCTTTTACAATATAATCTCTCTAAATAAGAAAGAATTGCCTTATTATCAGGAAAATCACTTGTTTGTCAGTCTGAGCATGGAAAAACTCTCCAAGTATGAGAGCAGGGCTTGTATTCTTAAAACATACTTAGTATGATGTCTTGCTTAAACTCAAAATCATTGCTTAACTTTAGATATAATTATAGGCATTAAGGTTAAGTTGTGATCAAGAAATAGACTCTTATTTAACTATTTTGCTCAAATTTAAGTTTAAGCAATGATTTTGAGTCAATCTTAACGCTACCTGAAGTGACATGTTAGATGCTAAAAAATGTGAAGCCTAGAACAAGGCTCATCTAGCTAACTTTACTAAGTATGATAACTGTACTTAAGCATAAATAAAGATTTAACTCTTTACCAAACACCAAATTTTCGACTGTCCCAAATTGAAAGAGTTCGCAGACGCTATTTCAAAATGTGATAAATTTGAAAAATAATCTTCTGATAGAGCAGAAAACATTGTGGAAAAGGATAAATTGCTTGTTTAGAGCAGTTTCTCCTTTTCCCACAATGTTTTCCAGAGTTGTCTGCAACAAACTGGTCAAAATGTGGTCATTGTTTGGTAATGGGTTAAGTTAGAGTATGAAGTAGTAAAATTTTGAGATCACAGGGTCTGATTGAGGGAAATGACCCCTAATAATCAACCATTTTCCAATATTTCTATACATAAAATGACTTTAAAAGCTATAAGATATTAAACAGTCAACATACAATGATCATATTGACACATTATCACGCATCACGTTATGGTGGAAATTGTTGTTATCATTCCCCTTTGTTTTCAATTTTTCATGAGTTGTCTTTCCTGAATACTGATAAAATTGATTTTCCCCTGTTTTCTTTGGTAAAGTTTGATTTCTTTTTGAAATCTTTATCAGAACCAAGTAACACATCTTTCTACCAAGAGTTTTTTCTCTCTCAAAAATCAAACAGGTTTATCATTATGACAGAAAGATTAGATTTCCCATAGGCTTCAATGTTAAATTTCTAATTGATTATCTCCCCTAGTTGAGTTTGTAATGGAAAGATTTCTTGGTAAAACCTTTTCGTATGTGAAGATCTTCAATGTGACAAAATTTCATAAAGTTGCTACCATTCAGTATTGAGATATGCAACATTCTTATCAGGGGCCGTATACCTTAAAGATCAGTTAAAGTTTATTTTATAAACAAATAATTCATAATGCTCATGCTGATTTAAGGGTACCCTCTTCACCTAATAGTTGGGCCTTGAAATCACATGGCCCCTCCTTTGTGGACTCATGGTAACAGCATTTGATAGATATCATGATAGATAGTTTCAAGGTTGACTTACTGAGAGCTGATTGTTCTTCCTGTCTTGACTAGCCAAAAGGTGCAGTAAAGTTTGTGGTCTCCCATCATTGTGACATTTACCCAATATGAAATAGACGAAACAACTTCGTTGTCCCAGCATATTCTAGAACAGGGTCGCTACATTTAATACTAAATTCAAACCCTACTCTGCAATGTCTGATTATTTCAATAACATTTTCTTCCCCAGATGTATTCCACTATGGAATAAATTACCAGCAATAGTGGCTGAGGCCCCCTCTTTGGCATCCTTTAAGAGTGGGATTTCAACCCTGTCTTTCTAAAGTAGCCATTCTCCTCCGGCTGTGAGTAGCTCTGTGTGATGAGCTAGAGCACATCAGCAGGGTTTAACACCCTAGTACTGCCACAGAAGCTGGATTGGTCTTGCTCTGATGGTGCGAATTTAAAGCAGCCTGGAAAACTTTTCTATTTTTCTTTTTCTTTTACTATTGGCAAGATTATCTTGTCTTCTATTCTTCTAACTTTCACTTTGTCTTTATTTGTCTTTAATCTTTTTCTTAAACGCACAGTTGTGAAATAGCCAAATAAGACAGAACAACATATCAACGTAGAAGTAGAAGAAGAAATAACTTGTAGATATTTGTTAACTACATACCTTGACACAATCTTGCCAATATTCATTTTTATTTGCTTAAACCTAAGCAAGAAATCTAGCAATTTGTGGCAGGAAAAGTGGATTTTTAGTAAAAAAAACAAAACTTTAAATAACATTCCCTGCTGGAAAACACTTGCTACATTTGATAATCAGTGATAGCAATAAATATTTTGTGAGAATGTGCAAATATCCCCCAATAACTTTCTGGGCCAAACAATTGAAGCCTTCAAGTTTTTTTATCCAAGAAAAAAATACAACAGTGACCAAAAGAACATGACTGAAGTGATATTTAATTATGTCAGTGGTATTAACATGGATTATTTTTGTTTTGTTTTTGCCATTATAATTATGCCTCCAGGCTCCATTAAGAATCTAATTTGGGATTTAATATATGGTTGTTTTAGCATGAAGTAAACTTGAGTGGCTTTTTTGCCTCGCAGGTAAGACATATCCCCCAACCTAAAATGAGAGACATGCCTTCTATACATATCCATTGAACACAGATCAATGAAGTTATCATCATTTTTCATGTTTGGTCTCTGATTCTTCAAGGTCAAAAGGTGAAGTCATGTTGTATTAAAGTTAAGCCTGAGATCTTGATTTCAAAAAGAAAAATAAAGTTTATCTTCTCAATAATGGGTTTGGTGTTCCCTCACAATGTGGCTGTCTGAAAGTTATAACATTCATTGACTACATTATTTTTGATATTTTTGTTGTACCTTCTCCCTTTGGATAGAGATAAACCAAATTGATGAATACTAGGCACCAACATGGTCATTGATAAAACTGTATCCTTATCAAATGTTGTCCATTTCGAGGAACCTTGGAGTGCCCTTGTTTAAATACTTCAAAGGATACTGACTTGAAATGATCCATATAGAGTTGAATTGTGCATAATAACGATTAATGGTAACCAAATAGAGCAAAATGATCCATATAGAGTTGAATTGTGCATAATAACGATTCATTGTAACCAAATAGAGCAAAATGATCCATATGTAGTTGAATTATGCATAATAACGATTAATTGAAACCAAAAAGAGCAAAATGATCCATATATAGTTGAATTGTGCATAATAAGGATTAATGGTAACCAAATAGAGCAAAATGATCCATATAGAGTTGAATTGTGCATAATAACGATTCATTGTAACCAAATAGAGCAAAATGATCCATATAGAGTTGAATTGTGCATAATAACGATTAATGGTAACCAAATAGAGCAAAATGATCCATATAGAGTTGAATTGTGCATAATAAGGATTAATGGTAACCAAATAGAGCAAAATGATCCATATATAGTTGAATTGTGCATAATAACGATTAATGGTAACCAAATAGAGCAAAATGATCCATATATAGTTGAATTGTGCATAATAAGGATTAATGGTAACCAAATAGAGCAAAATGATCCATATATAGTTGAGTTGTGCATAATAACGATTGATGGTAACCAAATAGAGCAAAATGATCCATATATAGTTGAATTGTGCAAAATAAGGATTAATTGTAACCAAATAGAGCAAAAGCAACAGGCTTTCTTGGTCAGGATGAAAAATAAAGACCCAATGAGACTCAATAAAATATGCAATGTTAATTGTTTATGAGAAGGATTTTCTAAAATAGCTACTTTATCATGAATTCAGTGCAACACTTCAGTAAATGCTTAATACTTGTGATGGATTTCTATAGTCTTTCATTATTTCATCAAAATGTAGATGGGGTTTCAATACAAATTGTTTGTAGTTGGTTTTCGAGTCTCTATAAATCCAGCACCCTTGTGTAAAGGCCTAATTGAGACTGTCAAGTGGTGAGGGAAGTAAGAACAAAACAGCGCTTTTCACTAATGAGAGTGCTCTAAGTGGGTCCATTAAACAGTCCAGTACTACACTTGAAGAGAAGTAAAGGATCATCAAAGGGGTACTGAGACATCAAAAGTGAGTGTGCAAGAAGGTTGTTTGTGTTTTTTAATCAGACTTATAGGAAAAGTGTTAAACCAAAATAGGACGATCCAAGAAAAAATGTTGTCAGCAATTTTTCTTTCCAAACCTTGCCCATTTGATTTGCCTAGAAAGAATGAGTTGCACCGGTCAATTTAGCCTGTTCCATCAATAATGTCTTGATATTGCCAACTTGTTTCCTCTCTCATTAGATATACATACAAATGAACTTCTTTAAACAATTTAGAAACCATAATAAACAATGATTAAGTTTTAAGAAATTCATAATTCTTGGGCTCAGATACACATGATAATGAATTTTGATGCATACAATTATCATAGGCGTAGGAGCGTTTTCAACATTGGGGGGGCCAACTTCAGATGAAGACCGGTCTAAGAATAAATGTTCCTAAACTTTTTAATGATTCTTCATGCATTTACAAATTCAATAACATTATGAGAATTAAAAGAAAGCGTATGAAAATGTGTATCTTTAATAATAAAAGAAAAAAATAAAAAAAATAAAAAAGGGATATGCCAGGTCTCGATCTCACGCGGAAATCAATTGTATTGATTTAAACAAAAAGTAGCAGCGACCAGACTGTCACAGCCACGGACTCATCTACTATGATCATGAGAATAAATTATTCTTCAAGCTTTAGCTAACAATTGAAGACAATATTGAGTCTGACTCCTTAGAACAAATTCTATTACACCATTGTTTTTGTCAATCAATACTTCCCGGGTATTTTTGTGAGATGAGTTTTCATTGGATAAACCCGATGTGTTCAGATTGTCATTTGCGATGATGACGTCAAAAAGATTTTGGTTATTGTTCGTTACAGAAGGCGAATTGGAATAAGATAAAGCACAAAAATACACATTTATTTTTATTCTGCTGTTAAATTTCGTTTCTTTTCTTTTTCTTTTCAAATATCTTCATTTGCCATTGTGAATATTGGGGGGGCCAAAGTATAGTCTGGCCCTCCCGGTCTTGATATTTGGGGGCCGGGCCCCCCCTGGCCCCCCCGGCTCCTACGCCTATGAATTATATGTTAGTAAAGACAAGTATGGGTCTTCCTTAAAATGGTGACATACTTTTAATACTTCTAATCATTTTCTTAGATCAATTAACGAACAGCTCTATTGCAGTATTCTATTGGCAACTATATAATTCATGTACCAAACAAGGTCAGTCTTAAAATAGTACATAGATCACATGTTAAAACAAAGGGAGGAGGCCAGTTCTGATGTACCTCATCAATTTGGGATTTCCCACTTTAATATAAAACTTTTGGTGTTAATAAACAGGTATTGGACTTAATTGAGTTTGTATTAAACTAAACTTAAAACTCTGTCTATTTTAATCAATACAGGTGAGTGGCATATGAACTAAATTTTAAGACAAACAATATGCCAACAATTTAGTATCATTCTCTGTCTTTGAACACATATTAATACAAATTTCTGAGAAGCTTCCCAATTATCCCATACTTTCTAGGGAAATTTCCTATCATTACTATTGAAATCATTAAAAACAAGAAACAAACTCATTGATTCTTTGATTTGAGGTGTCATCAATGACCTAGTGATTAGATTACTATGCTCTCAACAAATGATTTCAAAAGAAAAAGAGAGTGGTAGATATGGATTTTTGCAAAAGGTAGTATTAAGGCTAACCAGCAATACCAATGGTTCGGTCCAGTATTACCTATTCTTGTGGGTGATTAAGCTTGGAGCCTTACTTAATAAATTAAGACCTGGGTATTACTATATAGCTGAAGTACTGTAGGATTGGTGCAAAAGTCTTCTCAATCAAGCGTGCCGGTTTGTTCATATTTTAACCCCTAATTTATACACGGCCCATGCATTGTTTGACACAGGCATAACAATTAATAGATTGATTATGTGATTCTGGAGATATTGGCAGGTGTGTAGTATGTCATATCTGTCGAATAACAAGTCTGATTTTGTCATAAAATCTTACAATCAGTCCAGTACAACCAAAATTGGTCCAAAACTGACAAAACCAGCATTTTCCTGAAGCATACTTGTAATCCTTGGTCCAGGGTTGGAGCCGGCTGGTCCGGCTGGTTGCAGTAGTGTCCTTTACCAAGACACTTCACAATCCTAGGCTAGTACTATTGAATACCTGGACAGCAGCTGTGATATAACTAATCAAAGCACTGATAGTGCTGTAAGCAAGGAGCTTTAGTGAGTTGTGAGCAGCAATATAGTAATCAAAATCATTTGAAAGCTTGACCATGAGCAAATTACTTGTTCGTAAATTTTTAAGTCATAAAAGGGGAAATTTCAGGCTTTTTTCATTAACTCTCCGGCTTTTCCGGTCGATGGCGTCAGCCATGATAGCTATAGCCTTCAAGACCAGAAATCTGGACTAAGAAGGAACATGACCTTTGTCTTGGCGTCAAATTATAACCAACTATTTCCCATCTTCCGAGTCTCTTTGAAGTTACGACGGTCAGATGTTTTTTACTTTTTTTTTTACCTAACCTGAGCACAAAGTGCTCAAGGTGAGCTTTTCTGATTGCCCAATGTCCGTCGTGCGTCGTGCGCCGTCAACAATTTCTTCAAACATCTTCTCCTAAACCATTGAGCCAATCTTAACCAAACTTCACAGAAATGTCCATTGGGTGATGCTCTACCAAAGTTGTTCAAAGAAATTGATTCCATGCAGAACTTTGGTTGCCGTGGCATGAAAAAGGGGGAATTTCTGCAATTTTTAAAAAATCTTCTTGTCTGAAACCACTGGTCAGAATTCAAAATAATTTCACAGGAATGTTCTTTGGGGGCCTCTTTTTAAAAGTTGTTCAAAGAATTTTGATATCTCGAAAAACATGGCCACCAGGCTGCGTTGAACTTTGAACGCGTTTTTGTTTTCACTATATACATGAATGCTAAAATTTATAACTTTACAAACATCTTTTTTTTCCAAACCTCTGGGCCAATTTAATGAGATATCATGTGAAGCATCCCTAGTTGGAGGGAATAAAGATTTGTCAAAAAAAAATAGTCATGTGACCAAAATGGCTGCCATGCCCATATTTGGTAAAAACCTTAAAAAATCTTCTTGTCACAAACCACTGGTCAGATTTCAAAATAATTTCACAGGAATGTTTTTTAGGGCCACTTCTATAATGGTTGCTAAATATTTTGAGATATCTTGAAAAACATGGCCGCTAGGGTGCATTGAACTTTGAACGCGTTTTTGGTTTAACTATATACATGTATGCTAAAATTTATAACTTTACAAACATCTTTTTTTTCCAAACCTCTGGGCCAATTTCAATGAGATATCATGTGAATCATCCCTAGTTGGAGGTGAGAAAGGTTTGTCAAAAAAAAGAATTATTCATGTGACCAAAATGGCTGCCATGCCCATATATGGTAAAACCTTAAAAAAATCTTCTTGTCACAAACCACTGCTCAGATTTCAAAATAATTTCACAGGAATGTTCTTTGGGGGCCTCCTTTTAAAAGTTGTTCAAAGAATTTTGATATCTCGGAAAACATGGCCGCCAGACTGCGTTGAACTTTGAACGCGTTTTTGTTTTCACTATATACATGTATGGTAAATTTCATAACTTAACAACCATCTCTTTTTCCTTCATCTCAGGGCCAATTCTAATGAGATATCATATGAAGCATTTTTTGTTGAGGGGAATAGATTTGTCAAAAAAAATCAGACATTTGACCAGAATAGTTGCCATGCCCATATTTGGTAAAACCATGAAAAAATCTTCTTGTCAAAAACCACTGATCAGAATTCAAAATGATTTCACAGGAATGTTCTTTGGGGGCCATTCTATAAAGCCTGTTTAAATTTCTTTAGATATCTCTAAAAACATGGCCGCCAGGGTGCGTTGAACTTTGAATGTGTTTTTGTTTTCACTATGTACATGTATGGTAAAATTTATAACTTAATTAATAAACATATTTCATAAAAAAATGAATTTTTATATCTCAAAAAACATGGCCACCATGGTGCGTTGAAATTTGAACCTGTTTGCATTTCCACTATATACTTGTATGGTAGAATTTTTAACATTATACATCAATATCAATTTCGATGTCCAAATATGCCAAAATGATTACCACAAAATGGCAACATTAGATCATACTGGACAAAAGTGCAGGCTGATCTTTGTACATACAATCTGTAAAAGTAAAATATTCAGTTTCCACATTGTAAGAATTATGTACCATTTTAATGTCCCACATCAAGCATACAGTGTCCAACTTGTAAAATGGGAATAAAAAAAGGTCAATGCATATAGAAGCACAAGAAACTCTGTGTAAAAGTTAAAAGCAATGTTTCTAACTATTCTTCAAATAGGTGGTAATCTCAGGTGAGTGGTTATAGGGCCATCATGGCCCTCTTGTTTGTTAGACTGAGAAGATGGTATTTAAGCCATTCTTTAGGTAGACCAAGATTAAATGTTGACTGGAGAATATTTAGGATTTTATACATATGAACTTGGGTGCATTAAATAGTTTTTATTATTTGACAATCTAACAGAATCAACTCTGCCGGTGTTTAATGTCAACTTCTTTAAAAGAAGAGCGAAAGCCATCATTAAACTTTGGAAAGCAATTAAAGTCATTAAAGTCTTATCTTAAATATGGTAACAGTTGTTAAGACTGGCAAATGGCTAAATGATGTACACTGGTATGTGTCACCTTCAACAAACTTAACAATCAACAGATAATGAAATGAATAATTGTGAAATACGATTATCCTATGTCGGAAATGACACTTGATAAACTAGCTGGTTCCCGATCTGTTTTGAAAGAACTGCAAGTATGGGAACCATCGATGTTTTTTGGCATTACATAGAAAACAAACCAATATTGACTTGAAATCAGCGACCTCGTATTAAACAAACTTCACATGCTCGCGGAATTATAGACTATAGAAAGTCGTCGCAAATATAATCGGCCTTCTCTTTGGTAAAAAGACTATCAACATCCTGTTATCATCAATGACCCGGGAGCATCATTTCTTTATATAGATTTATCGGGAACACCAAGATAGCGGGTATTATCATGAGATGACCCTGTGATACGAACTCAGGATAAGAAAATTGAGCCATTCTGATGTCATTTAGCCTGCATGCAATGAAGCCATGATGGTTCATGGTTTCGCTTTATTATAGCTGTATAGATAAAAAATATCAACTTTTTCTCTTCTTCGATACTCTAATTTTCTTAAATGGCCAAGGTTCGCCAAGATTTTAGCAAGCATAGCGTAAATGATAGGCGGTGATAGCTGCACTGTTTTCTTGGATCAAGCTAAATTTAGAAACCAAACTACGATGTGGGTGTGGTTTGCATACCATATAATGTATCCTTTAGAGCCAAATAACATAAAAGTATACAGAATTTAGAGGAGCGTAAGAATCTATCTCATTTAAATGTATGGTCTAGGCGTTCAGTGATTTTGAGAGTGCGGTACAAAAGCAAGTACGCTTCACTCCTTGCTAAAAATGTATCTGAAAGCATTTAACCCTAAACAGTCATGTAAGCATTAATGAAAATTTTAGCAAGTCAAAATCAACTTGCCCTCAAATTTATCTGAATCCCTGATACATCAGGTAGGACCCTCATATCCCATATCTTAGTGCTCCCAAATACCCTCATTCTATTAAAAAGGATTCCTCTGTGACCTAGTGGTAAAGAGAACAGACCATATAATATCACATGACAGCTCTATATAGTTCAAATTATTGTAGCAGTCAAAAGGATTTTTTATAAAGTTTGCTCTTGGCTGACCTGATGAATGCTGATGGCCTAACTCGGCTCATCTAGCCCTTTAAGCCCTTTTAGCTTGGAGACTGGCTCCATGGTTAGTGACCAGGACATAGCAATATAACAGAAAAAATCCTGACACAATGCCTAACAAACCATCTCATCCATGGTTATATTATGGGTATTTCGGGTGAACAAGACTTAGTGTTGTCACATTTGTATTTTTGGTAACAAAATGTCGTCACATGGACTTTTGATGGTGAACAAAAGTTTCTAAGGGAGTTTTGTTGATAAGCAAATGCCTTAGCATGAATACTTTGTTTGTGAAAATTATGTTTGCATGGACATTTTCTTGATATTTTGTTGTTGAAAATTTTGTTTGCATGGACATTTTGTTGGTGAAAATTGTGTTTGCATGGACATTTTGTTGGTGAAAGTTGTGTTTGCATGGACATTTTGTTGGTGAAAATTGTGTTTGCATGGACATTTTGTTGGTGAAAATTGTGTTTGCATGGATATTCTGTTGGTGAAAATTGTGTTTGCATGGACATTTTGTTGGTGAGCAAGTATGTTCAGATAGATAAATTGTTAGTAAGCAAGTATGTTTAATGGATATTTTGTTGGTGAGAACGTATGTTCCAATAGATAAATTGTTGGTGCGCAAGTATGTTCCAATAGATAAATTGTTGGTGAGCAAGTACGTTTAATCGATAGTTTATTAATGAGCAAGTATGTTTAATGGATAGTTTATTGATGACAATGTATGTTTAATGTTTATTTCATTAATAAGCAAGTATGTTTGCATTTGTATTTTGTTGAAGAGCCAGTATGTTTGCATAGATTTTTTTTGCAGTAATTGGGTTTAATTTTTTTCAATTAGACACTGTTTCCTGTTTTTGAAAAGTAAGACAATCCAAAAAGTAATGTGACAGCGTAATTTTCTAATGAGACATGGTACTTCACTATTCTGATAGATGATGAATTGTTTTATGAATGATAAAAAACATGCATTTTACCTTGAATATTTGCATCTTCAGCATAAACAAGTGTTATTACTACTAATTAAGATGCTGAACAAAGATTTAAGGATGAACAAGATAGTTTTTTCGAACTTAATAGCCAAATATATATAAAGAAAAATGAATTAAGTAAATAGATTTTATTCACAATTAAAGAGGTTTTCACAGCCTTTCTGTACTTACTGCAATGAACCCCAAGCAAAAATGGGAGTACTCTCTGATCTTCTCATCTTTACAAAACTTTCAAACATACAGAAATGAATAACTGCCAAATCAATAATTGCTATATGACTGCTTCAATTGAATTAGTTTTGAATTGATGTTCCACAAGATGCTTTGGGTTCCAGTTAAAAGTTTCTTTGGTCATGAAAAAGCCTTGTCCAGATGATCTAGTTGTAGATGTTTCACTCTATCTTGAGGCAGTCTATATCAAAAACTGTTAGAATGAATATTAATATTTGCTGTGCATTTTGGGAAATCTTAGGATTGCATGAAAGGTGAAGGAGTTGAAATTACAAATAAAAACAGGTACATTTTCTTATAAATCCATTTCATTTTAATGAAGTTTATTCCTGTTTAATCCATTTCCTGGTACACAGAATAGTTGTGAGTGTTTTATGGCTTCACTGTACATCATTGGTTGCAACTTAATGTTTGAATCATTGCTTGGATTGTGCTTGAAGATCTGTTTCCTGGTTGGCATTGACATTTTATAAATCAATAAATCCAGGTAGATTGGATGTTTTGAAAATCTTTCTGAATCAGTTGGCTCTAACATCTTACTCTAAACTCTGTAAACTTGAAGTTTTCTCTGGAAGTTCTACACATAAATAACAAGTCTGCAACTGAGCAAGAAAGATCATTCAAAAATGATATAGAATACATAGAATTGTCATGTTTTTGATCTTTCGCAATATCAAGGTGCAATTTCACAAAAAGCTGCATACATGTATGCAACAATTATTTATTTTGATGCTTCAACTTCAATTCTTTTCACTGCATTAAACCACACATACCATCACACTTAACCAGTTAAACAGGCTTGAAAGGTTAATTCTGTGGATATGTTAGTTCAAGCAGTTACTCAACAGATCTAACACATTGCATTTTTTGTTCATTAAATTTAATACTGATTGACTATAGACAAATGTGGCCTTCTTCTGTCTTCAAAAGGGTTGGGACATTTAGATATTAAAGGGCAATGTATCAACATCAGTTCTGCTAGCTCCTGTTTTACTCTTTAAGCTTCCTTTTTTTCTTAAACTGTATAGCAGCATGATCCAACCTGAAGAAAAGTTTCTATTTTAAGCAATTATACCCTTTTTGCACTTAAAATTTCTTGGTTAAAGTTTTGTGTGCAACTTCATTTCTCAGAAACAAGAAAATGTTCACTGCCTTACCTCTCCAACATTTTGTCTGTGAAACCTTGTGTCTATTGGACTGCTATAAGACTTATTACATTATCAAACCTTGAGCTGATAAAGAGAATTTAGGCCAAGTTTGTCTGGTTTTGACTGATGTATCACTTATTTTTGTGACATGCTTTTAAATTGTAAAATGTAGCCATCCTCTGTCAGCTCTTAGTCATGAAAAATGTGTGTTTTGCCTTGACCATTTTACCAGTAAGTTAGCCTGGGAGGGGGTAAAATGTCTAAGTTAATGATGATGGAGGTATGGAGATGTAAAGGTCAGTAGTCACTAGCCACTTAAAGGGACTATACCACAGGTTGTAGTTTTAATACCAGACATTAAAAGTGCGGTTTAACAATTCTTATCCCTAAACAAAAGACCATTTCATATGTTTGAGTAGCCGAGCAACTGATTTTCATTAGAAAGAAGTGGAACAAGCTTCCTTGCCTTCCTGTGCTGGAATTGAAAATGTGCTGATTTGCCATAACAGAAATAAGTAAACATATTTGTAAGCAATATCAATGGGGGGAATCAATGAATATGCAAGACCCACATGATGGTGATATCTACAAATACCACCACCCACATGTTGCTAATTCTAAGTTAAAGCCAGAATACCGCTCATTTACATAAAGAAGTGAGTATGTTCTAGAAAAAATTGACAATTATCACAAAATACTTTTAACTCCCTTTTAAACAGTAATTAAGATGGAAATATGTTCACAAGATGCTTTTAAAAGTGTTATGAAGATAAAGTGTGTTAACAATTAACAATAAAACGAGATCAGCCGAGAATGCTAGAGTGAATTTCATAAAACTCTGGGACTATGAAAACAGAGAAATTCTCCATTTTAAATATTCCTGCTGTTGTTGTTTTTGTTGGATAAATAATTTTATGCGTATCACATGAGTTTTTTAATCAGATGCTTGACACTTAGTTGAGTGCTCATCGCTATTTTTAGACATTACTGGAACGTAAACAATGAAGTCAAATTGTGTGCTACACAATTCATGAAAATAGCACTTTGAATTAAGTGTTTGTAATTAATATTGCAGACATTTACATATGATATTGTGATGTTTGGCTGTTTCAACATATTGTTTCAAAAACGATAATAGATTATTAAGGACGTTCTCGGTAGTTTTTTCTGCGCACTTCATTTGCTCAGCCAAGTGAGACAATAATCTGTTACGAAAGAGGTACTTGCATAGTGCGCGGATAAATGTTCTTATTCGGATGAAGTTTACTGTATGCAGTTTTTTTCAAAGAATACTCATATTATCCAAAAATCAATTAATGGTTATGAAAGATATATATTTCTCATGTATATTAGCACCCAGCTTCTATTTTTCAAGTTTAAAGTTATATCAGTCCTTTTTATAAATGTTTTCTAAATACGGTTACTATAGAAACTGTAATTTTACAGTAAAAACTAACTCATCAACATATACTTTTTTTGCATTTTTTGTTTCAAAGTTAAATTTTACTACACATACTGAAAAATAAGAAAATTCTATGAAAGGAATTTTGAAATGTCTTCATTTTTTTGTAATATAGATGTCGAGTTTCATTGTTTTTTGCCATATACAAAAACTTGAAAAACCGATTTGGATTACAAAAAATGTCCAGATTGTAATAGTTCAAAGTAACATTGAATTATAAAGTATTGAATGTATGAATACAGAATTTTTGTTTTAATTAACCTTCCAGAAATCATTTTATTACCTTTGAAGATGGTATGTTCATTTTGACATTTTTGCCCCAAATGGTTACCATGGAAATTGCCATTTTACAAAAAAACTAACTCGACACCCTGTACTTTTCTTTTCATTTTTGAATTCAAAATAAAATAACATATCAAAAATTAAGAAATTTTCATGAAAGGATTATTTAGTTCTTAAACTGTAGAAAATTTCCTTCACATTATTTTATATTTCTCATCCATCTTCTATTTTTCAAGTTTAAAGTTATTCTAGTCACTTTTATAAATGTTTTTCAAATACGGTTATCATGGAAACAGCCAATTTACAAAAAAAAAAGCTATTTGGCGGCATATATATTTTTTTTGCTATTTTTATTTCAAGATTTACTTTTTCTTCAAAATACTGAAAAATAAGAAAATTCTATGAAAGATATTTTTGATATCTTCATTTTTTGTAATATACATATCAATTTTTATGTTTTTTGGTCTAATAAAAAAATATGACTCACTGATTTCGATCACAAAAACTGTTAAGATTGTTATAATTTAACATACCATTGAATTATAAAGAAGTGATTGTGTGGATAAATGTTTGTTGTGTTTGTAAACCTTCTCTGAATTATTTTATTACTTTTGAAGATAGTATTTGACAGTTTTGCCCCAAATGGTTACCATGGAAACTGTCATTTTACAAAAAACTCGTCCACCTGCAATTTTTTTTTCGATTTGAATTCACAATGAAATTTTAAATAATATATTATAAGATAAGAAAAGTCTTTGATAGAATTATTTTCTTATAAAACTGTAGAAAATGTCTTTAAAGATACTCTCTTTGAGATATGTTTATTTGAGTAAAAAACGTCAAAAAATTGGTATTGACAATCCTTGTCACTAAACTTAAACCAAAGACCATTTTCCATTTCTTTACTAATAAGTTGCTCAAACCCCTTGCTTTTGTTGATTAATGTGAAATGAGCCGTCACGTTTATCTGATCTTCTTTTGAAAGCTGGATTATAAATAAATCAGTGAATTCTTCCTGAGCTTTGCTTCTGTCACTTGACAACTAAAAATGAATTTCATATCATTTACCTCCCTTTAATTTTTAAATTGAAATTGAAATTTCATGAATGAGGTTAGCAAATAAAAATTTCTTTCCAGGAAAACATTCATAATATGAAATTTGATTTGAAATGGCATTTGTTCTGTTAAGATTTTAATCTTATTATTCTGACAATACCTTTTTTTAACCTTCTGGATAGATAAATCTAAACATCCTATGTATAAATTAATGGTACTTATTTTGTTCTGGTTTTATCTTGCTCACCAAATGGCAAATGCCTAGGTGGTGATGGTAAACTGAAAACTACGATTATATCTAATTTAGCAAGAATTAACTTATTAATATTGACTCTGTTTGTTTTACTCCTCATTACCCTTGATGGAAATGATGTATGCGTCCATGCGCATGCGCGGAAATTGAGTTTTTCGAAAGACCCATGTGACGATGCTATCTAAATTCACCACATCTTACTCTTAGTAAAGACGTTGTTTACAAAAAGAACCCGTTTAAACGCCATGCAATTTTAATGTAGAAGATCTTCTTTGTATGGTTACGAGCAAGGTTGGGAAGCTCTCAATAACCTAGTTCTATGTTACTTCAGAAATCTTTGTTGTTCTTTTAATGGTAGAAGCCGATTTACTTCAAATTCTCCATATTTAAGGATATTTCTTAGGAAATAAACTGTGAACACGATTTACTTTATGTTTAGGGTAAATGTGCTATATACCAAATGTTTATAAATTGGGTTTAGAAGTAAACAACCATTCAAACTTGGAATGAGAGGTTTTAGAAACCATTGTTACACGGGTCTTTGGAAAGGTTTACTGGGCATATGCATCCAGTGAAAATGGTTCAGGCGAGGAAGAAAACAAACAGCTAATATGACAAGAAAAATATAAAACCTTCACACTTTCTACATTTGATGTTGAGGCTTCATTCATATTGTCCTTAGTCCATTGAATTTACATACCACTTTTTGAGGGACGGTACTTATCGATACACAAACAGCGGTCTGACCCCATTACTCATTAAACATCCCCCTTCACTGTGTGGACAAATACCTTCTTGGAACTAGGAATGTAGTCCGGATTTACTCGCTTTGTTTTGCTCTATATAAGGATAACTGTTGCCTCATGGGAAATCGTAAAATGTCCAGATGTTCGAGAAATAGACTTTCGTTCAGTCTCTTCACAGAAATAATGATTATAGGAATGGTGGTAAAAAAAGCAGCTGTTTTCCTCGAGATGTTGCCCAAATAAATTTTCAAATGTATCCTCAATCATCTTGCTCTAAACGCACCTTAGTCATTCAGCGCTATCAGCACTTTGATTATTTTTAGTTGTCACATTATGAACCGGCTTTCCCATAGATGAATAGACAGACGCAAAGGCTCACTTTACAATAACTGACAAACACATGGGTTTTTTAACAATTTATAAGTATAGAAGTTGAAAAGGGTATTTGGTGTAGTGACAAGGATTGTTAATATCAACTTTTTAAGGTTTATTACTTCCAAAGCACAAATCTCTGAGAAAGTTTCTTTGAGATACGTGTTGTCATTATATCCTAAGAGAGCACTTTATTTTCATAAGATTTAAATATCAATCTTTGAGATAGTCTCTTTAAATATGTTGATTACTACATCTCTCAGAATGTATCCTTCAAAATGTCAGAGTTTGTCAACAGGAACTTTAAGTAGGCTATTTCTACCAGATTTATCATCCAAAGGCTAGCTTTAAGTGCTTTAAATGCTTGTTGAATTGCAGGAAGCTTACACTATTTAAAAATCAATTTGACTGAGAGAAAAAAAAAGTCTGACAGTTTTTATATTTTCACTATGTCATCATTTTTTTTATAACGGCACCTTTCCATGCTTTTGAGGGTAATTCCTTTTCACCTTATCGTGATAACAAAGTTGCGAAAGAAAACTTTTACTGTTATTTTCCTTTAGATTAAATCCAAGAACATATGGTTCAAAATTGGTCTACTGAGCTATTTTAACTACATGATATCTTTCTTTTCTTCAGTTAGCTTGAAGGCTAAGACTTATTACTGGCACAATGTTGAGAACATTAAGTATCATGAAAGAAATGTTTGTCACACGCAAAGCATTTCTTAATATGTTCAGGAAATAGCCATAGTCTGTCGTGATTAACCCCCTTGGTGCCAAGATTATCACAGAAAATTCCAGTTATCCCCAAGTTTATTTGACATTATTGCAGAAACAAGTCGGTGCTAACTTCAAATTTGCATAACCTTTTAATTTTTAAAGATATCCTCATCAGCTTTTGAGGGGTGCTAGAAGACATGTGGATGCTCACTAAACAACAAGTTTTCTTTCGTTGTATTTATATTTCCCCCTATGTCATATTCAATATCTGGTAAACAATTTTTTCAACAAATATTATAGTGAAACAACTTAGTTAGCAAATATTCTCGAGCCCTACGGGAGGGGTTTTTCGGAGAATGTTTCTCAGCAAATATTGTTCCTGGCTTAATTTCCGAGGGTTCTAACTTCTAAAGTGGCAAAACAAAAATTTCTCTTACTATACAATAGAACATAAATATGAAGCTAGCATTAATCCTGAGTAGAAAACACTTGTAGAAGACTAAGATCGCCATTGATTTGAATTCCTTAAACACTATCTCAACATGCTTGAAAATAAAAAGACAAATGAAATAAAAAAGAAATTTCACTTTAGGGAATACAGTCCTCAAAAAAGTGGTTTGAGTTGGCCAGGGACTCCAAAATTCCTGTTTCTAGGCCACTTCTTCAGCAAAAAGCTGAAAAGATTGCTAGGGAAGTGGGAGTGACTGAAGAATGATCTATTCTTTATGAAAACACATATATCAATCAATTTGATTGATTAAGCATTGTACCTACTGAATTGAATACAGCATGTCATACTTCCAGTTTTTCGTTCTCTGTTATCGTCATACCTAATCTTTATCCTCCAAACATCTATATGTCAAAGTCTCTCCATGTTTGAGAGGTCTCTTCAACTTCTAGATAAAGAAGTTCTGCTGTAATTGGATTACATCCAACTAAAAATTGTTGATATGGTGTCTTAAAATTAACCAGTATGAACAAACTAACACTTCTCATAAGTCTTCTTGAGACAATAATCAAGTACAGTTTTAACAAGATACCTTTAACCAATTACTTATATTGATTTCAATAGTTGATTCATTACTTCTAGTGTTTAGCTCCATTGTCATCAATGTGCCTATGTAACAGACTGGACAATTCAAAATGCTTATGTGTGACTAGTGTTCTGATAAAATGAAACTATCGAGATAAAGACATGTTTAGGATACATATTATGACTTACTCTCTGAGATTTAAACTATGCATAAAGAATTTCAACTGTTTTAAAAGTAATAGAGGAGTACAACAGTTCTACAACATTGGACCAACAGTGTAAAGATTGCTAGACATGTTAGCCAAAAAAAAAGATTTCACAGGGGGGCGTTAATATAACAGCTTTTAAAGCAATTTGGAGGCCAGCTTTGGGCTACGTTTAAAGGTCAGATTGACCCTTAGTTGTTCATGAGAAAATGATCTAAGGAAGATTTGCCATACATCACTATCTCGTGTTCAATTATGCACATGAACAGTGCATTTGTGGCTCAATGCATTATGTCTTTGATTCCCGACTGTGAATCGCTAAACCATTTTCATTATCCTATTCTTGATTAAGAAACTTTAATCTAAAAGTAAATTGGGCAATAGCAGAAGTTAAACACCTGAGAAATAAATACTTCATTTCCATTACAAATGAACATAACTGAACTCATCTTATTTGATTTTGATTGTACCTTGTATGGTGTGGTACCAGGTTCTTGAGTTGTTGTTTAAATGTGTAAAGTGTGAACAAAGATGTGAACAGTGTGGTTTTGGAGTCCAGTAATGAGTTGATAGGATCAAACTCCATTGTAATACAGAGGTCACTAGGTCTTATTGTCCAACTCTCAACCCTATGTGCTACAAACAATGGAGAGCTTAACAGCTGTAAGTCAATTTAAAAGAAAAACAGCAAATAATTGTAAACATTTAGATGTACTACAATGTTCTAGTGTATGGATGATGTAAACTAAATATGTTCAATGTAATTGAAGCATCTTACCCAATTTTCTCACACCGTTGTTCATAAAACATGGCTGTTGTAGCTGAAGTTATAGTAAATAATTTCTTCAGTTGATCTTCCCATTACAACACTTCAGAGTAAGATTATGGGGTCAAGTGTTTTAGTACATAATACTCTCATTTAAATTGAAAAGAAGGCGAGGGGAGGACTTTGTCCTAAGGCTATTATGGATGAATCTGTTATGATGAGTATTCAAATAAGAAAACGCTTGGTATGTGAAAGATGTTAAAGGGACTAACTCAGAGATTTGTGCCCTTGGAGTAATAAACGTTAAAAAATTGATATTTATATTTATTGTCATTAAACCAAAGACCATTTTAAATTTCGTAACATCTATGTTGGTGAAATCCTATGATTTCATTAAGTAATGTGAAGTGACTCTTCAAGCCTGTCAGCGCTTCTATGGGAAAGCCGGTTTATAAATAAAGTCAGGAATTACCCTATTCATTCAATCGCCTTGCTAACGTCACAGAACAATAGTGGTGAAACATTTCCAAAGACCAACATGACGATGGTATCTAAAAATAGCACTAAGTTTAGCTTACAAAATGAACAGGTTTGCAAAATCTGCAATACAAATGATCTACATCTTTTCTGTCATAAACAGGGTTGGGAAGCTGTCAGTAATTTATTGTTAATGCCGGCTGTGATGGTAATAGGGTTTATGTATGAATACTACTTCCACAGTGTGACGGTAATAGGGTTTATGTATGAATACTGCTTCTACAGTGTGACGGTAATAGGGTTTATGTATGAATATATGGTGTACGGAATAGACCGAAATTGTAAATGGCGGTATACCTCCATTTAAAATGGCGGTATACCGCTAATTTTAACGGTATACCCTCAAATTTAGCGGTCAACCGTTAAAAATAAAGGTAAGCCGATAAAATAGCGGTAAGCCGTAGTCTATTTTTAGCTGATTTTACCTGGATTTGTTATATAATCCCGAAATGAGGGTAGACCCTTATCTATTTATAGATCACCCTCTATTTCTCAACAACCAATCAACGCTCTTGTATCATAAGAGGTTTTCATAACTAACGGTAACAACCGAAGCCGAAATACATAATTATTAATTTCTTTTCAAGATGCTATCATACAATTTAAGTACATCTACTTTTGTATACTATCGGTATGTTGAAATCTTTGGCAGCGGATTTTGTTTGTTATTTATTTTTTATTTTCTATTTTTTTAGTTTTTAAGTGTTTTCTTTTTCATTCACCTCATGGTAGTTTTTCTGCCCGAACAAAAATTCGATTAGAAAAAATTAGAAAAAAAAACGATAACAATATTTGGGTCTCTCTTTCTCTAAATACAATGTACAATAAAATAAATTTATTGATGCGAATGTTTTTCCTTAAGAATGATTTCGATGAAAACTCGTTTAGACGCAGTTGCAGCAGACGATTATCATCCGACAATTTCTTTTGTCATTCCGATGTTTTTTTACCGAAATATCAAATTGGATATGTTTAAGTTTCTACGTTTTAAGCGACGTTTTTCAACCAACGTACCTTAATATTTTCCAAAAAAATAATTACATATCACTAGATTGTTGCAGACGACTCTGAAAAACATTGTGGGAGAGGAAGAGATTTCTCCTTTTCCAAACAATATTTTCTACCCTTTCAGAAGATTATTTTCCAATTTAATCACATTTTGACATCACATTTTGACATGTGGTCTGCAAACTCTTTCATTTTGGGACAGTCGAAAATTTTGCATTTGATAAAAGGTTTATTTCATTATTTGTATGGGGGTTTTACATCGCGTCAACAATAGTACATTTAAATGATGGAGGAAGACCCCATACTCAACTTCCCAAAAGAGCTGGTCAAGCCGGGTAGAACCATCGGCACTCCGTGAATGGTCAGCCGGAAGACTGCTCTCATGAAACTTAATTCTAGAACGTTTTGTCCTGTTTCTTTAGCCGTTCAGCTATAAATACGGCATTCGTTTTATCCAAATAAATATATCCAAATGTTACAACCGTCATATGTCTGTGTGTCCATCCGTCCGAGAAAGCACGAAACATATTGATAGTTTATAGAGGGCACTTCACCCAATTCGGTTCATTACTAAAATAAAATTGAAACAAAACTGTCTTTTGGATTCGGATTCTGACAGCATATTGCCAGAATTTGCATTACAAGATAGTTAATTTGTTCCGACCTAATTTACCGTACGCATTGTGAGACGAATGTCCGATCCCTGGTTTTAACATAATTTGTGTCTCAAAAAAAAAGCAAGGACATAATTAACTTAGCTCGTTTGATATAGCATTACATTTCCTATATTCTTAACTAAATCCTCAAGCTTGTCCAGAGGAATGCTTATTAATCAGGGTGGGGTAAGGGAGTTTTTTAGACAAAGAAAGTTAAAACATATTTATCCGTCCGTATGTCTCAGGAAGACTTGGAAGTACGATAGAACGAGAAAATTGGTAATTTCAAATAATTTCCACTGGGATTTTCCATTTATTTTAAATGATATTCACCCATATATCATATATATATTTAAAACTACATACCGTTTAAACAACAATTTAAAAACTACATGTATAGTCAAATCTATGTGCACACGTCTTTCCATATGAGAACTCAACTATTTTCTTCTTTTCCTATAGGGCCGTCTAGTCACTCTACGGTGTTAAACACATTGTCAACAAATAATTCGGGCATATTACAGATTTCCCCACACTACTATATTGGGGCTCAAACGTGCTTCGCTAAAGAAATGTGCACTTTCTCAGTAGTACAGATGGGGATCGAACACGTGCCCTATATGGACAACCCTTACAACATTAACTACTGGGTCCCACGGAAATCCCCGTACACTAGCTTGTCTAACTCTTAATCTTCGTTTATTCTAAAATGTGCTTATTTCAAACATAAAAGACGGTCAAAACGAGTGTTTGCTACTTTTCTATCAACAGTTTCGGAAATATATAGCTATAATGATTTAAAACATGAATAAAGAAAACTTTAGCTAGTTATACAGATCGCATAGAAGAAACTTGAACATTCTCGGTTATTCTTGGTTTACATGTAGCTATCCGTAGCTTACACCACTCTCAAAATGAATGATAAGCAGCATCAAGTCAAGATTTACATGAAGCCATCCGTGACTATACCATCCCTCAATATGAATAATATACAGAGGTACACTCTAGGTCATGCAAGGTAGTATAGAGTATGAGACATGTCAGGGTAGTATGGAGTATGAGACATGTCAGGGTAGTATGAGGCATGTCAGAGGAGTATGGAGTATGAAACATGACAGAATAGTATGGAATATGTGTCACAAGGAAGAATGGAATATGTGACACGACAGGGTAGTATGGAGTTTGTGTCACGACAGGGATGTATGGAGTATAAGACATGTCAGCATAGTATGGAGTATGAGATATGTCAGCGTAGTATAGAGGATGAGACATGTCAGCGTAGTATGGAGGATGTGACATGCCAGGGTAGTGTGGAGTTTGAGACATGACAGGGTAGTATGGAGTATGAGACATGTCAGCGTAGTATGGAGGATGTGACATGTCAGGATAGAATGGAGTTTGAGACATGCCAGCGTAGTATGGAGGATGTGACACCTCAGAGTAGTATAGAGTATGAGACATGTCAGGGTAGTATGGAGTATGAGAAATGCAAGCGTAGTATGGAGGATGTGACACCACAGGGTAGTATAGAGTATAAGACATGTCAGGGTTACATGGAGTATGTGATATGTCAAGGTAGTATTGACTATGAGACTTTTCAGGGAAGTATTGACTATGAGACATGTCATCGAAGTATAGGTATGTGACTTGTCAGGGTAGTAAGAGACATGTCAGGGTAGTTTGGAGTATGAGACATGACATGGTAGCATGAAGTATGAGGCAAGTCAGGGTAGTAAGGAGTATGTGACATGTCGGGGTAGAAAGAAGATTATGACATGACAGGGTAGTATGGAGTATGTGATACAACAGGGTAGTATTATGTATCTGACATGTCAAGGTAGTATGGAGTATGAGACATGTCAGGGTAGTAAAGAAAACATGACATGATAGGGTAGTATGGAATATGTGTCACGACAGGGAAGTATGGAGTATGAGACATGTCAGCGTAGTATGGGGTATGTGACACGACAGGGTAGTATGGAGTATGTGACACAACAGGGTAGTATGGAGTTTATGTCACGGCAGGGAAGTATGGAGTACAAAACATGTCAGCATAGTATGGAGACATGTCAGTGAAGTATGGACTATGAGACATGTCAGGGAAGTATTGACTTTGAGACATGTCAGAATAATATTGACTATGAGACATGACTGAGTTGTCAGGAGTATGTGACATGTCAGGGTAGTTTCGAGTATGAGGCATGTCAGGGTAGTAAGAAGTATGTAACATGTCAGGGTAGTAAGGAGAACATGACATGACAGGGTTGTATGGGGTATGTGACACGACAGTTTATTTGGAGTATCTGACATGTCAGGATAGTATGGAGTATGTGACATGTCAGGGTAGTAAGGAAAACATGACATGTCAGGGAAGTATGGCGTATGTGACATGTCACCAAAGTATGGAGTATGAGACATGCCAGAGTAGTATGGATTATGTGACACAACAGGGTAGTATGAAGTATGAGACATGTTGGGGTAGTATGTAGTATGTGACGTGTCACCAAAGCATGGAGTATGAGACATGACAGGGTAGTATGGAGTATGACACATGACAGGGCAGTATGGAGTATGAAACATGACAGGGTAGTATGAGACATGACAGGGTAGTATGGAGTATGTGACATGTCATCAAAGTATGGAGTGTGAGACATGCAAGAGTACTATGGATTATGAGACATGACTGGGTA
Source organism: Cerastoderma edule (assembly GCA_947846245.1). Lineage (NCBI taxonomy): Eukaryota > Metazoa > Mollusca > Bivalvia > Cardiida > Cardiidae > Cerastoderma > Cerastoderma edule. The sequence continues at coordinate 2,458,417 of OX401404.1, forward strand.
GTATGGAGTATGAGACTTGTCAAGGAAGTAAGGAGAACATGACATGGTAGTATGGAGTTTGGAACATGTCAGGGTAGTATGGAGTTTGGGACATGTCAGGGGAGTATGAAGTATGAGGCATGTCAGGGTAGTACAGTGTATGAGACATGTCAGTTTAGTATGGAGTTTGGGACATGTCAGGGTAGTATGGAGTATGAGACATGACAGGGTAGCATGGAGTATGTGAGATGTTTGGGTAGGATGAAGTTGTAGACATGACAGGGTAGTATGGAGTATGTGGCATCACACGGTAGTATGGAGTATGAGACATGTCAAGACAAGGCATTGTATCAGTGAGTATGTGACATTACATTGCAGTAGTGTGTTTTTGACTCGATGTTGTAAAAGTGAGTATGTGACATAACATTGTAATAGGGAGTATGTGACATGACAATATAATAGTATGTTTTTTGTAATGGTAGGAAATATGATTGTCAACTATATTTGATGCCACTGCATTTCGTCGAGCAATGATCTGATATGACATTCCCTCCCATACATCATCTCATACTGTCTGATCTCAGACTGGACTTTCTGCTTTTTAAGGATTCTCTTTTAGCAGCTGGTGTGGGATGTGTCAGTCTAGATTAGCTTGTATACTTGTCGCCTTAGATCTTTCGACAAGAGCTAAGGCTTTTAAATAATACTTTTCCTTAACCGAAACAGCATTTTACAGTCTTAAATGTATGTGTTACAATAATTGTAAAAAGACAAAAAGAGCTGTTCAAAGGTATTTTAAGTGAAACAGGTTAAGGCGGCTGGTAAAGTGCAAAAGAAACAATCACACAATCCTATAAAAATTTTGTCAAGCTTTTTTAATTCAACTTGATGGACAAATTGCTCATTCCCAAAATCTTCATAAGTATATATCATGTTCCTCATATCATAACCATCATCATTTCAACATCATTTATGGTCATTATTATCATTTATATCACTTATTATTGTTATCTTACCATATATCCATTGCATGTTAGTTGGTGAGTTTTATTCATAGGTAATGCTAGTTTTAAGAAAACTGTTGAAAACTAGTAAATGAAAACATTGGTGGAAAAGAGAAAACCATAGTTAAAAATCAATGATTTCTTTCCCAATGCTATTTTTCCAATGAAAACTTTTGGACATGTCTGTAGATGAAGCCTGAATATCAAACATTCTTCTCAATAGCTGTGTTTTAGAAAGTATTTTAGATATGGATTTTCTGCTATTGAAAAAATATACACTTTTATATCAATCATTTAAATATGGATTGCATGTTTGGGTCTGCTTTTCCAAAGATATCCTTTGATAGAGGATTCACCTGTTTCAAAAGCCCTTATACATGTATGCATGAAAATCAGTCATTTGCTTTGTAACATGAAAATGTTCAGTGTTAAGATGAGGACCAATTTGACTAATTTTCCCATAATGTTCTAAAAAAACAATTTCCTTTACATACTAAAGAGGATTTTTAGTCAATCATTTAATTGTCCAGTTATTTTTAGCTAAAGAAATCACATTTCTCACACCATAAATAACACATCATGAGTACAAAGCTATGTTGCACACATTTTCCCATACTAATTTAAAAAGCCCATATATATATCCACCTTAGATTACCCCCAAAACCCTTAAATTTCTGTCTCAAACAACACAATTAAACCATTTCCTGCTAGATGTCATTAAACAATGAAGAAGCATCGTTTTAATGAAAATAACCTTTATTTTACCAAATAGACTACTTTCTTGGAATGTCCTAAGTTCAAACCTAACACAACTTTTATCAAAGGATGGAACCATCTATAAGGAACAGAAAAGCATATGGTCTTGTATGCAAAATAAGTCATTTAGGGTAGGTGTATGGATTCACCAGGCAAAAGGGCTTAAATACAGCTCACAGCAGCTGCTGTGTTCCCAAGAGGTGCACATATAATATTCAACTGTCTGAAGAGACCTCTAGTTGGTGGGTGAGTTCCATCCATGTACCACATGTTCGATGCACACAGGTGTCTCAGGGCTTGGCCAGTTCAAAACATGAGGATACAGTTCTCAGATTCCCTCGCGCTATCATGTAGAAGGAAAGGATGTCTGTAGTGCTCGTCAGTGTGTTTCCATTCTTCCGAAACGTCTAGTTCTTGAAGTGATGCAGGGTCTTTGGGTGGTGTTTGTTCACTTGTAGAGGTAGAAGAATGTCAACTAGAAGCTGCTGAGGGCGTCCGCGACTGATGTTAGTTAGCCTCGTCCTTCATCACATTGATAGCTTTAGTTGTCTTAATCTTGTTGAAATCAGCCTCATGGTTATGCTCCTTCTATGATAGAACTGCTCGAACCTTAAAGTAGAAGAAAAATGATATTGGCATATTTTACATGTACATGTCAATCATTTTCATTATTAAACATACATGCAATTGTACAACATGACATTGTAGTAGGGGTGAGTGGTGTGACAGGGTCATGAAGTAAAGTGCATGTGACATGACAGATAATTTATTATACCAATGTAGAATGAAGTATGTGTGATAACAGGGAAGTGAGGAGTATGTGACATGTCATAAAAGTATCCAGTATGTGCTATGACAGGGCTGTGAGAAGTATGTGACATGTCATAAAAGTATCAAGTATTTAACTTACCAATGTTGAATAAAGTATGTGCCATGACAGGGAAGTGAGGAGTATGTGACATGTCAAAGAAATATCCAATATGTGTCATACCAATGTAGAATAATGCAAGTGCTATGACAGGGTTGTGAGAAGTATGTGACATTTCATTGAGGTACCAAGTATTTGATTAACCAATGTTGAATGAAGTATGTGCCATGACAGGGAAGTGAGGAGTATGTGAAATGTCAGAAGAATCTAGTATTTGACATACCAATGTAGAATGAAGTGTGTGACATGGTAGGGTAGTGAGGAGTATATGACATGTCATAGAAGTATCCAGTATGTGACATACAAATGTAGAATGCAGTATGTGACATGGCAGGGTAGTGAGGAGTATATGACATGTCATAGAAGTATCCAATATGTGTCATACCAATGTAGAATGAAGTATGTGACATGACAGGATGATGAGGAGTACATGACATGTCATAGGAGTATCAAGTATTTGACATACCAATGTAGAATGAAGTATGTGACATGACAGGATAGTGAAGAGTATGTGACATGTCATAGAAGTATCCAGTATGTGACATACCAATGTAGAATGAAGTATGTGACATGACAGGAAAGTGAGAAGTGTATGACATGTCATAGAAATATCTAGTATTTGACATACCAATGTAGAATGAAGTATGTGACATGACAGGATAGTGAGGAGTGTATGACATGTCAAAGAAGTATCTAGTATTTGAAATACCAATGTAGAATGAAGTATGTGACATGACAGGATAGTGAAGAGTATGTGACATGTCATAGAAGTATCCAGTATGTGACATACCAATGTAGAATGAAGTATGTGACATGACAGGATAATGAGGAGTGTATGACATGTCATAGAAGTATCTAGTATTTGACATACAAATGTAGAATTAAGTTTGTGACATGGCAGGATAGTGATGAGTATATGACATGTCAAAGAAGTATCCAGGATGTGACATACAAATGTAAAATGAAGTATGTGACATGGCAGAGTAGAAAGGAGTATGTGACATGTCATAGAAGTATCTTGTATTTGACATACCAATGTAGAATGAAGTATGTGACATGGCAGGGTAGTAAGGAGTATATGACATGTCAAAGAAGTATCCAGTATGTGACATACAAATGTAGAATGAAGTATGTGCCATGGCAGGGTAGTGAGGAGTGTATGACATGTCATTGAAGTATCTAGTATTTGACATACCAATGTAGAATGAAGTATGTGACATGGCAGGGTAGTGAGGAGTATATGACATGTCAAAGAAGTATCCAGTAATTGACATTCCAATGTAGAATGAAGTATGTGACATGACAGGATAGTGAGGAGTGTATGACATGTCATAGAAGTATCTAGTATTTGACATATCAATGTAGAATTAAGTATGTGACATGGCAGGGTAGTGATGAGTATATGACATGTCATAGAAGTATCCAGTATGTGACATACAAATGTAAAATGAAGTATGTGACATTGCAGAGTAGAAAGGAGTAAGTGACATGTCATAGAAGTATATTGTATTTGACATACCAATGTAGAATGAAGTATGTGGCATGGCAGGGTAGTAAGGAGTATATGACATGTCAAAGAAGTATCCAGTATGTGACATACAAATGTAGAATGAAGTATGTGCCATGGCAGGGTAGTGAGGAGTGTATGACATGTCGTTGAAGTATGTAGTATTTGACATACCAATGTAGAATGAAGTATGTGTCATGGCAGGGTAGTAAAGAGTATATGACATGTCAAAGAAGTATCCAGTATTTGACATTCCAATGTAGAATGAAGTATGTGACATGACAGGGTAGTGAGGAGTGTATGACATGTCATAGGAGTATCTAGTATTTGAAATACCAATGTAGAATGAAGTATGTGACATGACAGGATAGTGAAGAGTATGTGACATGTCATAGAAGTATCCAGTATGTGACATACCAATGTAAAATGAAGTATGTGACATGACAGGATAGTGAGGAGTGTATGACATGTCATAGAAGTATCTAGTATTTGACATACAAATGTAGAATTAAGTTTGTGACATGGCAGGATAGTGATGAGTATATGACATGTCAAAGAAGTATCCAGGATGTGACATACCAATGTAAAATGAAGTATGTGACATGGCAGAGTAGAAAGGAGTATGTGACATGTCATAGAAGTATATTGTATTTGACATACCAATGTAGAATGAAGTATGTGACATGGCAGGGTAGTAAGGAGTATATGACATGTCAAAGAAGTATCCAGTATGTGACATACAAATGTAGAATGAAGTATGTGCCATGGCAGGGTAGTGAGGAGTGTATGACATGTCATTGAAGTATGTAGTATTTGACATACCAATGTAGAATGAAGTATGTGTCATGGCAGGGTAGTAAGGAGTATATGACATGTCAAAGAAGTATCCAGTATTTGACATTCCAATGTAGAATGAAGTATGTGACATGACAGGATAGTGAGGAGTGTATGACATGTCATAGAAGTATCTAGTATTTGACATACCAATGTAGAATTAAGTATGTGACATGGCAGGGTAGTGATAAGTATATGACATGTCAAAGAAGTATCCAGTATGTGACATACAAATGTAAAATGAAGTATGTGACATGGCAGAGTAGAAAGGAGTATGTGACATGTCATAGAAGTATCTTGTATTTGACATACCAATGTAGAATGAAGCATGTGACATGGCAGGGTAGGAAGGAGTATATGACATGTCAAAGAAGTATCCAGTATGTGATATACAAATGTAGAATGAAGTATGTGCCATGGCAGGGTAGTAAGGAGTGTATGACATGTCATTGAAGTATCTAGTATTTGACATACCAATGTAGAATGAAGTATGTGTCATGGCAGGGTAGTAAGGAGTATATGATATGTTATAGAATTATCCAGTATGTGACATACAAATGTAGAATGCAGTATGTGACATCGCAGGGTAGAAAGGAGTATGTGACATGTCATAGAAGTATCCAGTATGTGACATACCAATGTAGAATGAAGTATGTTATATGACAGGATAGTGAGGAGTGTATGACATGTCATAGAATTATCCAGAATTTGACATACCAATGTAGAATGCAGTATGTGACATGGCATGGTAGAAAGGAGTATATGACATGTCAAAGAAGTATCCAGTATGTGGCATACCAATGTAGAATGAAGTAAGTGCATGACAGGGTAGAAAGGAGTATATGACATGTCATAGAAGTATCCAGTATTAGACATAACAATGTAGAATGAAGTATGTGACATGGCAGGGTAGAAAGGAGTATATGACATGTCATAGAAGTATCCAGTATGTTGCATACCAATGTAATAATATGAGGTATGTGTCATGACAGGGAAGTGAGCAGGATGTGACATGTCATAGAAGTATCCAGTAAGTGACTTGCCTATGTAGAATGAAGTATGTGCCATGGCAGGGTAGTGAGGAGTATATGACATATCACAAAAGTATCCAGTATGTGGCATACCAATGTAGAATGAAGTATGTGACATGGCAGGGATGTGAGAAGTATGTAACATGTCATAGAAGTATCCAGTATTTGACCAACCAATGTAGAATGAAGAATGTGCCATGACAGGGTAGTGAGGAGTATGTGACATGACAGATAATTTGGTGTAGGTGACATAACAATGTAGAATGAAGTATGTGCCATGACAGGGTAGTGAGGAGTATGTGACATGACATATAATTTGGTGTATGTGACATGACAATGTAGTTTGAAGCATGTGCCATGACAGGGTAGTGAGGAGTATGTGACAAAACAGATAATTTGGTGTATGTGACATGACAATGTAGTTTGAAGCATGTGCCATGAGGGGGTATTGAGGAGTATATGACATGGCATTCAAGTATCCAGTATGTGACATAACAATGTAAAATGAAGTGTTTGACATGACCATAACAGTATGGTGTTTGTGATATGACAGGGCAGAATCTAGTATGTGACATGAATGTGCTGTATGGTGTATGTTGCATGACAGGGTAGTATGGAGTATGTGACATGAAAGGGTAGTATGGAGTACATGACATGACAATGAAGTATGGTGTATGTGACATGATTATGAAGCAATTAAGTATGGAGTAGTTGACATGTAAGGGTAGAATTGATTATGTGAACTGACAATATAGAAATGAGTATGTGACATGACAGAGTAGTGAAGAATGAATTAATAGTGTTCTAAGGAGCATTGACAGCTAAGGTCGTTTAGCTTGCATTATGATGATATTGATAGTGTATATTGAATTATTTACACGCTAAAATGTATTTGGTTTAAGAAAAATATATAAGAATTTGCAATGAATGAATGACAGTAGATTGAAATTTTGTATAAAAAAAACAACGATAGTAGATATATAATTTGTAATGAATGTGTGATATGAAATAATCAATTTGTAATGACTTAATGGTTATCATATATGAATATATGAAATGAATACGGAATCACAATTAATTGTAAATTCCAATCTCTTTAATATTGACTTGACTTTGTAGTAGGGTGTGTGTGACATGACATTGTAGTAGGGGTCATGTGACTTGTCATTGTAGTAGGGTGTGAGCACCATGACATTGTAATGGGGTGTGAGTGCCATGACATTGTAGTAGGGTGTGCATGACATGACATTGTACTAGGGGCCATGTAACATGACATTGTAGTGGGGTGTGCGTGACATAACATTGAAGTGGGGTGTGAGTGCCATGACATTGTACTAGGGGTCATGTGACATGACATTGTAGTAGGTGTGTGTGACATGACATTGTAGTAGGTGTGCGTGACATGACATTGTACTAGGGGCCATGTGACATGACATTGTAGTAGGGGTCATGTGACATGACATTGAAGTGGGGTGTGCGTGACATGACATTGTAGTGGGGTGTGAGTGCCATGATATTGTAGTGGGGTGTGAATGCCATGACATTGTAGTATGGTGTGTGTGACATGACATTGTACTATGGGCCATGTGACATGACATTGTAGTAGGGTGTACATGACATTGTAGTAGGGTGTACGTGACATGAGATTGTAGTAGGGTGAATGTGACATGACATTGTAGTAGGGGTCATGTGACATGACATTGTAGTAGGGTGTGTGTGACGTGACATTGTAGTAGGGGTCATGTGACATGACATTGTAGTAGGGTGTGCATGACATGACATTGTAGTAGGCTGTGTGTATGACATGACATTGTAGTAGGGGCCATGTGATATGACATTATAGTAGGGTGTGGGTGCCATAACATTGTGCTAGGGGCCATGTGACATGACATTGCAGTAGGGTGTGTGTGACATGATATTGTACTAGGGGCCATGTGACATGACATTGTAGAAGAGATCATCCAACATGGCAATCTAGCATAAAGTTAGTGACTGGACAGTGTTGTACTTAATTAGGCATGATAAAGTTATGAAAAAGTTTAATTTAGTCATGGAATATCTGTAAATACTGGTTGGTGTATTTGATCCAACAAAATAATATTATTCATATCAAATTCCAGTGGAAGAATTACAGATTGTCATAGTTTTTTCAGTTGAGAGAGGAATGATTTAAACAACAACCCTAAGACTTCTGGATCTAAGATAGCCATTTCAAAACACTCAGGTTCATAAGAATACCAAATACCTCCCAACTTATATCACTGTGCCCAGTCCCAAGCCTATATTAGTCGATAACCATCAAATTTAACTAGCTGGCGGCTCTCAAACGGGCCATTTCGGTACATATCCCACGAGAAACATTCTCCGGACAAACACCATCAGTGGCACTCGAACCTTCCACCTCTCCGACTCGAGGCGGACGCCTTAAGCACTAGGCCATGGTGACATAATGGGCATGAGGTAATGGGTTATCATCGATGGCAACACATTTACTATCTGGACAGAATTACTTCAAAATTACAAGTTAACAACAATTAAGTGAATCTTGATTTGTTATGCCTGCTTTCAGAAATTAGAAGCAATTTAGCAATAAATTCAACCGCCTTTTCATCTTGGACTTCTTTTTTCATACGTCAAATGGCAGAGATAGCTATTGTCACTTTTCTATGTGTTATAAACCAACACAGTTAAAATTTGTGTCATTTAATGGATCATGGAAGGACACAAATCCTATATCAAAATAAAATATTTTTATTATATTATTTGGTAAACTTTTTGTTCGATTAAATAGTTTTCACCCAAAAAAAATCATCATCATAATGTAAACGTGAAAGCCAACAAGAAATACAGAATAAGCCAGTTTAATAATTTAGATTGCCTGATTCTTCACCTCTGACCTCATCATGTGATATAATTCTTTTTCAACCAACCAATAAGAATTCGTTATTTTGAATATCTAAACAAGCAAATTGCTGAATTGGAGACAGCTATATTTAAGCACAATAATACATATGTAAAACGAGTTTAGTTTTTCAGTAATTTGTTTGTACTCATATCCTGTCACATGCCTTTAAAAGGTTTTTCAACATAATAACCCACAGGAAGGATTTGTCTACTTTAATATACAAAAAAGAGCACCTAATGGGGATTCGAACCCGGGACCCTCGATACAGGAAGTCGATGCTCTACCTCTGCACCACCGTCGCCCACCAATATCGACAAGTTACTTATCCTATCATACAATTCATTGTGCTGAAGACAAAGCACTTGTTTATGTTTGGAAACTAGTTGAAACTAGTCCAGATTTCTGGTCATGAAGGTTATTGCTATATATAGTCCAGATTTCTAGTCTCAAAGGCTGTTGCTACATTGACTGGCGCCTTCGAGTCCAGAGTCCATCGTGATTTTTACGTTACATTTCTGCGCACAGATTGACCACCTATGACTCCATAAATATGCAATTGAATATGAAATCAAACATACCGATTTGGAGCGTAACCAATCTGTCGTTGTGTGAAGTCTTAAAAGTGCCACTATTGTATGAATATCCATGCAATGACTGAGCTAGGTTACATGGTTCGAAAAGTAGGACATCTCTCTAATTCCCACATACCACTGTGAGTACAGTGTACGCGAATGACCGGAGTTCAATATTTGTGAGCATTTGATACTATACTTCGACTAAAATCATTGATCCATATTTTCCTTATTTGATTCTTTAGTTTTGTTCTTACTTATTTGAAAAGATGGATTTAAATGTAGATTTAGACTGTTGTACAACTTTTGATTGCAATGATTGATGTCCAAATGTTGAAAAAAGCTTTGTTCATGGATCATTATTGAGACTATTGCTATATATTGACCGACGCCTTCGAGTCCAGAGTCCATGGTGATTTTTACTTTAGAATTCTGCACACAGATTTTGACACATAGCGCAGCACAATATATGTCTGTGTCCAAATGTTAAAAAAAGCTTTGTTTACGATCATTATTGAGACTTGGGGGAAACCACCACCTCTTTAATGGCTCTACATAGGCAGTAAGAAAACTTATTGACTTTTTTTGGAGACATTTTTCATATTGTCGAAAGCACATTATGGTTATCAAATCAATAAAATCAAATAAAAAAAGTAATGATTTTGATCGCCGATTTCAAACTTGATTTAGACAACTGTTACATATAAATATAGCATGAGGGTATCTTTTTGTGTATTCGGTTGTATTGGGCATATTTGGGAGTATTACGGTGTATCGTGCTGACACCCGACATCAGATCGGTACGAATTATTGTTTGTAGAACGTCACAAACAGTGTTAAAAGGAAGTGAATTCTATGAAATTGAAATTATGTATTATCAACTAACAAACTTACCTTTATTATACTGTTAACGGAGCTGTCATTCCTTTATTCGTATGATTTAGAACGATTTCTATGACAAATGTCACGAAAAGCATAGTTCCGGAATCCATTGTTTACAGATTAGTCCCGCAGAAAAGACCGATGAAACGACGATTTTGATTGGCCAACGATATAAAAAGTCCAGATGCTTAAAATAAATAACGGTTGACCGCTAATTTAACGGTCTACCGCTATTTAATAAGGGTATACCCTTATTTTTAACGGTTGACCGCTAAATTTGTGGGTATACCGTTAAAATTAGCGGTATACCGCCATTTTAAATGGCGGTATACCGCCATTTACAATTTCGGTCTATTCCGTACACCATATGAATACTACTTCTACAGTGTGACGGTAATAGGGTTTATGTATGAATACTACTTCTACAGTCTCACTCTAGAATCAAGCTTTTATTGGCGATGTGGTAGAGTGGTTTGCTTTCTCTCAAAGTAAAGCAACATACATTGCAATTAGTACCTGGATGGGTGACCCGGCAATGGCTTTACTCCGAGAGGGACCCACTACAAGTTACAAAATTGGTGGCAGCGGTGGGAGTTGGTTGTATACTACCATCATTCCGGTACCCTTAGTAGTTCGTCACATGTTCTCGATCTTTGTTTCTGCTATGTGGCAGTGTTAATAGTGGCAGTAGTACCTTCTTGAATTAGAATAGTCAGTAACTGCCCATGTATGTCATTGTGACATGGGTGACTTCGGGACAAAGTCAGGTGACTTCGGGACGAAGTCAAGAGAAAGGGGGGAGAAATGTGACAGTAATAGGGTTTATGTATAAATACTACTTCTTCAGTCTCGCTTTTTGAGAGAGACCTGACACACGTTACAACAGCTATGTCATATAAACATAAACACATCAGAATGGTTTGGTCTAAAAATAGGTACTTATTTTTAATATCTAAAATATACGTACCTTTACCTAAAACACTATCTCCAAATCCCAATCGGTCAAAGAATCGGCTGTAAAGTCTTCATACCCCAAAAAAAACACACACCCATAAAAAGAGTATTGATTATTAATTTCTTTCATGCATCTTACAATATATTATGCTTTATGTGATAATATCAAAATAAACCTTTTATTTGAGATAACATTTAGTATAAACTTTATGTTTCTGTAGTCTTAGTTCCAACTATCATTATTAGAAAATGTCGGATCCAACTGAAAGGTTAAACAAGATTTGAGGTGTGTTTGTTATAAACTCTTCAAGATTCCCTTTGATGATTCCCCTGATGTCCCACTAAATTTGTTCACTGTTTGAAAATCGTGTTCTATCTGTGTGGGAAGCAAGTTTTTGATATCATCATACTTTACCATTAGAACTCTTATTTCTCGCAATCTAACAAGTGACTCTAGTCACTCTGCACATAGGACTGAATGTGCTTAATATAATCGGTTTTCAAGGAATAATGGTGTACATCTCAATCAAGCATGCCTGTCTTTTTACAATTAAACCCCCACTTTTACACGCCTCATGCATTGTTTGACACGGGGATAACGATTAACAGATTCATTATGTGATTCTGGAGGAAATGTTATGAAGAGGGTCATGTCCGTTTTATTTTCAAAACCGATTTCTTCATTAAATCTCAACTTGTAATTGGTCCAGTACTACTGAAATTAGTTCCAAACCGACAACAACGGCATGTAGATGATCCCTGACACTACCTATATTTGCTTACTTCTGCTCCATAATGGACTAGACCATTTATTGTAGATAGGTAAACAACTGGTCTCAATAATGATCAGTGAATAAAGCTTTTTTCATCATTTGGACGTTTATCGTGCTTCAAAGGCATCAGTCAAAATAGCAATAGCCTTCGAGACTAGAAATCTGGACTAGGTAAACAACAGTAGTCTTATGTTTTTTTTTTAGAAATCTTAAGTTGTCCTTTTATCGATAGAAACCAATTTATTCTACATAGTTAAAATCCAATTCTGTGTGATAGTCGTTCTAATAAGTGCTCTATGTTAAAGTGATATGAGCCGCGTCACGGAAAAACATGCGTAAATGACATCTTTTGAGAAATTGATTTTTTCACTCAAGATGTTAGATTAATCTCAGTAGATTTTGGCGCTGAAAACCGTTTTTTAAAAAGATATGTAGTCTTTGAGATATAGTGTTTTAAAGACCCTTTTACGCCAGAAAGTCAAAAAGAAAAGAAATGACGTCGCGTCGAGTGCTGAGTGCTTTAACGTTCACTAATTTGAAGCATGTGTTTACTGTAAGCATGCAAGTAATATTTCTAGAACAGTATCAAACCAAGCATGCCAAATTAAGTGAAACATATAGTTTTCATTTACGGTGTGTTTGGGTTTGGAATAACACATTTAACAAAGTATTCAATATCCAGAACATGTTTATAATTACGACTTGAATATAGAGAAAAAAAAACATGTGTTATCAATCGAATAAATAAACAATAATCCAAATTAGGTCTCTTCGGGTCGAAGGCAGAATTGGTCCTGAAGGGTAGGGCGGATATAAGGCTGCACAGACTTATATTAATAGTTCTGCCTTTCAACACTCAAACCCTGACAGGGCACAGGTTCAGGTCTGGTTGCATTCTCTAACTGGAATTTCGGACCCTTTAAAATGCAAGCTTTTATCTCCAGCGCCTCCCCACTTTCCTTTACCGTAATTACACCAGGGTCTTCCGCAGAAAATCGGAAATACTTTTACTTCCTGGAATACAAAACAACAAGAATTAGCATGTAGCATGTATTTTATAGATATACTAAATCACTTTACTTTAAATTCTAACTGAGTAGCGGTGTATTTAAATAAGCATGCGAATTTAAACAAAATAAAAATTCATGTTTATATTGTGTATGAAAGTGTAGTATTAGGTAGTGTGACATGTAAATCAAAAAAAAAGAGTATTACCGAATCCCATTCAGCGATCTGAAATACTACGATAGAAAGGTCTTCCAGTCCCGCCACTGCCATTGTGGGTATCTGATAGCATGGTTGGTCCTCGAAGAGCAGTTTACCAAAACCTCTAACTCACCCAATGTGACGCAGTCGGATCTCCTGTAAAGTTTCTTAATGTGGGCAAAGCCAACATCTATAAGGCATCATGTATGTCTTGAAAATAAAAAAAAATTTGCGTTGAGGTTGTCATGTTATATAAAAAAGTCTTATACCTCATATTTTACGAGGCCATACAACGTGAACGGGGGACTCTTATGAGACTGCATTATCGCAATTTTGGGTGACACTGCTTTGATAGCTTTCATGTGGCAACAATGCAAATAAACCATACAGTGTCCTTTCAATTATGTTTTGTAAACAAAATGATATAAATTCATTGTACTTTGCAACTTTGATCAAAAGCCTTAGAGCGATACTGTTACAAGTGCATCACTTGTAACAGTATCGCTCTAAGTTTTTAATGCATTTGCACTTGTAACATTAGGACAAATATGCAATAACTTCTTTATTTTTGGTTTCTTGAACTTCAAATTTATAGGGTAGATGTATGATGTGTTAAGGACTTATTTTATGTAAAAAAGTGACTTTGGACAAAAATGTCATTTAGAACAGTATCGCTCTAAGCCCTCGAGGTGAAGTTTTTCAGGGTTCAAACATATTTTTATTTAAGATATTTTTATTATTGGATATGGACGAAAGCTTTAAGCTAATTGAGTCCCGCTCTTGAGTATGATTTTAGGTAAGTATATGGTATTAAAATAGGTACCTATTTTTAGACCAAACCAATCTGATGTGTTTATGTTTACTTGACATTATAGCTGTCGTAAACTGTATTTGACAAAGGCTATGTCAGTCGTGGAGATTGTCAACTTGACAGTAATTATATAGAGCAAAACAAAGTGAGTAAATCCGGACTACATTTCTAGTTCCAAGAAGGTATTAGTCCGCACAGTGAAGGCGGATGTTCAATGAGCAGTTGGGGTCAGATCCATGTTTGTGTATCGATAAACTGCGGGCCCTCAAAAAGTGGTGCGTAAATTCACTGGACTTAGGTGCTAACGCACTCTTAGTTCAAAAATCACGATGGACTCTAAGGCATCAGTAGCCTTTTATACCAGAAATCTGGACTAACTAGTCAAGTACTCAGACACTTAGGTAAAATTTACTGATCATGTGCTCAGACAGTTAG